>OV656867.1:15483595-15650383 GCA_927399465.1 Sarcophaga caerulescens | reverse complement strand
GCACGTTCCATCGGGTGTGAATTTGCACGTTCCACGGGTGTGAATTCGCACGTTCCACGGGTGTGAATTCGCACGTTCCACGGGTGTGAATTTGCACGTTCCACGGGTGTGAATTTGCACGTTCCACGGGTGTGAATTCGCACGTTCCATGGGTGTGAATTTGCACGTTCCACGGGTGTGAATTCGCACGTTCCACGGGTGTGAATTTGCACGTTCCACGGGTGTGAATTTGCACGTTCCACGGGTGTGAATTTGCACGTTCCACGGGTGTGAATTTGCACGTTCCACGGGTGTGAATTTGCACGTTCCACGGGTGTGAATTTGCACGTTCCACGGGTGTGAATTTGCACGTTCCACGGGTGTGAATTCGCACGTTCCATGGGTGTGAATTTGCACGTTCCACGGGTGTGAATTTTCACGTTCCACGGGTGTGAAATTGCACGTTCCACGGGTGTGAATTTTCACGTTCCACGGGTGTGAAATTGCACGTTCCATGGGTGTGAATTTGCACGTTCCACGGGTGTGAATTTGCACGTTCCACGGGTGTGAATTTGCACGTTCCACGGGTGTGAATTTGCACGTTCCACGGGTGTGAATTTGCACGTTCCACGGGTGTGAATTTGCACGTTCCACGGGTGTGAATTTGCACGTTCCACGGGTGTGAATTCGCACGTTCCACGGGTGTGAATTTGCACGTTCCACGGGTGTGAATTTGCACGTTCCACGGGTGTGAATTTGCACGTTCCACGGGTGTGAATTTGCGCGTTCCACGGGTGTGAATTCGCACGTTCCATGGGTGTGAATTTGCACGTTCCACGGGTGTGAATTTGCACGTTCCACGGGTGTGAATTTGCACGTTCCACGGGTGTGAATTTGCACGTTCCACGGGTGTGAATTTGCACGTTCCACGGGTGTAAATTCGCACGTTCCACGGGTGTGAATTCGCACGTTCCACGGGTGTGAATTTGCACGTTCCACGGGTGTGAATATGCACGTTCCACGGGTGTGAATTTGCACGTTCCACGGGTGTGAATTCGCACGTTCCATGGGTGTGAATTTGCACGTTCACGGGTGTGAATTTGCTCGTTCCACGGGTGTGAATTTGCACGTTCCACGGGTGTGAATTCGCACGTTCCACGGGTGTGAATTCGCACGTTCCACGGGTGTGAATTTGCACGTTCCACGGGTGTGAATTTGCACGTTCCACGGGTGTGAATTTGCACGTTCCACGGGTGTGAATTTGCACGTTCCACGGGTGTGAATTTGCACGTTCCACGGGTGTGAATTCGCACGTTCCACGGGTGTGAATTTGCACGTTCCACGGGTGTGAATTTGCACGTTCCACTGGTGTGAATTTGCACGTTCCACGGGTGTGAATTTGCACGTTCCACGGGTGTGAATTTGCACGTTCCACGGGTGTGAATTCGCACGTTCCACGGGTGTGAATTCGCACGTTCCACGGGTGTGAATTTGCACGTTCCACGGGTGTGAATTTGCACGTTCCACGGGTGTGAATTTGCACGTTCCACGGGTGTGAATTTGCACGTTCCACGGGTGTGAATTTGCACGTTCCACGGGTGTGAATTTGCACGTTCCACGGGTGTGAATTTGCACGTTCCACGGGTGTGAATTCGCACGTTCCACGGGTGTGAATTCGCACGTTCCATGGGTGTGAATTCGCACGTTCCACGGGTGTGAATTCGCACGTTCCACGGGTGTGAATTTGCACGTTCCACGGGTGTGAATTCGCACGTTCCATGGGTGTGAATTTGCACGTTCCATGGGTGTGAATTTGCACGTTCCATGGGTGTGAATTTGCACGTTCCACGGGTGTGAATTTGCACGTTCCACGGGTGTGAATTTGCACGTTCCACGGGTGTGAATTTGCACGTTCCACGGGTGTGAATTCGCACGTTCCATGGGTGTGAATTCGCACGTTCCACGGGTGTGAATTTGCACGTTCCACGGGTGTGAATTTGCACGTTCCACGGGTGTGAATTTGCACGTTCCACGGGTGTGAATTTTCACGTTCCACGGGTGTGAATTCGCACGTTCCATGGGTGTGAATTCGCACGTTCCATGGGTGTGAATTCGCACGTTCCACGGGTGTGAATTTGCACGTTCCATGGGTGTGAATTTGCACGTTCCACGGGTGTGAATTTGCACGTTCCACGGGTGTGAATTTGCACGTTCCATGGGTGTGAATTCGCACGTTCCACGGGTGTGAATTTGCACGTTCCATGGGTGTGAATTCGCACGTTCCACGGGTGTGAATTCGCACGTTCCATGGGTGTGAATTTGCACGTTCCACGGGTGTGAAGTTGCACGTTCCACGGGTGTGAATTTGCACGTTCCACGGGTGTGAATTTGCACGTTCCACGGGTGTGAATTTGCACGTTCCACGGGTGTAAATTCGCACGTTCCACGGGTGTGAATTCGCACGTTCCACGGGTGTGAATTTGCACGTTCCACGGGTGTGAATATGCACGTTCCACGGGTGTGAATTCGCACGTTCCACGGGTGTGAATTTGCACGTTCCATGGGTGTGAATTTGCACGTTCACGGGTGTGAATTTGCACGTTCCACGGGTGTGAATTTGCACGTTCCACGGGTGTGAATTTGCACGTTCCACGGGTGTGAATTTGCACGTTCCACGGGTGTGAATTCGCACGTTCCACGGGTGTGAATTTGCACGTTCCACGGGTGTGAATTTGCACGTTCCACGGGTGTGAATTTGCACGTTCCACGGGTGTGAATTTGCGCGTTCCACGGGTGTGAATTCGCACGTTCCATGGGTGTGAATTTGCACGTTCCACGGGTGTGAATTCGCACGTTCCACGGGTGTGAATTTGCACGTTCCACGGGTGTGAATTTGCACGTTCCACGGGTGTGAATTTGCACGTTCCACGGGTGTAAATTCGCACGTTCCACGGGTGTGAATTCGCACGTTCCACGGGTGTGAATTTGCACGTTCCACGGGTGTGAATATGCACGTTCCACGGGTGTGAATTTGCACGTTCCACGGGTGTGAATTCGCACGTTCCATGGGTGTGAATTTGCACGTTCACGGGTGTGAATTTGCACGTTCCACGGGTGTGAATTTGCACGTTCCACGGGTGTGAATTCGCACGTTCCACGGGTGTGAATTCGCACGTTCCACGGGTGTGAATTTGCACGTTCCACGGGTGTGAATTTGCACGTTCCACGGGTGTGAATTTGCACGTTCCACGGGTGTGAATTTGCACGTTCCACGGGTGTGAATTTGCACGTTCCACGGGTGTGAATTCGCACGTTCCACGGGTGTGAATTTGCACGTTCCACGGGTGTGAATTTGCACGTTCCACTGGTGTGAATTTGCACGTTCCACGGGTGTGAATTTGCACGTTCCACGGGTGTGAATTTGCACGTTCCACGGGTGTGAATTCGCACGTTCCACGGGTGTGAATTCGCACGTTCCACGGGTGTGAATTTGCACGTTCCACGGGTGTGAATTTGCACGTTCCACGGGTGTGAATTTGCACGTTCCACGGGTGTGAATTTGCACGTTCCACGGGTGTGAATTTGCACGTTCCACGGGTGTGAATTTGCACGTTCCACGGGTGTGAATTTGCACGTTCCACGGGTGTGAATTCGCACGTTCCACGGGTGTGAATTCGCACGTTCCATGGGTGTGAATTCGCACGTTCCACGGGTGTGAATTCGCACGTTCCACGGGTGTGAATTTGCACGTTCCACGGGTGTGAATTCGCACGTTCCATGGGTGTGAATTTGCACGTTCCATGGGTGTGAATTTGCACGTTCCACGGGTGTGAATTTGCACGTTCCACGGGTGTGAATTTGCACGTTCCACGGGTGTGAATTTGCACGTTCCACGGGTGTGAATTCGCACGTTCCATGGGTGTGAATTTGCACGTTCCATGGGTGTGAATTTGCACGTTCCACGGGTGTGAATTTGCACGTTCCACGGGTGTGAATTTGCACGTTCCACGGGTGTGAATTTGCACGTTCCACGGGTGTGAATTCGCACGTTCCATGGGTGTGAATTCGCACGTTCCACGGGTGTGAATTTGCACGTTCCACGGGTGTGAATTTGCACGTTCCACGGGTGTGAATTTGCACGTTCCACGGGTGTGAATTTTCACGTTCCACGGGTGTGAATTCGCACGTTCCATGGGTGTGAATTCGCACGTTCCATGGGTGTGAATTCGCACGTTCCACGGGTGTGAATTTGCACGTTCCATGGGTGTGAATTTGCACGTTCCACGGGTGTGAATTTGCACGTTCCACGGGTGTGAATTTGCACGTTCCATGGGTGTGAATTCGCACGTTCCACGGGTGTGAATTTGCACGTTCCATGGGTGTGAATTAGCACGTTCCACGGGTGTGAATTCGCACGTTCCATGGGTGTGAATTTGCACGTTCCACGGGTGTGAAGTTGCACGTTCCACGGGTGTGAATTTGCACGTTCCACGGGTGTGAATTTGCACGTTCCACGGGTGTGAATTTGCACGTTCCACGGGTGTGAATTTGCACGTTCCACGGGTGTGAATTTGCACGTTCCATGGGTGTGAATTCGCACGTTCCACGGGTGTGAATTCGCACGTTCCATGGGTGTGAATTTGCACGTTCCACGGGTGTGAAGTTGCACGTTCCACGGGTGTGAATTTGCACGTTCCACGGGTGTGAATTTGCACGTTCCACGGGTGTGAATTTGCACGTTCCACGGGTGTGAATTTGCACGTTCCACGGGTGTGAATTTGCACGTTCCACGGGTGTGAATTTGCACGTTCCACGGGTGTGAATTTGCACGTTCCACGGGTGTGAATTTGCACGTTCCACGGGTGTGAATTTGCACGTTCCACGGGTGTGAATTTGCACGTTCCACGGGTGTGAATTTGCACGTTCCACGGGTGTGAATTCGCACGTTCCACGGGTGTGAATTCGCACGTTCCATGGGTGTGAATTTGCACGTTCCACGGGTGTGAATTCGCACGTTCCACGGGTGTGAAATTGCACGTTCCACGGGTGTGAATTCGCACGTTCCATGGGTGTGAATTTGCACGTTCCACGGGTGTGAATTCGCACGTTCCACGGGTGTGAATTTGCACGTTCCACGGGTGTGAATTTGCACGTTCCACGGGTGTGAATTTGCACGTTCCACGGGTGTGAATTTGCACGTTCCACGGGTGTGAATTTGCACGTTCCACGGGTGTGAATTTGCACGTTCCACGGGTGTGAATTTGCACGTTCCACGGGTGTGAATTCGCACGTTCCATGGGTGTGAATTTGCACGTTCCACGGGTGTGAATTCGCACGTTCCACGGGTGTGAATTCGCGCGTTCCACGGGTGTGAATTTGCACGTTCCACGGGTGTGAATTTGCACGTTCCACGGGTGTGAATTTTCACGTTCCACGGGTGTGAATTTGCACGTTCCACGGGTGTGAATTTGCACGTTCCACGGGTGTGAATTTGCACGTTCCATGGGTGTGAATTCGCACGTTCCACGGGTGTGAATTTGCACGTTCCATGGGTGTGAATTCGCACGTTCCACGGGTGTGAATTCGCACGTTCCATGGGTGTGAATTTGCACGTTCCACGGGTGTGAAGTTGCACGTTCCACGGGTGTGAATTTGCACGTTCCACGGGTGTGAATTTGCACGTTCCACGGGTGTGAATTTGCACGTTCCACGGGTGTGAATTTGCACGTTCCACGGGTGTGAATTTGCACGTTCCACGGGTGTGAATTTGCACGTTCCACGGGTGTGAATTTGCACGTTCCACGGGTGTGAATTTGCACGTTCCACGGGTGTGAATTTGCACGTTCCACGGGTGTGAATTTGCACGTTCCACGGGTGTGAATTTGCACGTTCCACGGGTGTGAATTCGCACGTTCCACGGGTGTGAATTCGCACGTTCCATGGGTGTGAATTTGCACGTTCCACGGGTGTGAATTCGCACGTTCCACGGGTGTGAATTTGCACGTTCCACGGGTGTGAATTCGCACGTTCCACGGGTGTGAATTCGCACGTTCCACGGGTGTGAATTTGCACGTTCCACGGGTGTGAATTCGCACGTTCCACGGGTGTGAATTTGCACGTTCCACGGGTGTGAATTTTCACGTTCCATGGGTGTGAATGTGCACGTTCCACGGGTGTGAATTTGCACGTTCCACGGGTGTGAATTTGCACGTTCCACGGGTGTGAATTTGCACGTTCCACAAGTGTGAATTTGCACGTTCCACGGGTGTGAATTTGCACGTTCCACGGGTGTGAATTTGCACGTTCCACGGGTGTGAATTCGCACGTTCCATGGGTGTGAATTTGCACGTTCCACGGGTGTGAATTTTCACGTTCCATGGGTGTGAATGTGCACGTTCCACGGGTGTGAATTTGCACGTTCCACGGGTGTGAATTTGCACGTTCCACGGGTGTGAATTTGCACGTTCCACGGGTGTGAATTTGCACGTTCCACGGGTGTGAATTTGCACGTTCCACGGGTGTGAATTTGCACGTTCCATGGGTGTGAATTCGCACGTTCCACGGGTGTGAATTCGCACGTTCCACGGGTGTGAATTCGCACGTTCCACGGGTGTGAATTTGCACGTTCCACGGGTGTGAATATGCACGTTCCACGGGTGTGAATTTGCACGCTCCACGGGTGTGAATTCGCACGTTCCACGGGTGTGAATTCGCACGTTCCATGGGTGTGAATTTGCACGTTCCACGGGTGTGAATTCGCACGTTCCACGGGTGTGAATTCGCACGTTCCACGGGTGTGAATTTGCACGTTCCACGGGTGTGAATTTGCACGTTCCACGGGTGTGAATTCGCACGTTCCATGGGTGTGAATTTGCACGTTCCACGGGTGTGAATTCGCACGTTCCACGGGTGTGAATTTGCACGTTCCACGGGTGTGAATTTGCACGTTCCACGGGTGTGAATTTGCACGTTCCACGGGTGTGAATTTGCACGTTCCACGGGTGTGAATTTGCACGTTCCACGGGTGTGAATTTGCACGTTCCACGGGTGTGAATTTGCACGTTCCACGGGTGTGAATTCGCACGTTCCATGGGTGTGAATTTGCACGTTCCACGGGTGTGAATTTTCACGTTCCACGGGTGTGAAATTGCACGTTCCACGGGTGTGAATTTTCACGTTCCACGGGTGTGAAATTGCACGTTCCATGGGTGTGAATTTGCACGTTCCACGGGTGTGAATTTGCACGTTCCACGGGTGTGAATTTGCACGTTCCACGGGTGTGAATTTGCACGTTCCACGGGTGTGAATTTGCACGTTCCACGGGTGTGAATTTGCACGTTCCACGGGTGTGAATTTGCACGTTCCACGGGTGTGAATTCGCACGTTCCACGGGTGTGAATTTGCACGTTCCACGGGTGTGAATTTGCACGTTCCACGGGTGTGAATTTGCACGTTCCACGGGTGTGAATTTGCGCGTTCCACGGGTGTGAATTCGCACGTTCCATGGGTGTGAATTTGCACGTTCCACGGGTGTGAATTCGCACGTTCCACGGGTGTGAATTTGCACGTTCCACGGGTGTGAATTTGCACGTTCCACGGGTGTGAATTTGCACGTTCCACGGGTGTAAATTCGCACGTTCCACGGGTGTGAATTCGCACGTTCCACGGGTGTGAATTTGCACGTTCCACGGGTGTGAATATGCACGTTCCACGGGTGTGAATTTGCACGTTCCACGGGTGTGAATTCGCACGTTCCATGGGTGTGAATTTGCACGTTCACGGGTGTGAATTTGCACGTTCCACGGGTGTGAATTTGCACGTTCCACGGGTGTGAATTCGCACGTTCCACGGGTGTGAATTCGCACGTTCCACGGGTGTGAATTTGCACGTTCCACGGGTGTGAATTTGCACGTTCCACGGGTGTGAATTTGCACGTTCCACGGGTGTGAATTTGCACGTTCCACGGGTGTGAATTTGCACGTTCCACGGGTGTGAATTCGCACGTTCCACGGGTGTGAATTTGCACGTTCCACGGGTGTGAATTTGCACGTTCCACTGGTGTGAATTTGCACGTTCCACGGGTGTGAATTTGCACGTTCCACGGGTGTGAATTTGCACGTTCCACGGGTGTGAATTAGCACGTTCCACGGGTGTGAATTCGCACGTTCCACGGGTGTGAATTTGCACGTTCCACGGGTGTGAATTTGCACGTTCCACGGGTGTGAATTTGCACGTTCCACGGGTGTGAATTTGCACGTTCCACGGGTGTGAATTTGCACGTTCCACGGGTGTGAATTTGCACGTTCCACGGGTGTGAATTTGCACGTTCCACGGGTGTGAATTCGCACGTTCCACGGGTGTGAATTCGCACGTTCCAAGGGTGTGAATTCGCACGTTCCACGGGTGTGAATTCGCACGTTCCACGGGTGTGAATTTGCACGTTCCACGGGTGTGAATTCGCACGTTCCATGGGTGTGAATTTGCACGTTCCATGGGTGTGAATTTGCACGTTCCATGGGTGTGAATTTGCACGTTCCACGGGTGTGAATTTGCACGTTCCACGGGTGTGAATTTGCACGTTCCACGGGTGTGAATTTGCACGTTCCACGGGTGTGAATTCGCACGTTCCATGGGTGTGAATTCGCACGTTCCACGGGTGTGAATTTGCACGTTCCACGGGTGTGAATTTGCACGTTCCACGGGTGTGAATTTGCACGTTCCACGGGTGTGAATTTGCACGTTCCACGGGTGTGAATTCGCACGTTCCAAGGGTGTGAATTCGCACGTTCCATGGGTGTGAATTCGCACGTTCCACGGGTGTGAATTTGCACGTTCCATGGGTGTGAATTTGCACGTTCCACGGGTGTGAATTTGCACGTTCCACGGGTGTGAATTTGCACGTTCCATGGGTGTGAATTCGCACGTTCCACGGGTGTGAATTTGCACGTTCCATGGGTGTGAATTCGCACGTTCCACGGGTGTGAATTCGCACGTTCCATGGGTGTGAATTTGCACGTTCCACGGGTGTGAAGTTGCACGTTCCACGGGTGTGAATTTGCACGTTCCACGGGTGTGAATTTGCACGTTCCACGGGTGTGAATTTGCACGTTCCACGGGTGTAAATTCGCACGTTCCACGGGTGTGAATTCGCACGTTCCACGGGTGTGAATTTGCACGTTCCACGGGTGTGAATATGCACGTTCCACGGGTGTGAATTTGCACGTTCCACGGGTGTGAATTCGCACGTTCCATGGGTGTGAATTTGCACGTTCACGGGTGTGAATTTGCACGTTCCACGGGTGTGATTTGCACGTTCCACGGGTGTGAATTTGCACGTTCCACGGGTGTGAATTCGCACGTTCCACGGGTGTGAATTTGCACGTTCCACGGGTGTGAATTTGCACGTTCCACGGGTGTGAATTTGCACGTTCCACGGGTGTGAATTTGCACGTTCCACGGGTGTGAATTTGCACGTTCCACGGGTGTGAATTCGCACGTTCCACGGGTGTGAATTTGCACGTTCCACGGGTGTGAATTTGCACGTTCCACTGGTGTGAATTTGCACGTTCCACGGGTGTGAATTTGCACGTTCCACGGGTGTGAATTTGCACGTTCCACGGGTGTGAATTCGCACGTTCCACGGGTGTGAATTCGCACGTTCCACGGGTGTGAATTTGCACGTTCCACGGGTGTGAATTTGCACGTTCCACGGGTGTGAATTTGCACGTTCCACGGGTGTGAATTTGCACGTTCCACGGGTGTGAATTTGCACGTTCCACGGGTGTGAATTTGCACGTTCCACGGGTGTGAATTTGCACGTTCCACGGGTGTGAATTTGCACGTTCAACGGGTGTGAATTTGCACGTTCCATGGGTGTGAATTTTCACGTTCCATGGGTGTGAATTTTCACGTTCCATGGGTGTGAATTTGCACGTTCCACGGGTGTGAATTTGCACGTTCCACGGGTGTGAATTCGTTCCACGTTCCATGGGTGTGAATTTGCACGTTCCATGGGTGTGAATTTGCACGTTCCACGGGTGTGAATTTGCACGTTCCACGGGTGTGAATTCGCACGTTCCATGGGTGTGAATTTGCACGTTCCACGGGTGTGAATTTGCACGTTCCACGGGTGTGAATTTGCACGTTCCACGGGTGTGAATTTGCACGTTCCACGGGTGTGAATTTGCACGTTCCACGGGTGTGAATTTGCACGTTCCACGGGTGTGAATTCGCACGTTCCACGGGTGTGAATTCGCACGTTCCACGGGTGTGAATTCGCACGTTCCACGGGTGTGAATTTGCACGTTCCACGGGTGTGAATTCGCACGTTCCACGGGTGTGAATTTGCACGTTCCACGGGTGTGAATTTGCACGTTCCACGGGTGTGAATTTGCACGTTCCACGGGTGTGAATTTGCACGTTCCACGGGTGTGAATTCGCACGTTCCACGGGTGTGAATTCGCACGTTCCACGGGTGTGAATTCGCACGTTCCACGGGTGTGAATTTGCACGTTCCACGGGTGTGAATTTTCACGTTCCACGGGTGTGAATTTTCACGTTCCACGGGTGTGAATTTTCACGTTCCACGGGTGTGAATTCGCACGTTCCACGGGTGTGAATTTGCACGTTCCACGGGTGTGAATTCGCACGTTCCACGGGTGTGAATTCGCACGTTCCACGGGTGTGAATTCGCACGTTCCACGGGTGTGAATTCGCACGTTCCACGGGTGTGAATTTGCACGTTCCACGGGTGTGAATTTGCACGTTCCACGGGTGTGAATTCGCACGTTCCATGGGTGTGAATTTGCACGTTCCACGGGTGTGAATTCGCACGTTCCACGGGTGTGAATTCGCACGTTCCACGGGTGTGAATTCGCACGTTCCACGGGTGTGAATTTGCACGTTCCACGGGTGTGAATTTGCACGTTCCACGGGTGTGAATTCGCACGTTCCACGGGTGTGAATTTGCACGTTCCACGGGTGTGAATTCGCACGTTCCACGGGTGTGAATTCGCACGTTCCACGGGTGTGAATTCGCACGTTCCACGGGTGTGAATTTGCACGTTCCACGGGTGTGAATTTGCACGTTCCACGGGTGTGAATTTGCACGTTCCACGGGTGTGAATTCGCACGTTCCACGGGTGTGAATTTGCACGTTCCACGGGTGTGAATTCGCACGTTCCACGGGTGTGAATTCGCACGTTCCACGGGTGTGAATTTGCACGTTCCACGGGTGTGAATTTGCACGTTCCACGGGTGTGAATTCGCACGTTCCATGGGTGTGAATTTGCACGTTCCACGGGTGTGAATTTGCACGTTCCACGGGTGTGAATTTGCACGTTCCACGGGTGTGAATTTTCACGTTCCACGGGTGTGAATTCGCACGTTCCATGGGTGTGAATTTGCACGTTCCACGGGTGTGAATTTGCACGTTCCACGGGTGTGAATTCGCACGTTCCACGGGTGTGAATTTGCACGTTCCACGGGTGTGAATTTGCACGTTCCACGGGTGTGAATTTGCACGTTCCACGGGTGTGAATTTGCACGTTCCACGGGTGTGAATTTGCACGTTCCACGGGTGTGAATTCGCACGTTCCACGGGTGTGAATTTGCACGTTCCACGGGTGTGAATTCGCACGTTCCACGGGTGTGAATTCGCACGTTCCACGGGTGTGAATTTGCACGTTCCACGGGTGTGAATTTGCACGTTCCACGGGTGTGAATTCGCACGTTCCATGGGTGTGAATTTGCACGTTCCACGGGTGTGAATTTGCACGTTCCACGGGTGTGAATTTGCACGTTCCACGGGTGTGAATTCGCACGTTCCACGGGTGTGAATTCGCACGTTCCATGGGTGTGAATTTGCACGTTCCACGGGTGTGAATTTGCACGTTCCACGGGTGTGAATTTGCACGTTCCACGGGTGTGAATTCGCACGTTCCACGGGTGTGAATTCGCACGTTCCACGGGTGTGAATTCGCACGTTCCACGGGTGTGAATTCGCACGTTCCACGGGTGTGAATTCGCACGTTCCACGGGTGTGAATTTGCACGTTCCACGGGTGTGAATTTGCACGTTCCACGGGTGTGAATTTGCACGTTCCACGGGTGTGAATTTGCACGTTCCATGGGAGTGAATTTTATGTGTTTTTTTTTTTAAAGTTTCCTATAGCTCTTAAAAAATCACCCTATATTAGCGAATTAAAAAGCAATTTAATTTATAGTTCTGGCCAAGAACTTAGCAAATAAATTTCAGAAAAAACCTGTATGAAAAGAATTTTTACACAGGCTTGTGTACGATTTCCTTCTCAATAATGACAGCCGGATACGTTTAAGCTGTAACTAGAGAAGAAAAGTCGCTAACACAATACAACAAATAATTGTGATAATTATGTTGTTGACAATTGAAAACTTCGGTTAAGTTTGGAATATATGATGGTTACGGTATCGAGTTTGTACTACTAAAAGGGCATCAGTAAAATTTTTTCTTAATAATCTGGAGTTCTTTAACTGTAAATCCTTTCTATTCTTTTGCTTACGACAGTAATATTTGCCATGCAAATTTCTTGGATGGTATACCAAGTCCCTTGCAGTTTCTGGTGAAAAGGCTTAATATCCGTATCCGATTTGCTGTTAGTAAATCTCAGAATGGGATCGAACGAATATATCGGGTCCGCCATCTAACTTTTTTTTTTCAACTAGTGCTTATTTCGTGAAAGGTAACACTTAGCTTATGTCTGATTTGACAAATAATTAATTTTATCCTTCCGTTGAACGAATATGACCATCAAAATTAACCATCCAATGCGTTTTCGCTTCGCTAAGTGGGCATGCGATCGACTTACAGAAGATGCCGATTTTGCCAAAAAAAAATCATCTTTTCAGATGAAGCTCATTTTGATTTTGGCGGGTATGTAAACAAGCAAAATTGTCGCATTTGGGGCGCAGAAAACCCGCACGCATACATTGAAAAGCCGACGCACACAAAACGAGTCACTGTTTGGTGCGGATTTTGATCCAGAGGCATAATTGGGCCATTTTTCTTCGAAAATGAGCAAGGAGTGGCCGTTACAGTTAATGGCGATCGTTATCGGGCCAAGTTGAACGAATTTTTGTTCAAAAAAATTGAAAGGGAGGATATTGGCAACATTTGGTTTCAACAGGACGGCGCTACGTGCCACACAGCCGAAGCTACACACTCGATGTTTTGCGCCCTGTTTTTGAAGATCGCACCATCAGCCGCAGAGCTGATGTCGTTTGGCCACCTCGAAGCTGCGATTTGACACCGTTGGACTATTATTTGTGGGGTGCCGTCAAAGATAAGTGTTACGCCGACAAGCCAGAGACAATTGACTCTTTAAAGGACAATATTCGTGAAGCCACTGGTGAAATACAGCTGCACACAATCGATAATGTGCTTAAAAATTGGACCGATCGTGTAGGCTACTGCATGGCCAGCCGAGGCAGCCATTTGAATGAAATTATTTTCCATTATTAACCGGAAGGATTGTACTTTCAAATAAAAAAAGAAATTTGAGAAAATATTCAGTAGTTTTTTTTAAAGCATTTTCAAAAAAAAAAAAATTATTTGGCGGACCCTTTATCTGTTTTATCAAATCCAATTTATCTTTTTTTATCTTTCCTCATAATAAAATGTTAAAAATTTATATTTCTGTCTTATAAATCGTTTTGTATCTATTTCACTAATTGAATAATAATCTTTAAAAATATTTCTATAGGGCATCTTAATTTATTTGCCTTCAACTCTCTTGAGTTTTAGTAAAAGTTTACACCGTAATCAAATAATTTGTTTAGACAACATTTTTAAAATACCTGAAATATAATTTTGACACACTTTTTAAGACCGTCTGCCTATATTTTTCTCTGTTAATTTCTTTCTACGTCTAGAAGCATGCATGTGTACATATGAGCTTGAGGATAGCGGAGCAGTAAAATCAAACTGACAGTGGGTAAAAACTAAAAGCTTAAGTTTTACGAATTCACCCTCGTTTTTGCTATGGAACCTAAACCTTAATACTTTTGGTCGGGATCTTGTTTGCAATTTTAAAGACCTAATGTAGTATCTTTTTATCATTTTAAAAACTCTTTTTGTTTGTTAGCTCATAAATTAATTTCAGTTTCACTGTGCCTTAGAATTTTATTTAGGCAGGCGCCCAAAACACTTAATGTTATGCGTATAAGTTTTTTTCCAGCAAGAGTGGTGTAAAAGTCTTGGAATTTATAAACTAAAAACTCATAATATCCTGGGCATTTTTTTTTTTTTTTTGGTGAAACCAGCACTCAACTCAGGGAATGGCCCCTACTCATGCAGTGCATTGTGCAGGTTTTAGGAAAATGGGTTATAGGAAGGTGGAAGAGAGGGAGTAGTGTTTGTGGACATCTCAAGATGCGAACGGCAAGGAAACGAGTTGCTGCTAGGTGACTATAAAATGGCCAGTGCTATACCTTCATTAGACAGTCTACAGCAATCGTCCCCAAAAAGCCCGCACCCTTCAGTCCTAGCTTCTCTCACTACTCATGTTGTGTGTGTTAATTTTATACATGAGTGGCGGGACCTACAGTTTAAAGTCGACTCCGAACGACAAATTTATTGAGAAGCTTTTCATGACAATTTTATTTACTCTCAGAGTTTTTGCCAGAAATCTGCTGAGAGGAAGTCGCCGAAGAAATATTTTCGTTTTGATGTCTGACCTGGGATTCGAACTCGGGCCTTCAGTCTAATAAGCCAACACACTACCTACTAGACCGCGGCGATTCCAAAGTCAGTGTTATGTTCCGTGCAACCAGGATATTTTTCGAGGGTAGAAAAAAGCATTGCTACAGTTTCTATAGACAGTACAAGAAATACCTCAAGCCATTTGATATTCTTACCATTTGCATTATTTATAATAAAAAGAGAAGAATATAGCTGTCATATAGGGCCGAAAACTATTATTCTGGACCGAGTTCTGGAACGGTACGGTAGATCATAGCCGCAATTTTGGCTTCTGTTACTATATTTTATCGCTTACGTCTGCGGTGTGTATATAGATATATATGTTCCTTTTACTCCCCTAGGGAGCATAGGGCCGCAACAAGTTGGTTCCAATGAGCTCGATCATCAGCGCGGTGTTTGACTTCGTTCCACTGTAAACGTAGTTTTGATAGTTCGGTTGTGATTTGGCGTTTCCAGGTGTGTGATGGTCGTCCGATGCGCCTGCTTCCCTGGGGCTTCCAGTCTGTGGTGCGTGAGAGGTAAATAAAGGAACAAGCGCACTTCCGCCTTATGGAAACCATCCGTTTGCGGACGATTATTACATTGCAGTTCTTTTTTCAGAAGATATTTCTGTCACTTCTGTCACAAATCTAATATTCAATAGCCAACCTTTTTTCCAAGTTGCGAACCAATACACTACATGAGTAGGGGTCATCCCCTGAGTGCCGGTCTTTTACAAAAAGCTCCACGTTTGGGTGCCACATGCGGTGCTACAAGCGAAAAATGTAATGAAATGAATGGAACGAAATCGAGCCACTTCTAAGCAAATAATCGCGGGTGATTAAAAATGGGTAACGTACAACAAATGGCGGCAAAGTCAGAAATGTAATGTTGTGTGTCTGGTTAATTTGTAAGAGAATTGTTTAATATGAGGTTCTACGAGTTGTAGTTGTATGGCGGAATAGGTGTTATCGGTATTACAACGGGGACTAATAGGACTTAAGAAAGGACCGAATAATTCTCACCGCAGCCTATATTGCCGACACTTCCGCTTGGAAGGCACTGCAGTGATTCGGTAGCCTGGTGGATTCAGCTACATATGTCTATCGATTCCGAAACAAATGCACATGTAAGAAAAATGTAATAATAAAATAAAAATTGTATAAGTCTACCTAAAGAAAATATACAGTGAGTTTCAACAATAGAAGCCCAGTAGAAGAAAGAAATTGCCCTATAATTATTTTTCCAATACTGTTGTATATATATTCAGATATTTTTCATTTTATTTCCCTTATATATGTACATATTTCAACGATACTTTCTATTTATTTTTTCAATAATTAAAATTGTGTCGATAAATCAATTCCAACTGTTCGATATACAAATTGAATTTCATGTGAAATCCAATAATAATAATAAATTTAAAACAATTTGTATTCAATTTACCAACAAATCCAAAAATAAAAGCAAAAAATCTTTAAAAATAAAATTTAATTCGCCAAAAATATTTATGACTACATGATATCAATTTTATTTCAGTAGCACGCACTCTCTAAAATTTAAGCAAAAAAAACGAGAATATCCGAAAGAAAAAAATTAAAAATTTTCTTATTTAACATTACAAAGCAAAAACAATCTGTGGTAGAGTGTGTAAAAATTTTATGTTTTTAATAAATTTTATGTTTCTTATAAATCATTCATTCGCTGAGTATTCCAAATCAGTTTCGATTTTATTTGGCCAGTAGATCAATTTATTTTCGGGGGTGGTCTTATATTTCACTCATGAAACGGATTTCAGATTTCCACCCGTTTCAAATTATAGCGTTTGCATTTGAGCGGAATAGAATGTATCGAAAATAATGTTCTCGAACATAAAAAAAAAGATTTATTTGTAATGGATTTTTCATTTTCCTTAAAAGCATATGATTTATTTACTTAAACATTTTTGCATTGATTGGGTGTCAATTGATATAAAGCAGGTGTAATTAAATTATTTGTTTATTCTCTATCAGAAATAATTTATAATTTTATAAAAGAAAAGAGAATTAAGAACAAAAGAAGTATATTGTGTTTCTATTATTCCTGCAATTCAAAAATTGTAGAATTGAATGGAATTATTTGGAATTTTCTGGATTTATTTCGTTAGGAAAATTAACCTCAACTGGAAGAAGGAAATAAAAAATGAAGGACGGAAAGAAGAGAGGAAGAAAAAGAAAAAATGAGGGATGATTTCCATCCATTGTGCACAAAAGTGCGATAAAGTTCCTTAGGTAAATTCTACAGGGTGGCTGATATATAATGCAACAAAGTAAAGCGCTATATTTTTTAATTTTTTTTTTTTAATTTTATTGTTCAAAAGAAAAAAATGTTGGAAATAACATCAAATTTTAGAATCAGTTTAGATTTGTTCGAATTGGCCACCTTTGGTACGAATTATGGCCTTCAAACGGCCGACAAAGTCATCACAGGCTGCACGAAAGTGGCTCTGCGGTATTTTGGCCCTTTCCCGGCGAAGCGCCGTCTTGAGATGATCGACACTTTGGTATTTTTTAGTGAGAACCTTACTCTCCAAAATGTCCCAGGCGCAAAAGTCCAACGAATTAAGATCCGGAGATTTTGGTGGCCATTGTGCGGTAGAAATGAAGCGAGGAACCTCCTTTTTAAGTCATTCTTGGTTGACGCGTGCTGAGTGCAGTGGTGCTGAGTCCTGTTGGGATGTCCATGGTCTGCGGCCGAAATGTTTGTCTGCCCAGGGCTTCAATACTGTCTTTAAGACATTTTCCCGATAATATTCGACATTTATTTTGACCCCACGGTCGATGAATACGAGCGGGTAGCGACCATCGGCCGTTACGGCGGCCCACACCATTACCATCGGCGGCGCTTGAGTTTTGGTGGCCAATCGCAGGTGTAAATTTTCAGCTGACCTCTTTGGCAAGTAAACCCGATCATTTTGTTTGTTCACAAACTGCTCAATTTGGAATGGCTTCTCATCGGAGAAAACCAAATTCGTTAACTGGCCACTTTCGTGCAAGCGAAGTAACTCCTTTGCTCTTTCCAGTCTAACTTTTTTTTGTCCATCGGTGAGCTCTTGCACTTTTTGGAACTTCAATGGCTTTAGTCCAAGCTTATTTTTCAATATGTGTTGCATCCGTTCTCGCGATATGTTCAGCTCACGAGCAATTTTTCTACCACTGCGGCGTGGATTTCAATCAAATCTGGCCTTCACTTTTCGGATCATTTCTGGTGTTGTTACCGTTTTTTTCGTCCACTTTTTGGACGCGATGCAACACTGCCAGTATCACGGTAACGACCAATGGTACGAGAAGCAAAATATTTATTCACATTTAAATGCTGGAGGGCTCTAACGATAGCCACCTGTGGTTTTCCAGCCAAATATAAAGCAATCACACTATCACGCTTGAAATCCATCACAAATAACTTTTTTTCTGAATGCAATAGATCAAAATGCTTTTGTAAGCTTGTAAATAATAAAATAAACTGTCACTGGAATAAACCTCTCAGCTGTCAGACGAGCGGATTACAAATGATAACAACCTGAAGTTTGTTGCAATACATATCAGCCACCCTGTATGGATATACCCCTAGCCAACCAATTAAATTTATAAACCCAATTAGATCTTCAATCTTACTATCATACAGCAAGTTGCACAGCAAATTGCGTACCTAGCCATTTATCTCTACGTATCTCCAGTAACGGATAGTGACATAAAATATGATCAACTGTCTTCTGCTTCTTCGCATTACCTACAGAAATGAGAGATATCTTTTTCTCTGTCCGTATGGGCCATACTGATTCTGTGTCCAGATGACCAATGCCACTACTACTAATGCTTAAGATTAGTTTCGAATCTGTAGAACTGAGCTTTGGCCGTAAGGCTCTTGTGACCCTAGATCGGCTCTAATGGCACTTATCGTAATCCAAAGGCTTCCGATTAATCCAATAGATTAAATATGATCTTAAAAGCTTTCATATCTTTATTGAGCGCAATTTAGTTTGTAGGTCATATTGTGACCACTCTGAAAGTAAATTTATTTTAAAACTATGCGCCATTGACAGCCGATGTCTGTCGGCTTCAATTTTAAAAAATTTATGTCGACAATTTAATCATTTGATTTGTTGTTTTTTTTTTTTTAAATCAAATTATATAATTTTTGTTAGAAAGTCATGATTTTTTGTTTATCTTTTCGCGTGTTTACATTGTAATTGTCCATTTATGTGTAATTCTGCTGTAATCATTTCATTTCATTAATTTAATTTTTATTTTTTCTTAACTTTTTATGGACAATTTTCATTTCATAGTAGGGACATTCATGTGAAGGGAAAAACTTTCAAACAACACAATAATTGTTTTCAAAATAAAAGAAAAAAATTAATTTCTGTTACATATTTAAAAAGTGTGGAACTAGTAAAAAATTTTGTTTATACAACATTTTTAAATGCCATAAAGAAGTCTTCTGAAGTGAATAGCCTTTATAATAATTATTTAATTCTATTTAAGCATTTATTATTACGTTAATTTTGTAAATATTTTTGTGTTGTAATATCAACAAATTTAAAGTAATTAATCTATTTGTTTATAATATTATAAAAAAATTTTATTGTATTTTTATTTAATTTTTTTATACTTTTTGTATAGAAAGTGAACTTGAGCTCAGTTAACATGCGTTTGCATTTAATTACCGGTTGTCATGCATTTCATTTAAATTTTTTGTTTTCGAATATTTTTAATTACCCATGTGACAAAACATAAAATTAAAATTCGAGAATATAATAGGGGTGTAATAAACTACTTTTTTTATTTGTTGTAAAACTGTTGCATTACACGAGGTTTGAATGATAAGTGAATAACGTTGGAATTTATCGCCATTTGGTTCATTATCAAAAAATGAAAATATAGCAGTTAGGATCAGTTTTGAACTGTTGTTACCAGATTCCGTTTTGTTTGTTAAAAGTTGATTAAAAATGTTTAAGGTTTCATTTTTATAAATTGCAATGTAACATCATTTTGCAGCGCAAATCTGGACAAAGCTGGATAGAGGGCGCACAAAAAGACTATTTGAACTCCAATCCAAGCAAATTTAGTACGGTTGTTGGAGTCATTATTGGGAATTGCATAATGGGAAAATGACTTCTGCAGGAGTTGTCGTTATGTAAGGAGTGATTTTTTAAGAGCTATAGGAAAAGTTTTCAAAAAAAAAAAAAAAAATCAGAAAAATGCATGAAATCTTTATTTGAATCGATAGTACGGTCCATATAATTTAATGTTTGAAGATTATTTCATGCAAATGTTGACCGCGACTGCGCCTCAAATGGTCCATCCGCTTAGTCCAATTTTGGCATACTCTTTCCAACATTTCGGCCGGTATCTCACGAATAAATGCTTCAATGTTGTCTTCCAATGCGTCAATTGAAGCGGGCTTGTCTGTATAGACATAAGCTTTAACATAGCCCCACCAAAAATAGTCTAAAGGCGTTAAATCGCACGATCTATGCGGCCAATTGACCGGTCCCGAACGTGAAATAAAATGTTCACCGAACTCGCCTCTCAATAAGTCCATTGTTACGCGTGCTGTGTGGCATGTGGCACCGTCTTGTTGAAACCACATGTTATGCAAGTCAAGCTCTTGCATTTTGGGCAAAAAAAAAGTTGGATATCATCTCACGGTAGCGCTCACCATTTACAGTTACGTTACGATTCGCAGCATCTTTGAAGAAGTACGGTCCAATGATGCCAAATTCAATGATTTGCAAGCGTTGTTCGTTTGTAAGACGATTCATGGTTAAATTATAGACCAAACTGAAGATGTTTGACAGTGAAACAAAACACGAAACGTGCGTGAGCTGTTTAAACCAGTGTTGCCAAAAAGATAATAGCAAAAAAATCACCCTTTATTATGTATATACCCAGCAATATATCTGAGGAGGAAACGGCATCTTTGTACCTACTACATAAATGATTTAAATTAACTTTTAGTGATGAACATTTGCACTGTAAGTCGCTTCATCAGAATCTCCAAATGGTTTCGAGACTTGGGGAAACTGCATATGGCTTAAGTGTGTCTATTCAAATTCCTTGGATATGCAGCCACCCGTACGTACATACATAATTGGTCATTACAACCCAGCTTCTGTCACCCGTACCTAACGCCATTTTAAAATCGATCATGTTGTGTGACTTCGAGCTCCATATGCGACAATGTTGAAGGTTGGCCTAGTTACCCAGTGATAAATGAGCTTTACTGCTGAAAAAACTTTGTTTCAAATATTCGCATTGAAAGCATGTTGTTATAGCAGGTTGTTATAGCACCGAGGAGTATACGAGTATCTATCATATTTGAACGGTCAGCCAATTTTAAATGCTGCATTGATTTAAGCTTTCTATAAAAGGATGAGCAAATCCAAATATAAAATATGCCACAATGAGGCGTACGCCACGCCCTATTACAGAGGACAACATGTAATCGACAAATCGGTGGCACTTTCTCTAACAGTAGAAATATTTTTAGCAAGAATGACTGAAAATTTCTTTGTAATTTTGCCGATTCCTTGTATAGTAGGTTGATTATGGTTGACCATAATCACCATAAAATGTTCGAACAAAGTTCTTGTGTGGACCATTATCTTTGTAGTATATTTTGACTAATTTTACGCGTTGTACGGGCGACAAACTTTTCACCAAATAAATAACCTTAAGATTTATTCAGACAGCTTGTCAGACCAGACATTTTGAAACCACTAAATGCATAACCCGATAAAGCAATGATCTTCAAAGCTGGTCAAGACTAAGGAAAATAAACAAATAAAAAAATATTCTTTTGTATTAATTTATTTTGAAGTGGGCTTAGTCATAGCATAAACTGCTAATGACATTATGTTGTGTGGAAAAAATCACAACAAATACAAACGCTCGTCTGGGTACACGTGAATAAGTGTGTTGAAAAAGGGAGGTTTTCAACAAATCATAAACCAGGTATGCTAATGCATACTGCAAGAAACAAGTAACATAAATTTTTTATAAATTATTCATTAATAAAAGTCATGCCCATCCTTAAAAGTAGAACAAAATTAGCTGTTAATTGTTTTAAAAGCCACAGCGGTAATTATAAAACATTAAAATATGTTTACTTCTTCGAAATGTATAACTACTACTACATACTATAGAAGTAAATTTAATCTCGATTTCAAGCTTGATTAATCACATGTTAAAAAGGAAATTTATACGAAAAAAAAAAATTAAAATAAAACTGAGTAGCTTGAGGGATGTAATGTTTATATCGTCATATTATTTATTTATTTATTTTTTATTATTATTTGTTTAATGCTAAATGTTGTAAACAGTCTTACAAAAAATAAGAAAATCTTGGAAGTATTTCCCTCCCAGTGTGTTAATGTCAATACCCTATATGGGATATTGTTTCTATCTGTCAATCTGTGCATATCTACCTACTTACATATAAAATATTGTACTATAAATTCAATACCACTTATTTAAAAGAATGTTTCCAGATGACTGAGCCATCAATATTAATCCACATATACACGATTCTACTCCTCCTATTAATACAGACATACATATCTACATATGTATACACATATATGCCAAATATAAAGAAGATAAACTGCATAATTATTAAATGCGTATTATAGTGCAAGGTTATGAATAAGTGTACAACGGAATGAGTAACAATAAATACTTAGTTCGAAATTTATTCAAAGAACTCCATCCAATCTATGTGCCAAATACCTTTAATATGCCTCAAGTTTCTTACGAACATGTTTAATATCCAAAATCGCAGGGACTTGCGCTGCTTTATTTTTTATTTAAACTTTACAATGACTAACATCCGTCCAATACGATTCAATGGATGCCAGCAAAAAAGAAAATTTCTGTCATTAAAAATTAAAAAATATTGTCTTATTTATCTTACGCATGAGTCATGGTAGTGAAGAAGCTTAACAAAGTTCATATTCATTATTTAAAACGAATCGTGGTATATGCAAAAGGTTTTTGAGATATCGAACAACTCTTTAATTTGAATTAAATTTAAAGTTAACAAAAAAGTTTCAACAGTACTCTTGCAGCTAGGGATTCCATCCACCTCAAATACAGCTAGAATGGTGCAGAAAATCTCTTCAAATCTGGGTAGAGGTTGCACGAAAGGCATATAAGTAGACTTGGCAAAAGCTCTTGCTCATTATTTATCAATTTTGAATGAACTATCGTACCTTGTAGGAAAGCTTTGATCTCCGAATTGGATATTGATTGTGGTAACACAATGGGCTTAAATTCTGAGACCTTGGTCTCTAAGGAGGGTCCGTCCCTTAACCTGATTTCAAGCTACGTATTTCTATACTTCACTTGTAAAATACCACTTTTTTAACGGTTGGTTCTTTCAGAACGTCATTATGGGTTAGCAATTGGCATTGATATCTCCCGGCTATCTAAGTTGACCTATTCGTTTGGTAAACACTCTTCATTTAGAGGTCCACTAACAATATATGCACACACTTACATATATGTAAACAAATTTTAATCGAATGTCTCTAAGCAGTCTTATTTTCCTTTTTCGGGTTGTTCCCTAAGCACTGGCATGTATTATATTTATACCATAATTTTACAAGTGTGCCATCTATGTAAATATGTATATGTATAAGCTACTGTACGTAAAATATGTGTACATACTGACGAAAAAATTAATCGTTATGTTTAAAATTAATTATATTTGCAACTTTGTTAGACATTAGATTTATTATTTAATTATCATGTGCAAATAAAATAATAGTTGAAAGTGACTTACCCGTACTATGACCCAATTCACACCAACAATGATCGTTAATGAATTGAGGTCCTAAACAATATTTCATAACTTTGTCCGTACATCTAACGGCATTGCACGAACTATCTGAAGCCATGCCTGCAAAGAAAACATCATAATAAAATAAAATTTGTTTACACACAGTCATACATATGGTTGCATTTTTTATGTTTATGAAAAATAACGATTTACTAAAAAAACACACACCCACCTTCATAAAAACTTTCATTCAATTGTCGTAAAGCATTAATGGCATCTTGTCTCGTTACTTGATGTTCGAATAGAAACTCTTCGTAATTTGTTTGAGGATCTTTGGCTAGTAAATCATTTTTATCACAGAGTATACACGATTGGGGTGCTGCCATTGCTAACGAGTGCAATAACAGTAAACACACCATTAATAACATTGTCACAAGAGAGCAGCGGCAATTATATGAGAGAAGAGAATTTAGTCCATATGATAATGTTCTTAAGCCAGCTGGTATTGGTGGTATTGTAACTGTAGTGGTATTGTTGTTATTGTTTCTTCTACGTTTCCTTCTTTGGTTTAAGAATTTTGTGCTTTTTATTTTTGTTGTTGTTGTTGTTTGATAACATTGTTTTATATGACAAAAGTCATTTGCATTGTCACTGTGTTCTCTTTTCTCATTATTAACATCATTGTTTTCATGATAGTGTTGTGCTTGCATTAAAGTGGAAGGAAATAAAGTTGTTGTTCTTGTTGTCGTTGTATTCTTTTGTTTTGATTTTAATTTATCACTCGCACTCGTATTTTGTTTGATTAATAGTATTGCCATATTACATACAAATGGATTTTCGTGTCGATTTATGTTTATTATGTATTGAAATCACTTTTGTTTTCTGCTTCTACTTTCTTATCACTTCAATTTCTTCTCTCTTCTCCTTAATATTAATGATTATTTAACTTTTAATTCTTTATGAAAACATGTTGCTCTAGTTGTGAGTTGTGGCCTATTGTAGAATCTTTATTTTAGTTTACATTTAATTTATAAGAAACATGTACAAATTATTAATGGAGGGTTTTGAAATTTGATATGATTTTGAAGTTGACGTTAAACTTGAGGTAAAAAAAAAGAAAAGTACACAATTTGTAAACGATTAGTTAAAATTATAAACATTCAAGCATTACAATTAGAAAAATAATGATCAATTAGTTTATTAAAAAATTTACTTTAAGCAATGTATACAGTGTTTTTCTATGTTTTAAAAAAAATTTACTTGCATACGAAACTCTTCACCAATATTTTTATATCTTGGCGAAGATGGCTTGACTATCCTGAATTTCGCATTTTGCGAATGCAATTGAATCGCATTAAATACTGCTATAAAAATAAGATTCTAACAAGAAAATTGCTTCTGACAATTATATATATTCAAAAACAAACATTTGTGAAAACGCATCTTTGACTCTGGAAGGTTAACACTTTGGAAAAGATCAATACTGCATAGCATGAAATCATAAGTGCCAGAGGTATAAAATGAGATGTCCGCCAATGTCAACAGTTTAACATTCGGTTGTCAACAATTTAACCAGAACTAATCGTCCAGATTTGGCCATCTTTGGATAATTGTGTGTTATCACGGCAGACATTGGCGATACACATCAACACGGACTAGACGGGTTTCCTGTCGAAGATAAATATTTTTTGGTACAAAACTTCATCTCAGTGTTTCGTAAATATGAACGAAGGCATAACGAAATTACCGAAATAAAAAAATCAATGCGTGTTTGCAATTTAAAATAACATCAAGGCGGAGGTGTGAACAGCGTTAGCGGTAAGCATTGTAAATGATGCCATAAATATTAATTTTACTAAACTGTTGGAAACAGACAGTTAGTGAAGTAAGTAACAGTGATTGGGGATTTCATTCCAAAAAAATTGAAAAACAGATAAAAAGGATAACTCATGTAAAAAACTATGATCGACTATGGGCCCAACAAATTTGCAGACAGCCTAATTTCATAAAATTTGTCTATTAAAGAGGTAATAGATTTTTTGTCTTAAAATTCATCGGAGAACTTAGCATAAATTATGTTATTTATTTATTTATTTTATTCATTAATTGTGGGTACCCGGATATAACTAAAATTACAAAAATATTCCACATTTGTTTAATTATTGACTATTAAATTTTAATAAGAGTATTAAATTACACGTTGTTTTATAATAACTGTCACCCGCTATTTATAATTTCTTTTCTACTTAATCATGTTTATTATTTTCAATATTTATTATTTTATTAAGTTTCTTATTTAATTTAGTAATTGCTTTTTACCACTTGAATTTTTATTTTATTTTGTTTAATTTTTATTTCTTAATTTACTTGAAATATTTAATTTTGAATTTATTTACTAATTCAAAACCACTGATCTAATTTACAATTTAATATTTATTTACTTTTTCGTTTAATATTTATTTTATTAACACAAATTTTCGTTTATTACACTTTTTTGTATTCGAAATCTTAACGTATTTTTTTTAATTAATTTTATATACGAATTTTTGACATTTTGTTTCGAACCGTTAACAGCGCGCCCACACGTCTACTTCCGCTCACGAGCTAAAGTGTTCTGTAGTTTATATTACGAAATTAGTGTAAAAAATGTTCTGCCAAATAAATTCACTATATACATATGTATGTATGTATGTCTGTTTGTTTATTTAAGCCTTTTTTCATTTCATTTTATGCCATTCGAAAACTTCCCCCCTTTTCCCAACAACAAAAACAACTTGTATATCTACTTGCACTCACTTGAAATTTTTACTCTCCAATTGTTAGGTGAGTTATGAACAGTGGTGCCAACATATCTCTTCACTAGTTTTGGTTTGGGCAAAACTATATACATACATAAATATATTAATCCGAATTAAATAATGTTGAAAATTTTTTCATTTGGTATACAAATTATTTAGACAAACCTTCTGTTATGCGGAAGCTATGTTCGTACAAAATGTCGTGTTGTGTAAACCTTAAAAATCCCAAGAGCTTAAAATCATTATAGTATAATCCGGAAATTTTCGAACATGTTAGAGCAAATGAGGCAACGTTGGTGAATAGTTTTCTTCACCAGCAAATGGTTAGGATAAGAAGAGACAAGTTTAATATGAGCTTCATCAAGGGACTTCGTAACCTAACAAATCTACTGGTGTAGACTCTATGATTTTGGAAAATATTTTGCAAAGAGACTTAGTAATGAAAGTGAATTGAATGGCCTTTTTAAGAGTGGCCGTTAAGAACATATATCGGGACGGGAGCGGAAGTTTTTGGCCGAAAAGTAAATTTTCTTTGCGGGTATCTTCCAAACTTAAGTTTATAAGAAAGATGTTCTCAATTCAACTTGGAAATACTGTTCAAAAGACCGGACATCTGTCAAGCCGCTAGCAGAGCACTAGGCTGTAGTTAGGAATAATACACACAGCGAAAGGGACAATTAGACAAGTGCACTACACTATTCTCGCTTTACGTTTAAACATAAACTTTTGTTAGGTATTACAATAGGAAACGATTTGAATTATTTATTAGATTACCCATGAGTTACTTGCGATTAGTAACCGGTGTTTTGATATGGCACCATATACTTAAACCCTGAGAGGCATAATTGTAACTGGGTGCATATCAAATGTTGGGCATTGAATTGACTTTGTTAATACCGAGCAGCATTCTAATATTTGTCAGTGCAATAGGAGAACATATTATATGTATACCTTATATATACGGTGACCATCCGTCCACTATTATAGTGGACAGTCCGCTATTTTAACCTCCTGTCCGCTATTTTTTTGCGTCCGCTATTTGTCCGCTATTTTACAACACGTAACTTCTAAAAAGTATTTATCTTCCAAAATGTCCGCTTTTGTCCACTTTTTTCAGTAATTCGGTAAAAACGCTTATATTAGCTGGAATTACATATAAAATTGAGTTGGAAAATCTATATTTTGTCTATGTTGCAGATGCAATTCTATCTTGGTCTTCAGTTGAAAAGTCTTTAATAAAGGTAACAGAAATCAGAAATGATTTAAATATAAATAATAATAATCCTTATAAAAACATCCTGAAATTATTAGATTTCTCATTTGCTTTGCCAAAAAAAAAAATCTTTATGTAAAATATTAATTATAATAAATGAATTTTTTTTTGGTTTTCAATTTTATATATTTGTCCGCTTTTTTCTCAAGGAAATAATGGTTACCGTACTTATATATGTACATAAATATAGAGCACTACGATACAACTTTAATTTCACTTGAAAACGGTTGTTTAGGTCATTTTATTTAAGTATCACGCGTTTTATGTTCGAGGTATTAGCCACACTGAGAGAATTGTTGTTGAGAGAATTACTTGATTTGGTTGCATTTGTATGAACTGAGTGCTTAACATTTCTTTTTAGCAAAGTTGTTGTTTTTATTCACTGTAAGGAACTGACTGTAAGGTTTTTGTTTAAATATTGCATTTTTTTGACTAAATGAAAATGTTAATAACATTAAGTTTATTTGTAATAATTATTACATTACATTTTAAACTCTTGTATGTAGATAATCATATGAGAGTACTCACGCTAAGTGAGTTTATGATTTGCTCAAAAGAACTGATGTAAAAAATGATCATTTAAAAATATATAATTTTTTTTTTCTCATTTATTATGATTTTAGATTGATCAAGCAAATGTGAAATTAAAAGAAAATCGTTAAAATCCTTTAATAATTATTCCGATCTTTGAAAATGTTTGACTTCGTAAGACATAGCAAAATGTACTAGGTTCGGCTACAGTTTTAGAAAAGAAAAGGCATAAAAAATTGTAAAATACATAATGTGCATAAGAAATAGGTATCCTTTACCAAGGTTTCTTTTTAACAGAGTTTGTAATTTTTTACAAAAAGCAAGAACGTTACTATAATTTATTTTAAAAATAAACCTTTCAGACCTTAAACAAGACTAAAAAGCAAGGTTGGCAACCGATACCGTTATAACACCGATACCGATTAAATACCGGTTAAAATTAAGTACCGGTATTTATACCGATACCGAAATAAGTATTCATATACCGTTTACCCTTATACCGGTATCATACCGGTACAATACCGTTATCAAATGGTATTAATAAACACACCATAATTGGTGGAAAGAAAAAAGTACAGCCAAACAGAGCTATATGCCATTTCTAAAGTTATATTAGCTGTACCTGCCACACAAGTAAGTGTGGAACGGTTATTTTCAGGAGTAAAGTATATCATGAACCCAAGTCGGAATAGGTTGGATGATGACAGTTTAAATGCAGTTGTAGTCATTCGATCGAATGAGGAATTATTTTAAAATTTTAAGTTTATGAGTATTCATTCAATTAAATTGAATTAACATTTAACTTTTCTTTTTGAGGATGTAATCTAAAATGTTAGTCTATTGTTTTTATATTCTAAGGTATTTATTCATGAATTGAATTATTTTTTCTTTACAAAAATTTAATTTTGTATGATCTCCTAATGCAAATATTTAATATTTGTAAACTTTTGTGTTCTTAGATTTAAGGAGAATGTTATTTCTTATTGTTTGTTTTTGAATTAATAAATCTGTTATTTATATAAAAAAATTTTAAATTTTGTTTCTATTTTTTTGCTTTTTTAGGTTTGATACATTTAATATAAATACCGATATATTACTTTTATACCGGTATACCGAAATCGATATAATTTAAATACCGTTACCGATACCGAAATAATAATAAATTGATTACCGATACCGTTATTCGTTTCGGTTGCCAACCTTGCTAAAAAGAGATTTATTTTCTTAAGATAATGATGTTATTATTTTTTTAAGATAATTTCAATTTTATTTGCCCTTATGACAATGTCAATAAGGGGAGTATTGCCAATATTTGCTAAGCAATATGTTTTAATATTTTGGGAACGGAAGTAAATATTGGCATTTCTTTTGAAATAAAGTCCAAACAAAAATATTAAAAGTATGCTTGTATTTAAGAATATGGTGCAAAAGTAATAAATACGTTTGCTTAAATTGACTAAAAAAGAGGTAAACTTACTTATATATGTACATAAATATGTAAATATGCTTTTTTTATTGCATTAAGCAAATATAATAAATTTGTTTAAATTTTATTTCTTTACTCTTTAGTCAATAACTTTTATTAAGGAAAAAAGGAAAAAAATGCCTAAAAGAAGATTAGATTAAGACACATGTTGCATTCAAATACATTGGATTTGGAGATAGTGATGGTTTTGCTGATGTTCAAAAACAACTGGAAAGCGGTAAAGAAGTTTATCTAGTAGTCAACGAACTATTGCGGGTATTGAAAATGAAGTTAAAGGGCTTGTCGCACCCCTAATTAATACTGTATGCTTATTTCATGGAGTGGGATGCTGACTATGGATAATAATCGACCTGGCCAATAACAATTGTCATTTCTAAAAGGTTCCAATCTACAATACAAAAAAAGACCCTCTATTGTCATTCCAGCCTTTCACTGTACGCGTTTGATCCGTTTTTACTCAGGCTGGGGATGGTGTAAATAATAATGAGTTATGAGTGAAAAATACCCTTAATCTTCAGTCCGACTTCATAAAGTTCAACAATAGTGGTAATATGCCACCATCCTCAGTAAAGTAAAGGTGAAACTCTACAATAATGAGTTTCAAAAACTAAAGTTCTCAAAACAACCTGTACCCTTTTTCTTTTCCTACTTTTTTTTTTATAGAGAAACTATTAAAAATAAAACACTTGTACTTTTGAGTTCTAAATTTAAAACAACAACAATAACTACAAATTAAAATTTAAAAAAAAAATACACTTAATTAAAAAAAAATTGTACAACAAATTTCGTACATTTACATTTAGTTCTGTATCTAAAATAGAATAGACAGACAGTCAACGGTACGGACGGATAGTCCGGCGTGCGATAACTAAAAACAAAATGTTTTGCTCTTGTGGCTTGTGAGAGAATTTTATATTTTTATCCAGAGACTATATGTTTTTCGTAAATTATAGGGCACTGGGTTCTTTTTATTTACAGAAAAAAAACTTATAAAAACTACAAAATAAAAGGGGTGAGTAAGCGCCTGCCTAAATAAAATTCTAAGGCACAGTGAAACTGAAATTAATTTATGAGCTAACAAACAAAAAGAGTTTTTAAAATGATAAAAAGATACTACATTAGGTCTTTAAAATTGCAAACAAGATCCCGACCAAAAGTATTAAGGTTTAGGTTCCATAGCAAAAACGAGGGTGAACTCGAAAAACTCAAGCTTTTAGTTTTCACCCACTGTCAGTTTGATTTTACTGCTCCGCCATCCTCAAGCTCATATGTACACATGCATGCTTCTAGACGCAGAAAGAAATTAACAGAGAAAAATATAGGCAGACGGTCTTAAAAAGTGTGTCAAAATTATATTTCAGGTATTTTAAAAATGTTGTCTAAACAAATGATTTGATTACGGTGTAAACTTTTACTAAAACTCAAGAGAGTTGAAGGCAAATAAATTAAGATGCCCTATAGAAATATTTTTAAAGATTATTATACAATTAGTGAAATAGATACAAAACGATTTATAAGACAGAAATATACATTTTTAACATTTTATTATGAGGAAAGATAAAAAAAGATAAATTGGATTTGATAAAACAGATAAAGGGTCCGCCAAATAACTTTTTTTTTTGAAAATGCTTTTAAAAAAAACTACTGAATATTTTCTCAAATTTCTTTTTTTATTTGAAAGTACAATCCTTCCGGTTAATAATGGAAAATAATTTCATTCAAATGGCTGCCTCGGCTTGTCATGCAGTAGCCTACACGATCGTTCCAATTTTTAAGCACATTATCGATTGTGTGCAGCTGTATTTCACCAATGGCTTCACGAATATTGTCCTTTAAAGAGTCAATTGTCTCTGGCTTGTCGGCGTAATACTTATCTTTCACGACACCCCACAAATAATAGTCCAACGGTGTCAAATCACAGCTCCGAGGTGGCCAAACGACATCAGCTCTGCGGCTAATAATGCGATCTTCAAAAACAGGGCGCAAAACATCGAGTGTAGCTTCGGCTGTGTGGCACGTAGCGTCGTCCTGTTGAAACCAAATGTTGCAATATCCTCCTCTTCAATTTTTGTGAACAAAAATTCGTTCAACATGGCCCGATAACAATCGCCATTGACTGTAACGGCCACTCCTTGATCATTTCAAAGCAAAATAGCCCAATTATGCCTCTGGATCAAAATCCGCACCAAACAGTAACTCGTTTTGGGTGCGTCGGCTTTACAATGTATGCGTGCGGGTTTTCTGTGCCCCAAATGCGACAATTTTGCTTGTTTACATACCCGCCAAGATCAAAATGAGCTTCATCTGAAAAGATGATTTTTTTTGCCCAAATCGGCATCTTCTGTAAGTCGATCGCAGGCCCACTTAGCGAAGCGAAAACGCATTTGATGGTCGATATTCGTTCAGCGGAAGGATAAAACTAATTATCTGTCAAATCAGACACGAGCTAAGTGTTACCATTCACGAAATAAGCACTTGTTGAAAAAAAAACGTTAGATGGCGGACCCGATATAATAAATGACAATTAATTCAATGGTATTTCAAATTTCGGACATCTAAATACAACATGTTCCACAATTTTGTCTTCATTTCAACATTGAAGACATCATGGAGAAATGGTGTGTTCAAAAGATAATTTCTGTAACCACCATGTACCGTCAAGCCTCTATGACTTCTATTAATACTTCATTCAATATCTGGGATTAGTTTGTAGGCCCCTAAAGCATTAAGGCTGTTTGGCATTATAGCAGAGATATTCCTACATCAACTGTGCGTGTATTTCGTACTAGAATTTCTAGATATTTCTTCATCAGATGGAATAACTCGGCCATTTCCTTTGTTTTCATGCCAAAGGGCTGTTACAACGCTACCTGCTTCCATAGAAATAGTGCTATTTTCCCTATAAATCCTTAAGTAGTTCCTTTGAAACAATTCTAAGATACTCTTTGATCATATTTTTTTAGGATTACTTTAAACATTGGTAAAAACATAATCAGATGTCCCATTTTTTTTTTTTTTTGCCAATATGAAGAAGAGTTACTATAGGGGAGAAATATTGAAATTGGATTTCAAGGCATCAATTATAAATTCTGTTCTTTTCAGCACAGAGGTGAAGAATATGACTTTAAAGTATGTAAATTTATTGGATTACAATTTAAAATTTCTTTAAATTCCCTACCTTAATGTCATTAAATTTGTCCATATGTTATGAGAACAACTATATTACCACCAGCTATTGTTTTCATTCTTTTTATAATAATTTGCGTATTACGTTGTGTTGCATATTTCTAATCGTTTTGCTGAATTCATGGAAGTGTGTTCTTGTATGGCCTGACACAATTGTTTCATTATTTGCTTTGTAATAGGAATTCCTTTTACTATGCGTCATTATCCTTTTGATGATGATGACTGTTATATGGTTATAAAGAAATTATAAAGATTTCTTTGGCATACCGCCGCTACACTTCAAACTTACGATGGCCTTCATTTTATTTTTTAAGTGGAGTAAACAGAGACTTCGTGGAACGGGAGTACAAAAAATTTATATACAACATCCTGCTCTTAACATACTTTTTTTTTCCTAGATACTGTTAAAACTACGCCTCTGGTTTTCAACCATATAAGAGTAAGTTTATCTACATACATACATATATGCTTAGACATGACATGACGTCAACGTTCTTGGTAGGGTTCTCGTGTTAAACCGTCATTCGGTTGTAATAACTTGTAATTCCATTTTTTTTTATTTCATTTTTACAACTTTTGTACTGTCAAGTATATTTATTGGAGTGGAGCAGATATTCTTCAAATGCGAAATAGTCATACTTAAAGTGAAAAAATGCCACATAGCACGTGTGATCAAAAGTAAAAAAAAATACTGTGTTTGAAGGACGTTAACAATTGATAAGTTTACTAAAATTTTAATTAATTTAATGTAAAGTTTAATCGAATGTAATACTAAACCAAATACCGAAATATTAAAACATAATTTTTAAGTGGAAGCATTCTGTGGTGGAAAACGAAGTTATTAAAAACGCAACACAGAGCACAACATAGTCTCAATAAGTATGACTGAATGCTATGAGGCGCATTTACATGTTGTGAAAACTATGAACGCCAGTAGATGTGCATAGCAGTATATCAGTGGTTTTAAATGAAGAGTTTTAAGAAATATTCGAGTTGTCACTGGCCTTCAAAATAAAGTAACAAGTAATTGGTAAATCTAATAACCACATATCTGGAGGCTTCAAGGATAATATCTGCTCTATCTAAACGATTACAGGAATAATAATGTAAATAACCTAAAACGATTGTCAAATTTTGACGATTTTCTGCTTTAAATGAAGAACGCAATTCAAAAGATTGAACTATACAAGGCTTCCAGAATCATAAACATTAACCCAAATATGCAAAAATGTAGGAAATACAAGATACTCTTCTTTACATACATACATAACACACGTAATTGGTCATTATAACCCTTTCGTCAGGATTAAGACTTAGATTCTCGCACCACTTATGTTGTGTGTGTTAATTTTGTACATGAGTGGCGGTACCTACAGTTTAAAGTCGACTCCGAACGACAGATTTTTTTGATAAACTTTGCATAGCAATTTTATTTACTCTCAGTGTTTTTGCCAGAAATCTGCTGAGAGGAAGACGCCGAAGAAATAATTTTACTCTCATTAAGTTCGAGATGTCTAACCTGGGGTTTGAACCGTGGCCTTATGTCTAATAAACCACTAGACTACGACGACGTCCTCCTTAACCCATGTGATCTAAGATGGCCGCATAATGACAACAGAACAATCGCAAAAGACATCATCTTTTTGCACTCTGGCAAACTAAGAAAGAACATATACTCAGTCTTATAAGCGCAACCTATACAATTAATCAATTGCATTTAAAAACCATTTTAAAAGGTTGTGTATGTTACCCTACCGATTTCATTTGTAATTTGTATTTACACAAATTTTACTTAAGTATAGGAACTACTTCAATAGCAATAGGGCTTAAATTAATTCGATAATGAGATTAGTATTCGAAAGGGGCAATTTGTACCTGAATTGGCTTGCCTAGCATATATCGGGCCCGCCATCTAACGTTTTTTTTTCAACTAGTGCTTATTTCGTGAATGGTAACACTTAGCTCATGTCTGATTTGACAGATAATTAGTTTTATCCTTCCGTTGAACGAATATGACCATCCAATGATCCATGCAATTGACCATCCAATGCGTTTTCGCTTCGCTAAGTGGGCCTGCGATCGACTTACAGAAGATGCCTTTTTTGGCAAAAAAAAAAAATCATCTTTTTAGATGAAGCTCATTTTGATCTTGGCTGGTATGTAAACAAGCAAAATTGTTGCATTTGGGGCACAGAAAACCCGCACGCATACATTAAAAAGCCGACGCACCCAAAACGAGTCACTGTTTGGTGCGGATTTTGGTCCAGAGGCATAATTGGGCCATTTTTCTTCGAAAATGAGCAAGGAGTGGCCGTTACAGTCAATGGCGATCGTTATCGGGCCATGTTGAACGAATTTTTGTTCACACAAAAATTGAAGCGGAGGATATTGGCAACATTTGGTTTAACAGGACGGCGCTACGTACCACACGGCCGAAGCTACACTCGATGTTTTTGAAGATCGCATTATCAGCTACAGAGCTGATGTCGTTTGGCCACATCGGAGCTGCGATTTGACACCGTTGGACTATTATTTGTGGGGTGCCGTCAAAGATATGTGTTACGCCGACAAACCTGAGACAATTGACGCTTTAAAGGACAATATTCGTGAAGCCATTGGTGAAATACAGCTGCACACAATCGATTATGTGCTTAAAAATTGGACCGATCGTGTAGGCTACTGCATGGCCAACCGAGGCAGCAATTTGAATGAAATTATTTTCCATTATTAACCGGAAGGATTGTACTTTCAAATAAAAAATTTGAGAAAATATTCAGTAGTTTTTTTTAAAGCATTTTCAAAAAAAAAGTTATTTGGCGGACCCTATATATGATTATATATATGTAGATGTCTACACCCTCCTTCCAATTCCTATAAAGGTGTGAGACTATCTGTAAGGATCGATCGTTTCAAATAGCCGGTAATACTTTCCAGTCAGTCGACAATGCTTTGTTTACGCTCTTGTCTTATGATCTTTGATGAAGATGCTGTAATATAAATTCTACTCCGGTGTTACTGTCCTATTTATTGTCGTTGATTGCATGAGCATGAGCTTGTCACTGGGAGAAAATTATTAAAAATATAAATTTTTTTAAATTCGAAAACAATAATCTCCGAGGTTTAGACCATCATTTTGCTAAGTTATGTAGTCAAGCTCTTTAACCACTATACCACGCCATCATTGTGCTTAGGTAGCATAAATAGTGAGAGTTAAATTCTTGTTTAATTGATTTCAAATATTTGTTTCAAAATTTTCAAATGACCAACAAATTCGTCGATAAAAGTATTAAAAATATATTTTAGATTTGTGCAATGATTTTAACAAATTTTTTTTGAAACAGCCAATACACAATTGAGATTTTTTTCGTTTCGATTTTTAGTATTAAACTTACACAATTTTTAAAAATTTATTATTGTTTTTTTTTATACTTTACACATGTTCATTTAATTTTAAGAAATTTATCTTAATTTTTTTTTCAGCTCATTTTAGCTTTTATTTGGAATTTGTTTACAAATTTTGTAATTTTTAAGAAAATGGCAGAAGACACAACTCTTTACACTTTTAGTGATCTGTTAATGGCGCTTTTATTGGTTGTTTAGAAAATGACTTAAGGGTGACAGTTCAAGGTATTGAAAAGATTTGGAAACAAAAATCTTTAAAATAATATTATTTTTATGTAAATTTTTATTCACGCGAGAAAATGTAAAAAGAAACAAAAAAAGACAACTTTTTTAAGAAAGAAATTCACGTCACTGAACTTTGTTGACACTTTTTATGAGAGAGACGAATGCAAAACACTGAAAACATTACCAGACGCGACAAATATTTTATGCGAACTAAACGAAATCGAATAAAACATTAGAGAACAAAACACCGCACCAATTCAAACTAAAAAATAAGAAAAGTAACAACAAAACACGTTGTAAATTTTGTTGTTATATGTCCTTTGTAGTCGTTTTTATTCTTTTCCTTGGATTTTTCCACACTCATTCTCTCTCTATCTTTTCTTTGCTCTCATAACTTTTTTTGTTTATTATTTTGGGGTTTTTCTTTGTGTTGAACATACACATCACATCATAAAGACATAAACAAACATTATTTCTTAGAATTTTTTTGTTTGTCTTTGTATTGTTAAGTCATTGCAACCCCTAGTAAAAGCTATGTACATGTATTCTTAACAGAATAGCGTGAGTTGTGTTACCATAACAGAAATGGAAATGTTGCACAAACTTTACTTTGCTTGTTCTGTTTTGTTGTATGTTGAGTATTTGAGGTCTAACAGATGTGAATAAACTTAGTAACAGTGTTACCATTGCGTTGGTATTTAAAGTTACATTTTCTATCAAACACACTACTTTTTATTATACAAGCCGTATATTTACTATAAACAAGGCTTCAACATATGAAGGCTACACTGAGAGTATGTTCAAATCAATACAACACAACAAACTTGTTCAATAAACTAGTTGGTAGTAAAGTATAACTTACCAATAGAAACCCTCGCCCGTATTGGCAATCGATGTTCACAAGTTGAATTAAGCAGCGGCAACACTAATTTAAAGCAACTACAGAGAATGAGTGAGAGTTTGTCTGCAAAGTTAATTTTCTAATAAGAATTCTATTACTGTTAATGGTAAGAGTTAAAGAGAGTTTTTATGTTAATGAAAACACCAGGTGTTATTGACTTACAAAAGAGTAGGCTGAGTAAGTGATTAAAATAGGGTGACCAGATGACATAAAAAAATGTTTTATAGCTTAACGTTTATTTTTAATATTCAATACAATATTTATGTTTTCTTTCTTTAAAAAATGTAATAAAACATGTCATAATCATCATAAAATTTATTGAAATACCAATATGACAACCGCTTCATTAACAAACAAATACCAAAAACTCTTGTGGCAAGTTATTACAACTACAACAAATAAAAAATAAACACAAAATACTAAATATATATTTGTTTAAATACTTGAAAAAATTATTAAAATGAAACAAATCATCATTAAATTTACATGACAATGCTGCAATAACCCTTAAAATATATAGCCAATATAACTAACCAAACGCCCACATCAAAATGAAAAGCATAACGAACTTAAATGGATACTAAATTTAGTTACAACCACTGTCAGTGAGCTGGGGGAAAACAAGCAGACAGAAAAACATAAAAACGAAAGTGTCATAAATACACAGAAAGAAAAATTGGAACAAAATAATATAAGGGTGAACAGGTGTCAATTAATTTATTTTCTGATATTAACGAGTGTTTTTTTGAGTATAAAAGTTTCATAAAAAAGATTCGTCACATGTGGCAATGCTATAAATGCTCAGTAATATAAGTCATTTCACCCTAAAAAGACAGACTAACAAAGGGAAAACTCTTGCAAATATTGAACTTTATTCCAAATTCTTCCTGTATGAGAAATATGTATGTACATCGAAAAAATGTATCCGGCGGAGTACCTAAGTTTTCCGCAGTGGGTGCTATAACAATCAGAATTGCCGGGTTCTGCGTGGCAGGTGGCTTCATTGCACCGTACTTTTTCAAGAACAATGAAAATCGCAACGATACAGTCACTGGAAGAAGGTGTCGTGCGTTGATAACCGAGTTTTTTTCTTAAATTGAAATATTGGACCTGGTTGCCACGGGTTTTAAGAAGGCGGTGCCAGGGACACCCGATACTATGTATGTATATACTGTTAATCACGCTAAGCCATTTTTTGTTGGCCTTTCCTATACGGAAACAAACCAGCCACAATTCCAGTCCTATAAAACTGAGATGTCAGAACAAATATGCAAATAACCATGAAATAATCTCAAAAAAGTAAATGGCAGACATCCATTTATCACCCCTAATAAATATTTCATTCAAATTTTCAAATTTTCTGTGGTATTTTTCAATTTTCAAATCCCAAAGGTTAAAGAAATCTAATTGGTGTGAATTAATAGTTCTAAGCTCTTCTGAACACCATTCACGCAGAGGAACAATACGGTTTAACCGTTCAAATAAATATGAATAAATATGAGAATTTCGCAACATTTTCTGAGTGTATAATAACAACACAACACATGCACTCTGCCATACAACATCAAATAGTCTTGCAACAGCAACTTTTCACCACTTTCAAACATTTCCCATCTATTTATGTGATATTCGAGAGATTTTTTATTGCATTTTAAGAACTTTTTCCTAGATGAAAGATTATTAGACGCCATATGTCTTTAAAGAATTTAAATGTCTCTGGATGATGTGTTAGTTAGTTCGATTGGTTGATTTGTCTTCTTTTAAAGTGAAAGAGGCCCAGCAGGCAAAGTGGTTGTTGGCTAAAAGCCAATGACAAATAAAACCAATTGACATCTTACAATATGACAAGCTCAATATAAATCTAATTGGTTAAGGTATTTTGCTATGGATTTCAGAATTTAATTGATGGTGTAAAAAAAGCAACGGAAAATATAAATCAATTTCTCGAATCATTAAAAACTATTTATTGCACTGCATTTCAGGCATGAGAATTTTATTTGATTGAGTACTAAATGTAGAGAATTACATATTTATGGTATTTTATGTGGCCATCTGATGATAAAGGGGATCTTAAAAGGAGCTGTTATATAGAGGAATTGTAATAAGATTTAAAATTTTTTAAATATGGAAGTTTAACGAGAAAGTAAAGCACTATCCATATGCATTTAACACCAATGAAGTGATGATGGCATTATGACAAACTTAGTACTAGGATTGGATGGTAAAGTGTAATTAACTGCAACGATTTGAGAAGCCAATCCAAAAGAAACACTATAACGATTTGATTTATTCTAAGAAAAAGTGTCAAATAGTGATGAAGTCGCCGTAGTCTAGTAGGTAGTGTGTTGGCTTATTAGACGTAAAGCCTAGCCAGACATCAAACAAAATACAAAAAGTATTTCTTCGGCGATTTCCTCTCAGCAGATTTCTGGCAAAAACTCTGAGAGTAAATAAAATTGCCATGAAAAGTTTCTCAAAAAATCTGTCGTTCGGAGTCGACTTTAAACTGTAGGTCCCGCCACTTATGTATAAAATTAACACACACAACATAAGTGGTGTGAGAAACTAGGTCAATAATCCTGACTGAAGGGTTGTAATGACCAATTATGTATGTATAGTGATTGGTAAAAATTATATTACCGAAGGACTCCAGCTTCACCCCGCTGGTAAAACATTGCTAGACAGCTTATGTAAGGTGGCGGGAAGATATCCCACTTAGGTTAGCTTTTAAGACCATTTGATGATTAGCATTCAACCTGAGTAAACCAATCCGAACTCAAAATAAATCTTTCTATTGCAGCAATCTTTATATTAGATAGCTTGATCAAGTATGTCAGAAAGTGAAAGGTCAAAAACCTTCATCTTTTTATGACAAGCGCACGGCACTGATACACGAGGCAAAAGACAATCGCCTCCTCAGACCCATAGCTCCTGCAGAAGTCATTTGCTGGAATGTCAAGTCTTTCGGTATGCCTACCAAAAGGACAGTGAACCATCAGAATCGCTACTGTGCGATGGATGACTACGCGATTTAAGAATAGAAGAAGAAGAATAGAAGTGAGTCTGTCTTTGTCTTATCCATACGTGCCCAGCAGAGTCTAGCAATATTACTCGTAACCTCTTGCTGACACTAGATTGAGACTTTCTGTAAAACGACTGGATCTTATCTAATTTACGTGATACAATCGGAATACCTATGTTCGAGTTTGTAGGCTCCGTACCGGCCCTGACTCAACAGCAATGCAATTTCCAACGATATCCCTATGATCTGAAATTTCGTAGAGAAAATGTCCGCACTCACGGACAAGGATTGACGTTGAAAATACGTTCTGTAGACTATTGATGTGATATTAATATCAGTACTGGACTACGAATTGTTCTCGAAGCAAAAATTTTTGCAATTTCTTAAAGAGTATGCTGCCTATATGTATGTACTTAAATACTATGTATATCATAATCAAACTCTATTTCAATATTGCACATATAAAACACATCACTTTTTGGACACCCTGCAGGGTAAAAGAAAAACACACCTAAAACCTTGACATAAAGAATATAAAGTATACATATATGTACATGCATACAATAAATATTAAACGGCCTGCCAATTGATGATTTACTAAAAATAAAATGATTCATCAGCACCTTCTGCTAGAAGGGCTGGAAAGTCAAAACTATACGCCAAAGTGAAAATAACAAAAATCAAGGTTAAAACAAACGAAACAACAGTCTTCAGGTTCATAAAATTTGCTGTTGTTTTTTTTTTAATAATAAGCAAAAATTATTTACTTGTATTTACAAATAAGAAAAATGTGGATATATTTAATTGACGTAAGGTGCGTTTCATATTTATAATGCTTTCTACCAGTATATGAACTCCATAGGTAAGAACTGGGGTCTTCCGCCTAGGGCCATTCGCTGGATATATCTGGCGATTGTTAGACCGGTTATTACTTATGGTTGTGTTGTCTGGTGGTGTGCCTTAGATAAGAGTTTTTAACGGAAAATCTTGGATAAGGTTCAGCGGATTGCCTCTTTGAGTATCACTGGAGTGAGGAAGAGTTGCCCTCAGGCTGCTCTTGATACTATGCTCTGTCTGACTCCGCTTGACTTATATGTCAAGCGGTGTGCAGCGCGTAGTGCCATACGCCTGAGGGAATCGGGTTGCTGGAAACAGCGCTCGATAGGTCACTCCAGAGTTCTGAATATCGTCTTTCCTGGCGGAAGGTATGGACTTTCGGAAAAAGCCACTGATTACATTGTGCCCGAGGCTTTGTTCCTACCTGGTTTAAGGACACTTATACCGGATAGGGCACAATGGAATGGTGAGGTACTCCAGGGGCAGAGTGGGTCTAAGTTAGGTGGATGTACAGGTGCTGGGGTTTTCTGTAGGGAACTCGGTCTTGAACTCCACTTCAGGTTGAATGATGACTGCAGCGTTTTTCAGGCGGAGATTTTCGCAATACTGAAGGCTATTAAGGCAATAGCTGGTGGCCCATCTTCGAATTCGGAATCTTACATGATCTTCGTTGACAGTCAGGCTGCCCTTAAGGCCATTGCGTCGGTCTGGTGCAAATCACGGCTCGTTCGCGAGTGCAAAGAGTCGTTGAGGACTTCTGGACCAGACCGTATCCGTCTATGCTGGGTTCCGGGTCATAGCGGAATACTGGGCAATGAGACGGAGGATGCCCTCGCTAGGTTAGGTTCGCTTTCAGGGGGCGATTTAATAGTTGGTCCTGAACCCCCAGTCTGCCACCTCTATGGCCTCATCGATGGATGGGTCAGGGAGGAAGAGCAGAGGCGTTGGGTGAACGGATCGGGTTGTTCTGTCTCTAGACGTCTATGGCCTGCTATGGACAGTAAGAGAACAGATTGGCTGCTGGGCTTGGTTAAGGCCAGCTTAAGGTTGGTTGTCGATTTTATCACGGGGCACTGCGAGATTAGGTCGCTGACGGGGATCTGGAACAGATCCCAGCCGGACAATTGCAGGGTATGTTGCTATGAGGAGGAGTTAGAGACTATCGAACACCTCCGCTGTAACTGCCCAGCCCTTGGTAGGTTGAGGTTGAGGACTCTTGGCAGGGCCTTCTTTGAGAGCTTGAATTTTGTGTCGAGAGCCGACATCAAGGCTCTCCACAGATTCATTAACAGCTTGGGCTGGTTGAGAGGTGCTAGGGCTTCATAAGTGTAGTCGCGCTCTCACTCCTTTTTTTTTTTTGTTTGTGTGATTCCCATACCCCCCCCCCCCCCCTTACCTACATGCCCTCCTTTCATCCTATTCCCTCTATTTCCTTCCCTCTCTAAGGACGTTGTACAATGGGTCAATTTCGACCTCCGGGTACTGTACTTGTCTTAACTGACAAGTACACGTCCTCTAACCTAACCTATGTATGTACATATGTATGCGTATCATTCACAGTGTATTCAACCATAATTTTTTTTTTGACTTAACATCTTTCCATCTTTTCCCCGAACGAAGAGTTTCTACATCAATCTGACTGCGCCAAATGTAGGGCGTAATGCTCTCTCCTTCTACTACTTTGCAGATTCCAGTCAGTCCAATGCTGGTGAGATATTCGGGTAGTTTAAGTACTGCGTGACAATACATTATCACATCATTTTTTTTTTATTTCCCAATAGATTTAACTCCAATGAGTGCGTGCTCATAGTCTTTTGTTTCAAAACCTAGCAGGCCAGAAAATGAACAAGATTGGTCTTCAGTATATATTTATGAAAACTTGCAAGGTGTTATCATCTTTAACAACCATATCACAAGATTAAAAGTCTCAATCTGCTTGCGAGCAGAAAATGATGAAGATTTTCACACTGTGTTGAGTTGACTGAAAGCTTAACGAGCTATTATGATACAATTCGAGACATCATCTGCCGAGTCTACTAATACAACAGTGATGCACTTCTAGGAGTTGAATATCGCGCACAGAACTACACAAACTCTAGTACTTTTTTGGAAAGTATTTAGAGAAATGTTTATGCTAATTTAGATAAGAACATATCGAAATACGGAAGTGAACTTGCACAAAAACTTTAGGATTAAAAATAAGGGTTAATAATAAGAGAAAACCTTATGTTAAGCTAACGCAAACAAAAACTTAGAGTTAACTTAAACAAACTTAAAGAAAAGCTTAAGCAATTTAACACAATTTTTACTTAAGTTTATTTAAGTTTTTGCTTAAGAAAAATAATATGAATATAGAGTTTTATTTTGTTGGTTGCATATTATATTTCATTTATAGCCAAATTATTTACAAAAAAGAAGCTTTGAAATGAAAAAAAAAGAATGACATAGAAGAGAAACAACGAAGAGGTTTGGAAAATTATGTAGAAGGGACAAAATACAATATGAAAACTCGACTTTGCAGTAGCTTGAAAGTAAGTGTTCACTAAGTTCATAATATAGTTGCTGAATACAGCTCAAAAAAAAAGAATGACATAAAATAGAAACAAACGAAGAGGTTTGGAAAATTAGGTAGAAGGGACAAAATACAATATGAAAACTCAACTCGGCAGTAGCTTGAAAGTAAGTGTCCACTAAGCTCATAATATAGTTGCTGAATACAGCTCAATTTTGCTTAATAGAGATTTGTAAGCTTGTTTAAGTTTTTATGTTTCATTTTCTTAATTCTAAAAAGGCCAAACCCACTTTGACTTCTTTTACTATTGACAACTAAATTCTTTCTTTTACAAAATCATACAAAAATAGTTGAAAAATATGTTTTTAATAAACAAGTTGTTGTTGGCAAACATTATATTGTTTATTATTCAATTATAACGATTTTATTACGATTTATTAAAAAGTTGTTTGTTATTGTGTGCTAATTACTACGTATTATCTGGATTTATAATTTTGTTTACACTGTTTTTAATTGCATTTAATATTGCCTTTGCGATATTTATTAATTTTAGCTACAAAACAATTTCAAATGGTATTATAATTGTTACAAGCGCAGATAATCGTAGTAGTGGGACATACCAAACTTTCTCGACTAGAACACTACTCGGTAGCATATTGAGAAAACAATATTTTTTTTAATGCACATTAATTCCTTTTACTCCAGGTTGGAGCAAAGGACCGTAATAAAAAATGTCTATATTGGAATATTTTGTGCCATCGGTTTTATTTAGTTCAGTTTACGACAATCTTGAATTCTGATTACTCAATAGTAGAACGAGATTGTCTGTTAATGTAATCTGTGAAGCATATCTAGATGATTCGTTTATTCCGAGGGAGTGAGCTTTAAAAAATTATCATTTCGAGGGATTCAACATTTTCGTCTTAACGAAACTGTTGTTACTGGAGCGTAATGAATTCCTAACACTAGCATCGGACGGACGGACAATAATTGGTCATCAATGGTCATCACCTAGTCCGCATGTCACCTTAACAATTATGATAATTAAATACTACACGTAAAGCTAGGGAGATTACAGTGATATTTAAATTTTCTAGAAAAAGGCTTGGTTTTTTTAAGCGAATCCACTAAATACACACATTCCACTGATACGCCCTGTAAATTTCCTTAAGGTCATTAACATCTTATCACATTTAACTGGATTTAACAAGTATTTGCTGTTCAAATTAACCCTTTTAAAATTAAATACAAAAAATAAATAAAGTGTTTAAAGCAACCGCCTTAACGCTTGTTTCTACTAACACAGGCATACGTACATATTCATGAACTTCAAAATAAAAACCGGCAATATGAAAAAACCAAATCAAAACAAATTCAATTTTCAATGCAACCGCTAAACTTGTTTTAATTATTATTTTGGTGGATAATTTAAAAAAAAGAACTTAACTTTTTAGGTGACACGTGACACGCGTCTGGAATGTGTTTTTAATGTATACATTACGTTCAGAAACAATAAAGTCAAGTTGCATTAGGCCAATTAGCAAATCAGAAAATGATTAAGAAAAAGAAAACAATAACAAATGAAAATATTTACACCTGTTTGAGTTGATTTGTTTTAATTTTAGCGCCGACAGTATCTGGTTTAGTTTTTATTGATGCTGATTAAATTATTGGTAAGAAATTTATGCAAATATTTTTCGTTTTTTTTATTCACAAATAAAATTTAAATGTTTATTTTTATTAATGAAGAAGTTTTTTAAAACAGCAGAATAAATTAAAAAAACACAATGATTTTGCATTTTCAGTTTTGTCCGCAAATTAAAGAAAAAATTATAAAGAATTCAATACAGAGGGAGTTTAAATTTAAACACTACTAGCATATTTTTTCTTGTAGCACAAATTCAAAGTAGTTTAAACCCATAATCTTATAGTTACACTAATACGAGGAAAATTGAACAAAATCTATAATTAAATTTTAATTGATTTGCCAAAAGCACAACACAACAAAATTCACTTGAAAATAGTAAAAAAAAAACAAACTCAGTAGAACCCCACTAAAAAATCTCGCATAAAAACCAAACCAATTTATAAACATATTTTCAAACGTTCTCTTCAAGACGAGCCTCCTTTCTGATGAGTTTACTTTTAACTCCAACTGTTTTTTCTAGATTAATTTGCTCGTGTGCTCTCGTTGTTGTCCATTGGTAACAGAAAGATAACTGGTGATTTGAATTCTTAATTTATGCACATTCAATTAAAAAAAAAAAAAAGATACATAATAATAAAAATCAAAAACAAAATTATTAAAAAAAAAAATAACAACTGTAACACAGAACGAGAAAAACAAAATACTTGTTTCTCAAAAGAAAACAAATACAAAACAAATAAATATTTAAATTTAAATCACTATAAAGCAAGCGTAAAAGCAGGATTTTCACTTGAATATTTTATTTTGAGCTGAGTTTTGCGAAAATAACAGGGCTAACGCTTTAAAAGAAGCTATATAAAGCCTTACTTTCAACATTCGATTCGTAATAGTCTTAGAGAAGTTACCAGAATCCACAAGTGGTTTAACAATATAAACTTAAATTTCTTTTTTTTGTCATAAAGTTTTAAATAAATCTATAGTGTATAGTGATAATGGTAGGTTGTCGAATTAAAAGATAAAAAAACATGTGATGTGGGTGTTACATAAATGTGCAATAAATGAAGGACTAAAAGGGACTTCAACAATTAAAATACAAGGAAAACACCTTATAAGTGTTAAAATTGCAAAATACATAATAAAAAATCTCTATATGTATTGGAATATTTTGCGCCATCGGTTTTATTTAGTCCAGTTTACGACAATCATGAATTCTCATTACCCAATAGTAGAACGAGATTGTCTTACCACAAATCGGTAACGATTGGTAATTAATATTCCAATTAAAAATTAATAATTGGCTTTAAATACAACGTTTTTGTATTAAATGTTAGTGATTTAAATTTTTAAATACAATTATTATGTTAGATTACGAAATAGAGAAAAGAGCAGGTGGTATCTACGGACATTTGATTTCAATCTGTTTACATTATAGGAAAAAGATTGCAGTGGTCGTCGCAGCGTAGTGAGTTTCTCAGCTTACAAGTCAAGATCTTGGAAAAAAAAAATACCAAAACAATAAAATCATTTGAAGTCGACGTGGATTCAATTTCACGATGATAAATTAAATATACACACACACATCATGGCTGACGTCAGAAGCGAAGCTATAAGTCTGACTTATTGGCTGTAATGGCCTGTGATGTAATGTAAGATATCTGCAGAAATAGCATAAACTCTGAGAGTTAACTCAAATCTGTTGTTCGAATTCGACGTGGACTCATTGATAAAATTAGCGGTGGTATGAGAAGCCAGGCAATAATTCTGATTAAAGTTGTGGCCAGTAATATAATGTAAGATTTCTTCCGAGAGTGTTTTACATACGCCTATTGCAACCAAAAAGAAAAATTATTTCTGCAATTCCTTGTGCGATCGACTATGTTAAATATACAATTGAAGGGAATACATATGTCCCCTTGGTTTTTATAAAGCATTTTCCGTTACTAAATCAATAAAAAAGTCACCTACAAGCAACATTTCACTAAAACTTTATGAAATCAATAGACCCGAATGGGCAACTGGCTTAAATGAAAATGTTTGTCCTTTTTTGTACGCAGTCGAGAAACTCCAGAATGGTTTACGGGTCACAGACCTGTATATCAAAGTTTTATTCCATTTCATGCCTTATAAATCTATATCTTTGAAAATGGCTAAGCTAAGCCAGTTGCAGAAGAATTCTGAAAAGAGCTTCTAACTTCACAATATATTTAGCACCTATAGTAATAAATGACACTAAAGCCAGGCTTAAAAATAAATTAAATTCTCATGATCCTGTAAGGAGATTGTCTGTAAGCATTTCTGCCCAATTCCTAAAGGTTCTAGTCTATAATTAAACTAATATGCTGGATCACCTGCCAAAGTGTAAACAGACAGAGTAAACATATTTCGGACCAGATATTTCAAGAGATTATGGATAATCCTAGTTTCCACTATAATTTTGAACGATCAATGAAAAGCACTACTTTAACACACTTCCCAGTATATTCAAATATGGGAAACCTATGTGTATTGTTGATATATAGATTTAATACTTTTGTGTGTTTTTTTTTTTTTCTTACAGACCTCATATACCGACAAAGGACCTAAACCAGAATTCGGTAGATTTCTTAGTTTTGATCATTTAACATTCTATGTGGGCAATGCCAAGCAGGCCGCTAGTTACTATACCACCCGTATGGGTTTTACACCATATGGTTATCAAGGTTTAGAAACCGGTAATAGACAGTATGCTAAACATGCTGTTAAACAAAATAAAATTGTATTTGTATTTGTGTCGGCCTATACAACTGATGATCATGAACACGGTGACCATTTGAAGAGACATGGTGACGGCGTTAAGGATGTAGCTTTTGAAGTTGAGGATATCGAAGCTATTTTCAAATTGGCAAAAGAAAGAGGAGCTGAAGTTGTTAGAGAATTGTGGGAAGAGACAGATGAATATGGTACCGTTAAATTTGCTACTATTAAAACGGTAAATAAAAATAAATTCCTTTACATATTGGTAATATTTGCTAAATAATTTTCATTTCTTAATTTAGTACGGTGATACCACTCATACATTTGTAGACCGTAGCAACTATCGTGGTGTATTTTTGCCTGGCTTTAAAACTTTACCCAAAGATAGTTTGTTAGATAATTTACCACCCGCCAAATTAGATTTCATTGATCATGTTGTAGGCAATCAACCTGACCTACAAATGGAAAGTGTTGCCGCCTGGTATGAACGTGTTTTGCAATTCCATCGTTTCTGGTCGGTGGATGATTCACAAATCCATACCGAATACTCCGCCTTAAGATCTATTGTAATGGCCAACTATGAAGAGACTGTTAAGATGCCTATTAATGAACCAGCTAAAGGCAAAAAGAAATCACAGATTCAAGAATATGTGGAATATTATGGTGGTGCTGGCGTGCAACATATTGCCTTGAATACTAGTGACATAATCACAGCTATAAGAAACTTAAAAGCCAGAGGCATGGAGTTCTTATCAATACCTGATTCTTATTATGAAATTCTAACTGAAAATCTTAAACATAGCCGTACTAAGGTTAAAGAGGACATGAAGATTTTAAAAGAATTGAACATACTCATCGATTATGATGAGAATGGTTATCTTTTGCAAATATTCACCAAAAATATGCAAGATCGTCCCACATTGTTCTTGGAAGTTATACAACGTCATAATCACAACGTAAGTTTCAATTAAATTCATATTTAAGTCAAATAATAATTTATAAAAAAATATTTTTCATTTTACTTACAGGGTTTTGGTGCTGGCAACTTCAAATCATTATTCACCGCCATTGAAATTGAACAAGCCAAACGTGGCAATTTGTAATTTGATTCTTGAATTTTGCATACGCTTACCATAAGGCCATAAAGATATGTTTTAACACCCGCTTAATATGTATTTATAGAAATAGTTTTTTACTAAATAAATGTTGGCATTTTTTATTTTATAAAAAGAAGAAAAAAATAAGAAAAATTATTAATCACTTCTTTCTGTCTTTTAAACGTGTATCTACTAACACTTCATTGCTGGGATCATCAGCCTGGAACGATAAAATAAATGGATTCCAAAAGCCTTCTGGTGTGTTTTGACGTAAATTTTCAGCGTTATGATGTTTACATTTGTCTAAATGTTGTTGGATTTGTTCATCGGTTAAACGATCATCTAAGAAATTAATTAACTAAAAGAAAAATTGTTCATTGGTTGATTTTTATCATACCTAAGCTTTTAGATTTCTAAAAACCAACCTTTTCGCATTCTGCACACTCAATATTGAAACGCTCTTTAATAGATAATTTCTTATTAATGTCCGGTGGCTCTTGTTTGATTACAAAAGGTTTGGGCATAGCATCTTCATCATCTGTCTCATCATCTTGATTTTCCGATGAAAACAAGGGATTTTGTGGTTTCTTAGTATTTATAGAATTACTGCAATTATTTGTTGGCATAATATTGTTTGTTTTTTTGATTTCCTCCATCAAGCTTTGTGTTACTTTTTCCTGTTTAATATTATCTAAACGTTCAGGTTTTGCTATAGGTTTCTGGAAAGTTTCCAATTTATTATTTTGCTGCTTTTTTATGCTGAAACAATGAAATTTAGCTAAAAAATACTTAGTAGTATACATTAAGTGGTTTGGTTTACCTTTTGCTTTCATATTTTTTAAGATTTTCCAACATTTCCGTATTATCCTTTTTCATTATATCAGCCATTAGATCCATAGTATCAATATCCCCATCTTCATTGCAAGAATCATCAACAAATATGATATCCTGTGTACCCGGTGTTAAAATAACTACACTAGATGTTTCCATTTTGTCATCGGCAATTCCTAAATCCTCATTTGGCAAAGCTACACAGTCCGTTGAGATATCATCGTTGTTAAATTTTAATTGTTTAGATTTTATTTCTTTCGATATGTTAAGATTTAGCGTGGAATCTGTTTTTTTCGTAGGTGAAAAGTCAAAGACAATATCGTCTATGGTCTTCTCATTGTCATCTTTTGTCGTTTTGACGTTGGCTAATGTTTTTAAGCTGTTGTTGTTGTCGATGCTGTTGCTGGTTGTGATGCTGGAGTTGAAATTGTTGCCGCTTCTGTAATCTTAGCAACAATTTAATGTTATTGTTGTTTTTTTAATTATATATTTTACCTGTGGGCCCACGAACGTGAATGTTTTATATTTTTAGTTGATACCATTGGGCTGGCATCGATAATGTCTTCTCCTCCGTTATCTGTCTGTAAAGGATGATTTTGGAGTTTTTTAAATGTAACGCGACCTCATTTGAACTGGTGTTAATTTTCTTCATTAAATTTTTGTTACTCACCTCTCTATTACTATTATCTTTCGTCTTGTTAAAATCTATTAAGGATTGTTTCATTTTGCTGGGATTAGTCTTTTTCAGCGACAAACATAATCTTTTGTCAGTTTTCTTTATGTCGACAGGGTTTTCCGTTGTCTTCGTTGTGCTAGGTTTTAAAAATTTCGTTGCCCATGATTTTTCCGTAGGACTGTTGCGTTCTTTCTTATGCCATTCGGATTTCGTTCTTTCAAGTCTCTTATTATTACAGTCTTTCAAACGAAGCATTTCATCATGTTGCTTATTTCTTTTAGGGGATTCTTTGACGCGAGGACTGGTGACAAACTCCGATGAAGAAGTGATGTTTGTATCGTTGTTACTAGGACTCAAGGCAGATGTATCAAATAGTTGTTCACTGTTAAGAGCCATATTCAAATTAGGAGCTGCAACGGGCTCTTCATCTGTAAGACTTATGTCTGAAGCGACACGATCGGAATTGCTACCCAACCAGGAATCATCACTATTTTGTTGAGATGACCTGAAGCGTTTGCTTGGTGGCAGTTGCTGCTGGCTTTTTTGTAGTAGTTGTAAGGCTTTTAGAAGTTTTTGATTACGTTCGTTAACCTGTTTCAGTTCCAAATCCTGCTGTTGTAGGGCATTTTTATAAACTTAGATAAACACAATAATTGTATTACAATTTATTGAATATTAAAAAAACAAAATGGAGTTTGAGAGAGTTTTATCACAACTTACAATTATAATGTTGTTGTAGTGTATTCAAAGCTTTCTCAAAGCAGTCTTCCGTATTATGAGGATCAGGAACTTTATTACATACTTTGCAAATCATTTTATTTCTAATATTATAATAATTTTTTGCAAAACATTATTTTCGTCAGAACTCAACAACACCGAGTTACCCCGCGCTTTATATTTTCTTTATATTTAATATTACCTTATGCTGAAATAATGTACTGTCAGCATAAACTGCAGTGATTTACTAACACTGGCAGCTTTATTTATTTACAATCTTCAAATAAGAATATGGCATCTCTTGTTTAAACGACCAGCTGTTTGAGTTTTTTATAGTAGTGTGGTGTTATTTCTTCAACTTTTTTTCCTTGAGTTATTATTTAACAAAAAATTAAACTACTGAAATAAAACTTAAAAAAATAAAATTCGAAAGCATGGCTCACGTTAGGGAAACAGCCGACAGGGCTTTAAAAATGTTGCGTACATTACCACGTGTACAAATCGGCAACTTAAGGCCTAATCCAAAATCTAAACAAAATGCAAGTGGTCCATTTTTTATACTTATGAAATAAATGTTTAATTTCCTTTTTCAATTAAATATTATAGGATAAACGTGGGCGAGCCCAGCATGGTGGTGATAAACATGGCGCCGGTAATAAGGGTTCTGGTCAAAGACAAAATTTTATGCGCCTTGGTTATGAAACCGGTAATACGCCCTTTTATATGCGTTTCCCATATGAACCCTATTATAAGGGTCATCATTTGAAACGCCAATATCCCAAAATATCTTTACTTCAGCTACAAGTAATGTTAGATACCAATCGTATTGATGCCAAACAGCCTATCGATCTAACTACTTTATGCAACACCGGCTTGGTTACATTTAATCCGGCTTCAATGGAATTTGGTTTTCAATTAACAGATGAGGGTGCTGATAAATTTAAGAGTAAAATATGCATTGAAGTACAACATGCCAAGGAGTCTGTTATTGCAGCAATTGAACGTAATGGTGGTGTTATACGTACTGCCTATTATGATCCCAGAAGTTTGCATGCCTTGAAGAATCCCGAAAAATTTTTTGAAAAAGGTGTACCAATACCCAAAAGATTATTGCCACCCCAAGATGCAATTGGCTATTATTCCTCCGCCGAGAGTCGTGGTTATTTAGCCGATCCAGAGGAAATAAGCAAACAGCGTTTGGTTTTAGCCCAAAAATATGGTTACGAATTGCCTAAGATTGAAGAAGATCCCGATTATGAAATGCTTACATCCTTAAAAGATGCTAGACAGTTGTTTTATGGCTTGGAACCAGGTTGGGTAGTCAATCTAATGGATCAAACCATTATTAAACGTAAAGAAGTCACAGCTACAGCATAAAATCATATTCATTGTTAAAGTAGAACTTTATATTAAATGTTACAATAAAAAAAATACACAAAAGTAAAATGAAAAAAATGATTAAATAGTTAAGAATAGTACAATTAAAAAATGTTACTTAGAAATAGTTATCGATCTAGATACACCTATATACTGAGGTTTATATATTCTTATACTTATGAATGTAATAAAATGTCATTCTACGCTTATATTTTATAATCCATTTCTATATTGGCTTTATATAAATATTTGTTGATCCGAAAGTTCTTCCATAAAAGGTTTAACTACAGCACTTGTGGCTAAACAAAAGAATAGGCCAAAGAATATAGAAATGGGTAATGCTGGCAAAGCTTTACGCCATATAGCCAATAAAACAAGCGTAAGACATAAACCTACTAATATAGCGACGAAACAGGCAATAGTGGTGGCCCAATCTCCATAAGATGAAGCTTTACCTACTAATACTGAGTAGAAAATAAAATCGCCCAGACCAAGTTTAATACCGCCTGAAAGAAGAGTTTATATTAAGGATTTCTTTAAATGGTTTTTTCTTGAAACTTACGTTCTTCCTGAGCTTCTGTCATATTGCTGCCAATTTGGGGCGGCTGACTATTAGGTGTTGTAACAGTACGATAATTGGTTGAACGATTAGCATTTTCTGAAGTACTGGCCTGTACTTCAATTTGGCGGCGGGCAACACGATCATCCAAATTTGAAGACCATTCATCGGTAAAACCAGCCTCTTCTAAAGAAAAATATAAAACCCAAGTTATTTTATGAACAATGTTTTAAATGTTTTGTAGATATATGTAGTTGCGCTTTACTTCGGAAGTATGAAATGAATATACAGACGAGAGAAAGTAATCTTACAAAGAAAACTAAAAAATACTACATTAAACTCCCTTTTACCCATCAATCAACCTACAAAAGTCAACACAAGCTGGCCAAATTAATACAAGAACAAAATATTTTCTTTTGTTAAAACGTATAAAAAATAAAAATAAATAAATACCATTTCCGCGCATTTTATATGTCACTAGGGGCATACCTTCAGCACTAGGCGGTGCAGTTGTGCCTGTACGAGAAATCGAAGTCGATGAGGTAGAGGTATGCGGTGAATTGGGCGAATTCAAATCCGAGGAATTGTTGCGTTGGGCAGGAGCATGAGTGCCCATAAATGTATACAAAACAGTAGCTTAAAGTATAAAAAAGAAATTATAGCGAATTTAAGGTACAATAGAGCCAATTTTCTTACAGGAATAAATTAAAGCAGGAAATATCTGTTCATTTCTTTCTTGTGCCGTTTCCACTAGAATGCGCAAAGGACCTTTCGGTGTTAAAACGGCTACCAAATCTACAAGTAAAAAAATACATATCAATACTTTAGGAAGTGACCTTCATTTTTTATGTTAAAAGGAATTGAATTAACTTTGTCCTAAATTATTAATTTAAGTTTAAGATAGCTTTTGAAAAATATAAATTTAAAATATTTCTGTAGGTGTTACTGCTATAAATACAATTTCAAATAAGGATCTTAAAATAATTTTTGTTTACAAAATTATTACCCCATATAGAAATTGCTGCCAAAACTGCCCATGCTGTCCATTCAGGCAGATATTTAATAAAAACTAAAGCCATTAAAGCTGAAACAAATATAAGATAAGCCTGTTGTAATTTTAAAGGACTCTGCCAATGTATGGCTATCATGCCCATAACACCAAAATTCCACAAAATCAATAGAGTTGTTGGATAATCCATAGCCACATTATAAGCTCGTAAAAGTTCTCTGAAAATCATTGATTTTTAGCAAATATACCATTTCAAATAAAACTTAAAAACTTACTCAAGATACAAATAACTAAAGATGAATAGAAGCATAAACGATGACAATATTAACCAGCCATGGATAATTTTATAGCAACGCCTTTTGTACAAAACAATTAAAAATATAGTCATAATAACAACAACTGTTAATAATATCATAGAATTGGCCAAGGCATTCCAAAGTTTAGTACCCTTATCTTCAGACAGTTCATGAAACGGTGTGTATAGCCTAAAATTGAATATTAAATTTACACTTTAAAGACAAATAAAAAGAAAAACTGTTTACCACTTACAAATAAGTGTCGGTATAAGTATAAAATGTTATTGAATTAATAGTGGCCACCACCACCAGCATGCATAAGGATACGGGTGCAAAGATTTTTATAACATGTTGAGCTCCATACTTCAAACCCTGCTCTTCATCTTCTGCCTCCGTATTGGCTGGTTGAGAACCAGACGGCAAATCTGGATCAGAAGGATTATCATCATTATTTTCCCTTAAGCGTCTGCTACGTATCTCAACATTGGGTACATCCAATATGGCCTAATGTTAATAAAAAATAATAAAGAAAAAAATTCAATGACATCATAAAAACAAGTTCTTCTTACCCCATCTGTTGCATCACGTTGTTCCGTACCGCCATAAGTGTTTAGTTGCTCCACTTTGCGTTTTTGCTGACGTCTGCGTTCAGCACCACCGGTCATGGAATTATTGCAGCTAATCTGAGGGGCACCGACGTGGCCTTCCATCAGAGGGGTATTTTCGTCGGGCTCGACCTCGTTAACAGGAGTACTTTGATGATCCGTTTTTAATTTTTTTTTTCAGGAGGCAGCAATAAGAAATGTAAAATATTAAAGAAAATAATATGGAGGCGTTGTTAGAAGACTTTTGTTTTTTTTTTTTGCTTGTTATTATTTATTTAAATTATCTTTTGTTAGATTAAAAATTAGTGTTAAGTAATTTATTTTGTTTGAAAATTTACTTTTTTATTAAAAATTTTAAATATTTTGCACTGTTTGTGTTAATTTATTATTAATTATTTATTTCTACTCAATCTATTAAACAACTTTTGCACTTTTCTATTGTAAATGAATCAACGATGCTTCTTCTTAACAGTAGTTACATGCACAAAGGAGTGTTACTTTAACAGGGTAAACTAAATGCAATGCAAACGACGGGCGAAAAACGGTATTAGAAATCAAACCTAGAAGATATGACGGTAATTATGTTCTAAATCTGTGAAATATAAACTTTTTTGGAATTTTAAGATACCTCAAGGACATTGACTTTTAAATAATGCAAATTATTCGTTTCATAGTAGCGATCACATATTTTTTATTCGATTTCTTTAGCCTATTTTAAAAACTAAGCAATTTTAAATAGTTTACCTGGTAACCCTATTATAATAAATTCTACTAACAACTCTGGCTTTCTTTATCATTGCAGAAGAAAACAATAAAAGGAAATGAAACAAATCATCCGTCTGACTACGTACATACGAAAAGAAAATTTCAAAAATATACATTAGATACCTGCAAAAGAGAAGAACAATAATTATTATCAAAGTGCTTGCGAAAATTATTCATATAGTCTTTTGAAAAATACATACAATTTTAAAACAGGCGAACATAAAATGACAGTAATTGCTGGTGGTCATGGTGAACCAAATCCCAATAGCACTTGGTTGGGTGCTCGAGGCATGTGGCTAGCATATTTATTGGGTGTTCTAGCGGCTCATTTAATACTGCTGTCGGTGCCATTTATTAGCATACCCATGGCCTGGACTCTAACAAATCTAATGCACAATGCGGTAAATTAATAATATTATTTTTTCCTATAGAATTAATTTTAGAATGGTTTACATGTTTGAATATAGGCCCATTTGTATTTCTTGCACATTATTAAAGGAGCGCCATGGTTTTCGATTGAAAATGATACTGGACGTCAGTTAACGCACTGGGAACAAATCGATGATGGTGAACAATTTACAGCAACACGGAAATTTTTAACCGCCGTACCCATTGTACTGTAAGTTGATTTCGTAGTTATTGCAAATGACAAGGCTTAATTTAAGAGCGTTATTTTCACATTTTTCTTTAAATTATTCTCCATTTAGATTCCTTTTGTGCTGCTTATATACACGAAATGATACTGATCATTTTATAGCCAATTTTATATCTTTGGTTATTGTCACTCTACCCAAATTGCCACAATTCCATGGTGTACGCTTATTTAATATTAACAAATATTAAAAATTAGATTTTTAATACATAATTTGAAAATGAAACTAAGTGTCTATTTTTAAAAATATGGATTGTGCTAAATTATTATTGTTATATAATTAGTTTTGAATTTCTTCAACAGACTGAGTTTTTAAAACCCGTTGGACATTGATTAATGGTTACATACATACATATATACAATATATATGTACATACATACATACACGAATAATAATACTATTAGAATAACTTTCCCCAGCACTGTCTAATTAAATAGTTGTTTTGGTGTTTTTTTTATTATAAACTTGAAGTTAATTTCTTTTAAAAAGTTTAATTTACTTTTTCTTAAAATATAATGGTATGCTAGTGTATTAAAATTATTATTTAAATATATGTACATATTAATTTAAAATTTTATTAAATATATACTATTAACAAAACAAAAGTTTACGCTGCATTTTTTTATATATAAAATTGTTTTTTCCCATACAAAGATAAGAACTGTTTTTTTATACTCGTACTTCCAACAATTAGATAAGTCTTTAAAGTACTAACAATAATTTTGTTTATAAATTAGAAAATATTTGTTTTTATCGGTGTTTATAAAGTTGTTATTAATTTCTGCCCTTTTTGACGTATTTAAATGTACGAGTTCATTTCGAATGCAATAAATCGTTTGCTTTCGTCATTACTCTTAAAGGTTTTAATCTTTCCAAAAAATTTGTGATGTGGAAATTTCTTAACCAACCATATAAATACGAATTAATCATTATCGTTAAAGAAACGTTCAGGATATGGATTCTTGGTAACGTTTTTGGAATTAGAAATTCATTTGATTTGTTTTTAGTGATTATAATGAAATTTTTTGTGTACAAAGCATTATGCCATTATTTTCTAATGCCCCCTACTAACAACATGCCAAGTTTCAAAAAAAAGAATATCCTTAAGCTGTTTAGGAACTAAATGTCTAATATTTCTTTCCCATCATGACACCCTTAAAAGGAATTAATAATATATTCCGAAAAGAACAGGATAATGGTAAACAAATATATAACTGTGGTGTTGATAGTGGAGGATAAGGATAAGTTAAGATAAGTTTGCTATATACAGTATTTACAGATTTACGGATATTGCATTATCAAATGTAATTATATTGCTATTTTATATTCTTTATCTTTAACTCATCCATTCATGCATTTATTTAATAGTTTCAGTATACAAGTATACTTATATGATTTATAATACAAATATAATTTACAACTTCTGTTGCACAAGTTTATATACGTAAATATAGATACAGTAAGTACCATAAATTGTAATGCATATAAAATTTCCATCTTAAGATCTTGATAAAACTCGACATTATAAAAGATAGGACGTATTGACTAAACTAACTAATTTCAATCACCGATAACGTGGAGTATATAAAGCTATTGGCTATAAATTCAAGGAATCCGTCTTTAAACTCCAAAGAAGGCGAGAAAATTTTAATTTTGGTTTTCATATTTTCAAAAACAACAGTTTTTCAATTCCTCCAATAATTCATGTATGAATACCATTTCCTCTGACTAATCCAGGGACGGTAACATCAACAATTGAGAAAAGTCAGGCTGCATTATCTCTTAACAACTACACTCTCAAGGTCAAGGATTATCACCTCAATGAAAACTTTACAATTAGAAAGATTTTTTCCAGGGGAAACTCTACCGAGTACAACAACTGTCACCAAACACCTGCTTCGTTGGAAAATCTTGTTTAATTCACTGGAAAAAATGGTAAAAAGATGAGAGAGAGACTTTGTGGCACTCGTCTGTTACTCAAAGGATAAAAAACCAATACAAAAAATCCACAGGCAGCTATTTAAGTGTCTGAGACCAGTGATACTTGAATTAAGACTTTGCATAGCTATTGTTTATTCTTTTTATTATACAGGACATCCGGAGATACCTTAATCTATCTACCAGTGTCTAAAGAATGCGTATGAGTTTAAAAAGCTCTTCGGCAGCCATTCGCCGGATATTGTGGATTGTGGAAGACTTCTGGCGCTATTATTATTAGACTGCAGCTCAATGCTCAACTCAGGTCGGGATAGAATAATCTCAGGACCATTGAACCAATGCGAAACGTGCTGTCAAAGTCCTCACGAAACTAAATATTTACTCCTTGTACCCATATTTTTTTAATCATTAACAACAAAAATTTCTTGACAACTACAGCAGAGTTGTTACAACTTGCTGTATAATAAAAAACAATTATTCACCTGTTGTAATTTATTTCTAATACCGACTGTATATGCCCTGCCCATCTGATCCACTTCGAACTTCCCCCGCTCTAGATTGTATTAGAATATATATTTACATATATTACTTAATTAAGAAAAACTATCAGTTAAATGATTTACAATCAAATCAATCAATTTTTTAAAAGCACACAAACAAAATAAGTAATTCATTCGCTCTCTCTCCCTCTCTCTTATCTAATAGTTTTGTAAACAAAACACTTATCTCAATGAATCAATTCACACGAGAACAATTGTGCTGGCGTAAAATGATAGTTTATTGGCAAGAGGAGTGAAGAGAATGGTTTTTCGGAGGCGTAAAGTTTCCACCAGCTACAACCCCGCATTGGCAGCACAAAACTAATACATGCACATTTTTAAAACATCAATTTAATGCAAAAACACTAATACATACAAAGCTGTGTATACGTAAGTGTGTGATTTGAAAAGAATAAAAATTGTGCGACTAAAAATTGTTCTCGTGTGAATAGAGCCAATAACAAACAATTTTGATGCACATAAGACTGTTACCGCTTTTGTATTTTATGACCGTAAAGAAATAATTTATATTTAGTTTAATTTTTGTGATTTTTACTTTTTTCTTTATTGAATAATTTACACAAACAGATGTTTTTTAAGAGTCGTGAGTAGTCTTTATTGTTCTAAGAAAAATCATTAATTTATTTTTTATATTTTATTTTAGTTGCAATTGTGCATTCGCTGGCGTAGAACATACTGTATTAAGAAGTAGGTGTTAAAACAAAAAGGGTAAGAGTAGACACAAAGAAGAAAATAAAGATAATCATTTATGCAATAAGATTAAATTTTATTAAAACCTTTAATCATAAAAAATCTACAGAAAATATTATACACTAATATGTTTTACGAAAATACATGGATTAAGAAGCGAATTTTTGAAATTTCTTTAGTGTATACAAGTGCAACAATATTTCCGTAGTTTTAGCAAAAGGGATATTATCTGGATATGCGTTATTTCCATTCGTATTTAAATGGAGTTGCTAGGACTATGGGGTGTTATTATAAACTTAACAAGCATTGCTTTGGCAAAACAAGCCTTCATAACGGAGTATTCAATAAGGGTGGGTCAGTATTAAAAATTGAGTTAAATTACATATTTGAAATGAATTAACGGTATTTTCTTTAAAGGCTCATGTTGGCCATGTGAATCAATGTTTTTGTCTGACGATAATTTTTATGATTAGAAAGACCCATATTTGTTATGTTAGGGCAGCAGATCCTTCTTTGATATGATATTCTGATGATATTCCTATGGCCTGAAACCCTAAAGTTATCTTCGAATAATCCGAAATTTCCCAGAGAATTCCTCAACGTCGGACATCGAGAATTTATTCTTTGCATGATATGAAATTTTCCTGAGTGTCGTTTAACGGCACTTCAAAAATAACTAATAAGAAGTAGATTACGTCATGTGTTAAAGTTTACTTCCAACGAAGGCAAAAACAATCAAGTGTTATATAAGCTCTCTTTCAATAGTTCAGAAGCTCACTATAATAAATAAGAAGGGTTACTTTGGCCTAATAATACGGAAAGAGCTACGGGAGATCTAACAATACTAGATCCAGTACATTTCTGTGGCTATGTAGAATAATTTAAGACTCTGTTCTGTCGTTCTAATTCGACGTTAAACTGTAGGTCCCGCCACTTATAGACAAAATTAAGGATCACATCATAGGTAGTGCGAGGAACTGGACCGTAATCCACACTAAAGGGGTTCAATGGCCAAAATGTCTTTATGTTATGCAAAAATAAAAAGAAGTTATATATGTACGTTGACAATTTCAGTGTAAGTGACTAAGTAAAATATGATAACAATCTGTAGTAGTGATTGATTGTTTATTCAAATTTATTATTTATTTGATTTTTATTTTTTATTATACACACATAAATACTTTTAAATTCTTTTAATAAACATTCTTCTAAATTTTTGTATTATACATGCTTTCAGTTTCGAACATGGTCGTGGTTAAAGATGAAGAATTTGGCACCATAAAGGATCCTATGACAAAGCAACCGGTTAGAGTTCGTCGCATAACGTTAAGCAATGATTGTCAGATGTCTGTACAACTTTTAACATTGGGCGTCAATATAGCTAGTGTTCGTTTGCCAGATAAAAATGGTCAAGTAGATGAATTGTCTTTGAGTTTTGATAACGTCGATGGTTATATAGCCGCACAACCAGCGTATATAGGAGCAACCATGGGTCGTGTAGCCAATCGAGTAGCCAATGGACGTTTTGTTTTAAATGGCAAAGAGATACAAGTTACTAAAAACTTTAAGGATAAATATCAATTACATGGCGGTTTCATTGGATTCGATAGTGTTATATGGGATGTGGCAAAAATGTTACCGGACGGTGTTGTTTTCAAACATGTCTCACCTGATGGTCACGAAGGATACCCGGGTGAAGTAACATGTACTATAACATGTACTCTGAACAATTCCAATGAATTTCGCATGCAAATAGAAGCCACTACCGATAAAACAACCTGTGTTAATGTTACCAACCATGCCTACTTCAATTTGGCTGGCCATAATTCGGGCAAAAAAGGTCTATGTCAACATTGTGTAATGATAAATGCCGATCATATAGTTGATACTGATTTGGATCAAATACCAACTGGCAAATTGATTCCTGTAGAGAAGACAGTTTACGATTTAAGGCAACCAGCAAAAATGGGCGATCGTTTGCCCTGTTTTAACGACAAGCCCATTAAGGGTTACGATAACTGCTATTGTGTCAAAACAGATGGTAATAAAACAACGTCTATAGCATGTGTAGTACATCCTGAAAGTGGACGTTGGTTAGAGATTTTAACCAATCAACCAGGAGTACAATTTTATACTTCTAATAATTTACCAGATGTTGAAAATGGTGCTGCTGCCATGCCGGGTAAAGGGGGTGCTTGTTATGTCAAACACGGTGCCTTCTGTTTGGAAACTCAAAAGTATCCCGACTCTATGAATCATGCTAACTTTCCAACGATTTTCTTGAACCCAGGTGAAAAGTATTACCACGATGTCGTTTACAAATTTGGTACTAAAAATTAAATTCTAAGTGCTTTCAAAATAAAGATTTTATTCAATAACAACAATTGCTATTTATTTATTCGTTCCCATTTTTTTCTGTAACATCGATAGGATTAACTTTAGATGAAACTTTGGTAAATCGGATAGGCGCGATAGATAATGATTGCAGGGCATGTGTTGAAGACATCGAAAGAACGGATTACACATTATTTCGTTGCAGAGCTTTTGTAAGCTCGAGATTCTAATTTTGGGAAAAGGCACTATACCAGAAATAATTCATCTTAGGGGACTGAATTGGAAGAAAATAGTGAAGTTTATAGAAAATACAGACTTCCTATAGAAAGAATGGCGAGTGTACAAGTCTACTTGATGGTTTAAATGTGTGCCGATAGTCGTTTGCAACCATCATCTTTCTTTGTTGATATTGCAGTAATTGTGTAAGCAAAATACTTGACTTGATCTGACAAAGCGAAAGATAGAAATTGTCCTAATTCGCCGACAACAGAAAACAGACATACTAAATACATACTCTTCGAATTCCACAAAGTATAGGCAAATTATTCACAATCATCAAAAAAGTCAAATAAAAAAAGGATGATGTCCTCGGACCAGTATAATAGTCCCGATTTAAATATCTTATAATGTAAACATGCTAGGACATTACCAGCGTTCAAATGCTGAGCACAAATCGGAAAATGTAGGACCCTTAATTGATATCAAACAAATTTACTTCAATTATTTTAAACAGATTAATTATATTCTTATTCTTTCGATAGATTTTTCAAATATTTAAAATTATGCAGATTTTTATAATTTCAAAACAAACTTGTAATTTTGCATTACTCACAGCAGCTGAAGCGATATATTACATCATGACAGTACTTCTCCTTTGGCTTAATTAGTGTGCAGGGAAAGTGACAATTATTGACAGCATCTGGATAATTTTGTGTAGCAAAATAAAATCCACCATATTGAGCATATATGGCATGTGATTTTCCAATAATAGGATCACCGATATCAGGAAATTCACTGCAAGTACCAAATTGTACAGCATTTTGATTTGTTAAAACCTCTAGCACTCTACCCGTACAGGGATGTATAACTTTGGCTACGTATACCATTTCACCGGGCTTACTATCAATACAATATAGGTCGTCAAAACCTTTAATGGGATAAGTGAAGAATTTCTTCAAACGTTTGCCTAAATTGATGTATTTCCTTAAATCATAGGGCGAGTGTTTGACAGGCATTAAACAACCAGTAGGTATCCGTTCCCTATCGGTTTCCACAATTTTACAACATCTTATCTTCATGTTATGCTCGAACAGACCCTCTTTGCGGGCATGATGACCAGCTAAATTTAAATATAGGTAATTAGACATATTCACCGGAGTTTTTTTAGTTGAAGTGGCTTCAAAGCACATGCGAAAATTATTACAATCGTCTAGGGTATACGTAACGCTAGCGTTCAATTTTCCAGGATAACCTTCCGTACCATTAGGATTTATATGCTGCAGGACAATACCATTTGGTTTCTCTTTTATCATATCCCAAATCATGGTATCAAAACCATTAAAACCGCCATTTATTTGGTACTTGTCCTTATAGTTTTTCGTTAAGCAGTATTCTTTGCAATCCATTACGAATTTACCGTCCGAAATACGATTTGCCACACGTCCTACAACTGCACCCATATACAGATTTCTGTGATCGATATACTGTTGCAACGTATCGAAACCCAAACAAATGTCATCGATGTTCCCGAACTTATCGGGTGTCTTAATGCTCTGCACGGTCGCACCACGAGTTAAAATGACTACTGACACATTATTGTTATTGGTTAAGGTGTAACTGAACACGTCAGCTGGTTTCGTGGTCAAAGGGTTTAAAGCCTTTCCATAAGGGGTTTTCGTAATTTGTACCATTTTTTTTTTTAATTTAGACTAAAATTTTTTTAGTTTTTTTTTAAATTTAATTTTAAATTCTAATATTTTTGAAGTTTTATAATAAAACTATATATTCCCTATATTTATATTAAATAGTACATATGCTGTCAGATTTTACTATTTATAAGTAATCTTAAAATTAATTTGAAAATAAAAGAAACGAATGTTAAGTCTGGAATGATTTCGAAATTCCTTTTGACCTCAATTTCTCTCGAAGCAGGGTAGAGGCAGTAAGACATGCTATCTGCTGTAAGGAGGGCAGTGGATACAGTCTATTCATCACCGACAGCAAGTCTGAAATATAGTCCTTTATTATCATACCAGGCGTGTAACATGTCCTAATAAATTCCTTGGGATATGTGCAGCTGATTTTTTTATTTGTAACGGTCGTACAAGAGAAAGCATTGAATAAGAACAGTTTTGAAGTGAAGGCCCTCACTTCAATTATCGTCAACTGCAGTTACCACATCAGGAAATACTAGACATGCCATAATGGTATACTGAAAAAATTATGCCCTGTAACTGATCTATTTTCTGTGTAGAACAAGACTGACAACAGCTGAGACTGGCGGATATTGGTATAACAGGGACAATTATAACGTGTGCTACAGCGTCGCTTGAAGCTGAAAGACTAGAGACTATGGTTAGGTTAATGGGAGACAAATCTAGCACAAAAGAGTAGAGTCTATGATTTTGAGATATGCCATTGAATAATCTGGAAGCTACACACTCTTTAAAAAGAGGAACAATTAGATGGCCAATACCTTTATATGGAGAGAGACCAAATGTTTGGAAAGAGAGGCAAAGACCTTTCTCAAACCAAATGGGTTTAAGGTAGTTAAAACTTTTTGGTGGGAATATACAATAAGAGGAAATCTGAGTCTGAGGATAGTCTGCATCAGGCTATCCAGGAATAACCTGAGGTTATTAATTGGTCTTTCGACAGGGCACTATAAACCCAGACTACATTTATTCAGAATGTAGGTTCTTTCGAATCCAACAAGTAGATTTTATGGTGATGAGGATGAATCGTCAGAACAAATTCTATAATTATTTAAATAATTCATCAGAAAAGGAAATACCTGTGTGAATATCAGATGTTTTATCAGCGAACTGTCCTTGTTGATACCGTGCGGCTTGGCGGAGACATTATACTGGATATCCTATAAAGTTTGAGAGGAGTATAATCCGTCGTATGGTCGTAGTACTATGACACCTATTCACGAAAATAAATAAATTACCACAAAATTCCACCGAGAACATTAGAATCTTGAGACTAAAAGTCAATTAGTAATTGAAAATAATTTTAGCGGGAAAGACGCTTTAATTTTTTTTTATTAGTTTCCTTTATTTTTATTTAAAACAGAGTCGTTATACACGTATAATATATAATAAAGTCTCATCTGGCAACACATTTTAGAAAAAGCAACAATCAAATATTAAAAGTCACTCAATTTTATTGTATTGTGTTCTATGCTTTCATATATTCGCTTAGCAGCAACACACCGTTAGGCAAAACTAAAATTTTTGAGAGTGCTATTAACTAATAAATAAAGCTAAATTAACAACAAAAAAGTTTGCCAATAACGAAATCCAAAGTAATTTATTTATCAAACAAGACCAGCTAATTATTTATTTGCTTGTACCGTAAAACAAAAAAGCTTCAAAGTGTTGAACTTACCGCAGCTGTATTTGCAAGCCAATTCAGGTTCGTCAAGAAGTCAAGCGACTACCAAAATGCCCGTAAGTAAAAAATCGAAATAAAAAAAAATAATTTCTAAAAGGTCAAGATGTTATGATAATTTATGAAAATATATATTCGTTTACATATACTATTTATTTAAAGGTACACGAGTTTAAAGTAGAAATGACTTGCTCTGGTTGTTCCGGTGCAGTGGAAAGAGTATTGGGCAAATTGGGAGGTAAGGAATTAACTATACAAATAGTTTTATCGAATTATAAGAAAGCTTGACACGTCAATATAAAGTGATCACAAATTATTTTTATGCAGCAAAATATAAAGTTTATAACTAAATCGATTTTATTGCAAAACTAAATTAAAATAAAGTCAAACGAGACCAGAATAATATGTGATGCATATTCCAGAACAACGAGATTTAACTGAGACTCTGATTGTTTTTACCACATTTTAATACGGTCCTAACGACCTACACTCACTCTTTATGAATGTTAATGCTTTATTTTTACATATTTTACGCGAAAAATATGAACCCATCTTAACCAAATATAAATTCATAGATAAGAAGATGACCTATATTTTAGATGTATTAAATGTTAGTCTTAATTGCAATATGCGTCATTAAGCGTATAGTTTTCTTTCTGTAGAGACAACAAATTTGTAACAATCTTATACAAACTCTGTATCTTATTAGATAAGGCATGAAAACTTGCTTTATTATTTAAGTTTTGTACTCAATAGCAATACAATCATGCATTCATCACCTGAATTAAGTTTAATTTATTTCAATTAGCTTAGAAAACTGTTTTAAGTCTTGAATCTATTGATTGCAGTTTTTTTTACAATTATTTGTAAGGACTTTGAAGGAACATAAACTGATCTTTTGAAGATTATTGGCATAGCAGACAAGGCATAAACTTATTTTCATTTTCATCACTTAAATAATTCTGATTTCATAAAATGTTTCTGAAATCAGAAATAGAAAACCCATGTACGTACTCGTAGAATTAGAGTTTGGAAAACAGCAAACGGCAAATCTAAAGTGTTTAATAAAGAAACAATTTAAAAAATTTCTTGTAATTAAATGGCGTTTTAAAGATATACCATTTAACGTTACTATTAGTACTACCGTTTTCATAGTTATCCAGCAAAACATATTTGTAATATTTTTGTTTTAATTTTTTTTGCAAGTGTCAGATAGGAATTTCGTAATGTAACATATTTTATTTTCCAGGGGTTCTTAAAACAGATATTTATGCAAACATTTTTGACGAATATTCAACACTTTTATAATGACATACATACATATAACATTTTTTTAGTTTTATAAAAGAAACTACTCTGTATTCTAAGTGATGACATGACATATCTTAAGTTTTAATCTTTTTAATTGACAGTAAAATATGAAGGACTATAAAAGAATTTATAGTTTTGTTTATTTAATTTCGAATGACATAATGTCAGGCCTTTTCGTAATATTGAAAAATTCGTACCTATTATTGGAATAGTTTTTCCTCATTTAAGTTTATTCTACTTTTAATTTAAATTATTATATAATAAAAAAATGAACCTAATAACGTTTTCTAATTACCTTAACCATATGTTTGTACTAAAGTAAAATTTGTTTATAAACAATTTTGATATTTTGGAAAAACATGAGAAAAATATTTAAAATTAAATCTTCTGCCTAAGACCTTTATCGTTAATTGATAACCAATGGAAATGTTTATACAATTAAACCAATACGGCTTTGCCAAACAAGTCAAAAATAATTACAAAAAAAACAAATTTATCGATAGGTATATAGCAACCGAATTAATATTTGTAGTTCATAAAAAAAAGTTAATATTTTAGTTGCTATGTGAAATTGTAAATTGCACGGCAGTACGGCCTTCTTGCTAAATTAAGAATAATTTAAGAAATTTTGTAATAGTGCCTTCCTATTTTCACAAAGGAATGGAATTCAGACTGAAGTGAGGCTATTTTTGAATTAGAACAGTCTTTCAGGCCCATTGGTTATTTATAGGAACTCCATATGTATATAGAACAGATATTTGGATAATTATTGATAGTCAGGAAGTAACGATATGGCGAGATATTCTACACTGACTCCGGTCTTGATGTAGGCGCACACAAATTTGAGGGGTATGAACTGATTGTTGTCTGACAAGCGGAATTGCCATCAGATTTACTAATTATAGGAAAATGTATCACTTGGATTCCAATTCGTCTCGCTCAGAGACTGGTTTGAGCCCGTACTCTGAAAATAACACCATTGTCGAGATGATCCAGGAATATCATCTGCATTTGCTAGCGGTGTACGCTCAGAAAAGAAGGATTAAAATATCGATAATTTAAAGCTTTCTCAGAAGAATTATATTCGATGGACTGAGCAGAAAGTTTTTTTGAACAAAACCATAGCAATCTTACGTCTAATAACGGTTAGTTTCGTCCTATATAGGTAGTAATCATTTGGTGCCTGGTTCAGAGGTTCACTTGCAGATCTTGACGCAATTGATGGAACCATAAACACTATACATATTTCCATCTGCTTGTCTAGTAGGGCTCTCATTTTTATTAAAGAAACCCTAAGAAATATGATGTGTTTTCACTTTGTGGTTTTCATTTTGTGGCGTGTGCTTAAACAATACCGAGTTGAGCAATGACAAATTAATTGTAATGACTGTTACAAAAAAAACTTTTTTAGTACAAAACGTTACTTCTGTTCTGTTTTAAACGCCTTTTGTGGTCTTCTGTTCTTTTTTATTAATGTTTTGATGTGCTGATATTTGCAATCACTTTTTAATAACACCATCAATTTGTAATTGCTGTAAGTCATACCAGTTCTTTATAAAAAATTTTCTTTAACAAAAATGTCTAGACTTTAAAATGTTTGTATAAAGGTATACAATATATTTGTTATTATTAGCGCTATTATTGTTAATAAAACTTAAGTTTTTTGACCTATATCTGTTACTGACTGATAACAGACACGTTCTGTTTGTGAATTTACTTTATGGTGGTTTTTAGTTTTTTTTCCTTTTTCGCTTTTTGTTTGTATTCCTATTCTTTTTAAAAAGTTATTCACATTATCTTGTTGAAATTTATTACTTTTCAAATACAATGTACATATTTACAGTATTTAATTTTGATATATTAGCCTTTATAGTATTTCTAAAAATAATTTGTTTTTGTTTTCCATTGCAGATAAAGTAGAAAAGGTTAGTATTGATTTGGATGAAAAAACTGTGCTGGTTACCTCTAATCTACCGAGTGAAGAATTATTGGAGGTGATTAAGAAAACCGGCAAATCAACTCAATATGTGGGTGTAAAAGAATGAAACGAAATGTTTTGCAAATTTCGAAAAATTGCAAAATTAAAATTAGAAGTTTAAAAATTATTGTTTTGTAATTCTAAATTACTATATTATACTGATATATATTTTTGAAGCTGCAAGCAATTTACTTTATTTAATACACAAGAACTATTATGTCTAATATATGCAATTAAATTAATTTATTTTACAGTTTATTTTTCCTACTATAACTTTAAGTTAAAAAAATATGTCTGACGTACTTCAAGACTATATTGTAATTCTTTTTTCCAGTACTGTGGAGAAAATTATATTCTCATTTAAATATGTCTAGTTTTTATTTTCTTTTAGAACTTTTATATTTCGGTATCTTACAAATCGTGACAAACATACCTTGAATTTAAACTGTCTTATTTTCTTGTTCATTAGCTACAGTAATCAGAAAATCAAAATATATCTTTCGGTTTAAGATATTTTATGTACAGTGCCAAATTATAGAAAAATTTATTCAAAGTTCTTTTAGAATTAAATTTAGTTAATGAAGTAAGCATCAATTCTGACTAGATTATAAACTGTTTTAGCTTGTTTAACCTCTTCGTAGATCTATCAAATTTGAAATTCATTTCACACTGTCGATTTATTAAAAAAAGATGTCGGACCCATATGGCGTCAATTGATGTCGTAGCACTTTATGAGTTCATCAGAACTTTTAAAAGGATTGAGCGTGATTGAGATACAAGGCGGAATTAGCTCAATAATTATTGGTGTTAGAGAGCTCCTCTTGGTTTCATTAGAACTTCTTTATGTTTTTGTTTTGACTTAGGCCATAATCTGTAATTGGCTTATTAATATTGTTTGGTCTTAGACAGCTCCTGTACTTGGATTGACCTACGTTAAAAGTACTTTACAGTTGAGTACTTTTTACATGTATTATAGTGGGATAACTATTTGATCCTATCCGGCGTATTTAAAAAAACAAATTTGTATTATAAAAGATAATATATAAAACCCCTATTTTGTGGGAAACGATTTCTTTAGCCATGATTGGCTTCAATTGAAATGTTTCAGAATATTTTTTACCATTACTATTATTTCAACAACAATTCAAAAAATCTCAATAACTTGAGAAAAATTTTCGATCTGGCGATAATTTAACGCAAGTTGTGATTTATGGTTATTAATTGAGAAATAGTTATCAACTAATAAAATGTATCAAAGAATTTAAGAGTACAGCAACTCTATCTGGAATCTTTCTATAAATAGCAAATTTATTAGGATTTCCAGAAATTTCTAAATCTATTGAAATTTTCAAAAATCAGATAGCAAAAGTAAAAGGAATAGTAACAAATAAAACATTTACCTAATAATTCCAAAATATCAAAAGTTCTGTGTTACTTCTTTCCTCCCCTCCCCTCATAGCATATTTTTCTAGTTCCAAAAAGAAAATGTTCTTCAAATTAAAGTTAAAATAATTTCTCTTAACAATAAAGTTTAAATAAAGTTTATGCATTAAATTTTTTGCTGAATATAATAAAATAATTACATTTGTTCAAATTAGATTGAATTCAAATTTAAAGAAAATCATATTAATATAAATATTTCTTTTAAGGCATAATCAATTCAATTATGTTTCTCAATTAAGTAGAATGATAGTAAAAATAAAATAATAAAATCTTGCCAAATTAAAATATACATTCATACATTCAATTATCTATTTACATAATGCATAATGAACTTTTAATTATATTTACATTGACAAACAACAATTTATTAAAATAAAACAATAATAAAAAAATATACAAAATACAAAAATATAAATAAATTTCAAAACAAAGACAACACAAAATTAAAAATAAATATATTTAAATAATCTTTTGATCTTTCTAAAAGCTCTCAAAAGTTAAAATTTTATTCAATTTATAATATATATTTAAATAAATAATTATAATAAATATACATGCATATAAAATAAATTAAATATTTCAATTTTTATTAATAAATAAAACAAATATTTATATTCCATATTAAAAAAAAAAACACTAAAAATTGTATTTTTTTTCTTTTATTTTTAGCTAAGAGCATTTGTATTTAGATTTTCGCCTATCATTTGATATTGTTGCTGTTCTAATTTATTTATACGTTCATTTAGTTTATAAATCATCATTATAATTTTGGCAATATCGCTTTTAATTTCCGTCATTGATGAGTTTATTTTTGATGGAACGTTTATGAGCTTTAAAAAATTGAAATTTGACATGTTAAGCTCAATTTACATTTAAAATTATTAGTTGCAATGGTTTTAGAGTGATTATATGCAGTGAATGTCGAGGGAGTTTGTGAATATTTCAACCTCAATGAGGTTGGTAGTTGCCGAAAATGGTATTACAAAAGACAACTAATAAAAATGTTCCAATTTTTTTTTGTCAAACATGGAGCGAAAAACAGTTAAGAGGCCGGAATAGAACATTTTTTGGAGAAATCGCTCAAATCATTTATCGATATTGCTGCATAGTTCGGGATATCTTTTCAATATATCATTGGAAGAAGACAATCTCGTTGCAAGCAAAATTAAAAAAAGTTCTACTCACAAGATGTTATAGGGCTTGTTCGTAAATGCATCACTGCGCTGCATAATATGATTATTTTGCGCTCACACTGCTAATCACATGTTGCTGATGCTTCTTTTTTTGCTGATTTATTTGTTTGCGTTAACGAACGAACAAACACTGCAGAAATGGATAAATTATTAATAAATATGATTTTTGAACTGGACGATAAAACAAATGACAAAATGTTGTTAAATGCACAAAAAAGGAGACATTTAAGGAAGAAAAAAAGAAACTTATTGTTAAAACTCTCATTCTCTCTCTCCCACTCATTCAATGCATCAGCCATTTTTTGATTAGTGTTTTGTGTTTATTTGCGCATAATATGATTTAATGTTGCATTTACGAACATTTGACAGCTGCAGTCCTGCCAAGGTTTGCATTTATGAACATTATGCGCATAATAATGCAGCGCAGTGATACATTTACGAACAGGCCCATACATACAATATACCATATATTCCCATAGATCCCAGAACGAATCTTGGATCTTACTTGGATCTTAACAAATACTTCGGCTATTACCTTGTTTATGGCTTTTTTCTTAAGAGAATGTATGGTTGTCATAAAACACCTCTCATCATCTTTGTTTTAGTTGTGTTAATCAATTTTTTTCAGATAACCAGGTAAATGGTTTACTGTAGTCTATCCATCTGTCGTTGCCTGCAAACAATGCTCTCCGTGTAAAGAATTGAGTGTAGTGGTAAGAATTTTTTTTGTTGAGTCCTACTCTTTTGTCAAAAGTTGGAGCTACCTGATTTTTACAATGTTGATGTGATTGAGCAGGGGTCAGAAGGCTTCCTACATGAATTATTGATATAATTTTTACCGACAAGTCTTCATTTAATATTTTTTTCATCCGATTAGAAGGTAAATATGTAGAGAAAACGTATAACACTGATGAAATCTAAATATTTAAGAGCAACTTTTAAATACAGTGGAGATTCACTTATGGTATAGAGCTGCATATCAGCAAAATGCAAAAAAAAATTCTTTTTCGACGATTACAAATAGAGTTATGGGACCATAATAAAGGGAAATCTACGTACACTGAAAATGATCCCAAGCACATTAAAGAGTGCACACTTAAACTGTAAAAACAATCGCATATTCATCATATTTTAATTTAGACATACCAAACACAATGGGCCATATAGGCTACTGAGTGAACTTGCAAGCTACCCGCTAATCTAACCTGGTATTTAATGGTCTTCTGTCTTATTTGTTTCAATAGATTTCTACTTAAAAATTTGAACTATTAACCAAGTTCTCTTAAATAAATACAGACTTTTTTTACATTTTATAATAAAAAAATTTATTAAAATTTTAGGGAATATCTGATTACCTCCATTTATAATTTGAATATATTTCATATGGAGGCAATAAAATATGAACATTAAAATAAAAGAAACGTGTATTACCTTGTCAAAAAATTAAACCATATAAGAAAGCATTTAGGCATGCAATTTGCAAACAATTAAAAATATCTTGAGGGTGCATTTGAAAAGTTTTTCTTATTAGATGAAGTAGGATAATCTTCGAAAAAGCTATTTTTGTTTTTTGGAAATTTTAACAGAGAACTTTGGTCCGTAGCTGATACAGTTGAACATGGTGAGGATGTTATGTGATGTGTAGTGTGTTTTATAAATTCACTTTCAAGCACCTGGAAATTTTCATCACGTTTATTATAGACCATAGATTGTCTGGAATCAATAATTATAGATTGATCACTAGAGTTTGTAGTTGTTATATTACAAATAGCCGTTTGTGGCTGATGTGGTACAACACCACTTTCATTTAAGGATTCTCGGGCCAATTTAGCCTCATATAATGATATATCATATGTATGGAGATTAGATTTCCAAACTAGAAGCTAAAAATTAAAAAAAAAGGATTTTTATAGACATAAAGGGACAGTATTTATAGCAGTTACAAACGCACCTGTTTATCTTCGCCAGTCGAAGCAAATTGTGTGCCATCACGGTTAAAAGCCACTGCTGTAACCTTACCCGTATGACCTGTTAGTGTATAAATTGGTCTACCTTCTAGCAAATCTAAAATTTTCATTGTCTCATCATCGCTACCCGTTAATAAAAAGTTGCCATTGGGATGAAATGCCAAATCATTTACGGGGCCACAATGAACCTGATACAATTGTATCAATTCCTGAGCCACTAAATCAAATATTTTAACTCGATGACAGGTCATAGCCACTGCCACCACGGTGCCATCTGGATGCCAGGCAATTTGTCGTCCCATACCTTTTTCCTCTTGAAAACATCGTATACATTCTCCCGAATTGACATCAAATATTCTTAAAGTTTTGTCATCGCCACATGAGGCCACCATTTGACCATTGGGACTGAATTTAGCTGCTCTAACCCAATTGGTATGCCCAACAAATGAGGTTAAGAATTTTTTTTGAGAAACACGCCATAGTTTTAACGACTTGTCATCAGAAGCGGTAATCAGCATAGTTCCAGTAGGATCGAAATCTACAGATCTTACCGGTTTGCCGTGCGCTAAAAATTCTCCTGATATACCTTTTAGTTTTGGTTCCCATATTTTGACTGTCTTATCTTTGGAACAAGAGGCTACCAATTTTGATTTTGGCGACCAGCTGACACCAAGTACGCTGTCGTTGTGGGCCGAAAATCGTATACATCTAGCAGCCTGTTTTAAATCCCACAGAATTACAGAGGAATCTAAGGAATAGAAGAAAAAAATGTGTTGAAGGCCATTTTTACTGAAAAATTGCTGAAAACTCTGTTTTTTCGAACACTTTTTCCAGTTAATTTAAAGGTGGAGCTTTCATTGTATAGAATGCGGACGTTACTTTCAGTGGAATTCCACATTTTGGCAAAAAAAAATATTGAGATTAGTTAGCTGCTCACCTAAAACAGATTCTGTAATTTTCCGTGCACAGGTTGAGATAACAGAAGAAGAATTGCGACAAAACTCGTTTGAATTTAAAACGCATGGTTGGGAGGATGTTTACCATCCACACCCCGATATGGTAATTGTCATTTGCTTTAGTCTAAAACGATTAATAGAATATGAAGAAGGTAGCGAGGTGTAGTGGTCTAGGTGCTCTACTACAAACAAGAGTAATCCAGGTTCAAATATTGGAGGAAGCTAACAAAATTTACATGGTTTTCAAATTTATAAAATCTATTCTTAAATAATCACTCAAACAAGACTTCTGACCCCACTGCCTCCCATCAATATCATAATAAATTCTTAAAAAGGGGTAGTACTCAATCAGCCAAAAAGGTTCTCTCCACATACTTTGCACAGAAGGTGTTATTGCCAAGCAACGACGCGTACAGACATTTTCCTGCTCGCTGCAAAGTCTTAATTAAACTAAACCAAAGTAAAGCGTACATATTTGAAAACGGTGGTGATATGAAATGGATAGCATCATTGCTACTATACAAATAGGCCTTCCGTTTCATATAAAAATAATAGATTTATCTTGTTCCAGACTCTTTATTAATTGATTTGAAACTACATTAAAACTGATCTAGGCAAGAATACCGCGTCAGGTTAGAACTTCAGCAAAACATAAAAAATTTACTTTAAATACAAATGCTCAATGCTTTTTATAAAAACTATTTGCAAACAGAGAATAACCTTCAATGGTTGTTTCCCTATATTGTATACATAATTTATTCATTTTAATGATATAATGTTATTTCATTTCTCTTTGTGACTTACCCAAAGAACTTGTAGCAACTTTACTACCTTCCGGATTAAAGCACACCTTCGTTATACCCTGACTGTGGCCCGTAAAGTGTCTCTCAAGACAGGGATCTGCAAATTGTTCACTATCAACCATTTTTGTTTTATTTATAAAAACTATTCGTTAAAAGACAATAAAGTTTCTTTCTGAATAAAATTCTCTTTTCAATTTTTGCGCTTTGCTATGACAATCGTTGTTTGTTTTCTTTTGCTGTCAAGAAAAAGTCGTTTGTTTTTAAATTGTTTTTGCTTGAATAACAAACATAAATCAAGCAAAAACCTTTAAGTGTGGCAGCACTGTTGTAAAAATCATCTGTGTTTATTTTCGTTTTTTTTTGCGTTTTGTAAGCAGCGAATTTAAATTGTCAAATTTGACATTTAATTTAATTGTCCACAGCGAATTTGATTCCCATACGAAAAACTTGCAGAGCCCAATTGTACGTAAAGGGCTCAATAAATACAAGAAAATACAATTATTTTGTTGAAATAATTTTAGGATTAGCGTAAGCTTAACCACGCAAAATGGCTGCGCTTATATTAATGCGGAATGTACAAATGGCAAGTAAGTATTTGTGCTTTGTTTTTAAGGTTTTGTAGCAGAAAAAGCGACAAAACAAAAACTTATGTAACGTGCTTAAGGCACAAGGAAAATTCGTATACAACTCTTAATATTTAATTTTTCATATTGATTTTAGAGCAACAAACCAATGGCGCCTTGGGAGTGTTGTGTTTGCGTACTGCCAACTATTCTTCCGATGCTCCACGCCCCCTAAAAACCACCAACTTGGGCGCCATGAAACGCGGTACCGGTGGTCGCAGCAGTTTTAATGGAATTGTTGCTACAGTTTTTGGTTGCACTGGCTTTCTGGGGCGTTATGTTTGCAATAAGTTGGGCAAAAGCGGTAGCCAAATGATTTTACCTTATCGTGGTGAAGATTCCGAAGCTATTCGTTTGAAGGTGTGCGGTGACTTGGGTCAGGTTTTGTTCCAGTTCTATCATTTATGCGATGAAGAAGCTATACGCAAGGCTGTCAAGTACTCAAACGTAGTCATCAATTTGGTGGGACGCGAATATGAAACTAAGAATTTCTCATTCGATGAAGTGCATGTCGACGGTGCTCGTCGTATTGCCCGGTAAGTTAATAAATAATAATTTGTGTATAATGATAACTTAATTAATCTTTTAATTCTTTTAGCATTTGCCGCGAAATGGGTGTCGATCGTTTGATCCATGTATCCGCCTTAAATGCTGACCCCAATCCCAAAAGTCACATCATTGAAGGTGGTAGTAATTTCTTGCGCAGTAAATACTATGGTGAGCAAGCAGTACGCGAAGAATTCCCCGAAGCTACAATTATCAGACCTTCAGATATTTATGGTTCGGAAGATCGCTTCTTGCGTTACTATGCTCACATCTGGCGTCGTCAATTCCGTTCAATGCCTTTGTGGTACAAAGGAGAGCGTACCGTTAAACAGCCCGTTTTTGTTTCAGACGTAGCTCAAGGTATAATTAACTGTGCCAAGGATCCTGATACCGCTGGCAAGGTATACCAAGCTGTGGGGTAAGTTCGTTTCTCTGTGCTTTTATTAAATAAAATGGTATGATTAGTCAGTGTTAACACATGATATTGTTTTTAGTCCCAAACGCTATCAATTGAGTGAATTGGTGGATTGGTTCCATCGTCTAATGCGTAAAGATGAAAAATGGTGGGGCTATCAACGTTACGATATGCGTTTCGATCCTACTTTTGTTTTGAAAACCAAACTAACCGAAATGATTTGCCCAGGCCAACCTGTTGGTGGTTTGCATTTGGAGCGTTTGGAATTGGAATGTGTTACCGATAAGGTACTCAACAATGTGCCCACATTAGAAGATTTGGGCGTACAATTGACACCAATGGAAAATCAAGTACCATGGGAATTGCGTCCCTTCCGTGCTGCTTTGTATTATGATGCCGATTTAAATGAATTCGAAACTCCTGCTCCACCACAAACAATTGCACCACGTGAAGAACAACGTTTGTTCGCATAAGATAATCGTAAACGCCACCATTACTTTAGGTCATCTACCGCATTAGAAATAGTAGGAGAAGAAACAACACACCAGTTTGATATGAAGAAGAAAAGCCATTCGGTACGTTGGTGGTGGCCAGTTCGTCGCATGAAAGAAAAACGTTTACGATTACGTGAACTATTGTTTATTGTTTTGGTGGTGCGTTCGTTATGGTACGGTGTGTTTAGTGAAGAATACTTAAACGATATGGAAAATTTTATTACCAATAGCGATGTTGATGTCTTGATATAAATCCAAAAAATTTAATAAATAAACAAATTAAACAAAATTTACTGAGTGTAACACTCAATACTCTATAAAAAAAATATTGTGTTGTTAAATTTTTTATCTGAATGTGATTACAACGGCCTTCTTTTTTCTCTTTTACTTTTCGTAATATCGGTTGCAGCAAGTTATTCATGATGGACCAGTTAATTAAACATTATTGTTTATCCTTTTCGGCAGTAATGATTAAGTTAAGAGAGCATGAGAGCCCAGAAACAATGATTATGTTAAAATTTTAGTTATTGATTTTCCCATTAATTGAATTACATCTGAAATCTCTTTCGGTTTATAACAAGAATGCCGTTAAAAACCTAGTCTATATCTTCCAAAGAACATCCAGCGGCAGGTTTTCTGCCACTTATGATATCCCAACAGACATGAAATGGTTATCGGTACTGAACGCTGGTGGCCTTAAAAGCAATCAACCCGATGCAACAGGATGCCAAATAAGGATCCATCTGGTATTTCGAATAGCGATTGGTCGAGTGATCTCATATCATTTCTAGGCATGCTTTTCCCGAGTACCTCAAAACTGTTACAACTAATTTGGATATGAAAACTAATATTTTTATATATTGAGAAGATGGGAGTGTATACATATCTAGTCGCATAAAAAGAAGAGAAATGTAGCCTGAAACTATTTAAAACTATATACGTGATATAGGAGCACAGTTCCTAGGCATACAAGGACAACCGCTTATGATTTTCCAAGTCTTGTCTTGTAAGCACCCAAACATTAAGTCAAAGGAGATTTGATAGGTGTTAGAATAGCTGAGAAATGATGTCAGCCAGAACTAGCGGAAAGAGGTTGGCATTGGCTACATTATTAAGAATTTTGCAAAATTTGCTATTTGTTGCATATAGTTTAGTATTTATTTCTAGTGTGAAATTCTTACCACTCTAGAGAGTTGCATATTACTCAAGCTGTGACTTTGGCATCTTTTTTTTTTTGCAGCATTTGTATTTGTACAAATTTTTTTTTGTAGTAAACAGTGAAGCTAGGACATTACGCTGACTAAGAAGATATAATAACCAATATTTTCGGGGTCTTTCTTCGGACTTTCTGTATCCTTCTATAAAATATTATTTTTACTAATCAATACCGAGACAATTATTAATATAGATACCCTTTCTCTGTGTAGATTTTTAAGTCATCCTTAAACACCTTCAATTTACTTCCCTTCTTCGGTTCTATGAATTCATCAATCTTTAAAAATTGGTATAAGAACAAAGCTTGCATATTAATCCATGCACTGTTAATCCATGGATAAAATCGGGTATAAAAAACGGAAGTGCATTAGTGTGGATAAACAAAATTCGGCGTCTGAAAAAATAAAAATTCAATGCATTAAATTAACATTGAAAATTTAATTGTTTTGTTCTTTATTTAATTAATTTTTTTTTTTTAAGAAATTCATAATGTAACATTAATTGAATATAATATATAATATTTGTTTTGTTTTTTTAATATTTCAGTGCACAATTATTTTAAATTTTTATTACCTTTTCTTGAAGGGTAATTAAAAGTAATATAAATACCTTCTAATGTTTAATAATACTAGTGACTAAATTATTAATAATATTGATGAATTTAAGTACATACTCATTTAATTAAAGAATAATAAAAATAATAATATTATGAGCTTAGCTTAAATTATAATTAAAAAGAAATTTAAATTTAAAGTTAATATTTAAAAAAAAAAATCTTATATAAGTTTCTTTTTAACAATAAATCACTTTTCGAATTAAATTCATTTCATTACAGATGACTATAAAATTTGTATCCAACCATCATGCTTAAGTACTAATCATTATTAAAGACTGAAAATTAAGGAAGATTTCTTTTCTTTTGTTTTTGTTTTATGGTAAAAACTTGGAAATAATAAAAATTATTATGAAATACTAGCGAGTCTTTGTCATAACTTGGCTATAATGTGCTTAAATTGCATGCCATCATTATGAAAAGGGTGCTATGAATAGGATTTTATGGCATAATAGTGATGATAATTTAAAAAGTTAATTGGGGGTAAAATAAGCATTAAAAATGTGCAGAGATGACAAACAACTAAGGTATGTCGTAACCACAAACACTATTCACTATTCTTATTGCTAACGCTTTCAGATTTCCCTTGCTGTCCTAAAGGATTATTATTAGTTTCCCCCTCAGACGGCAAGTCTGGTTTCAATTTTTCGCCACCAGTTTCTGCTTCTTCATTTTCTTCAGTAAGTGGTGGTGTATTGAGATCATGTTCAAAATCATCCAACTCATTGTCATTAAACTCATTTTCTATTGGTTGCCATTCGTTAAGCAGGTTTAAATTGAAATTTTGCTTTAGCTCTGCACCGGTAACATCACCCAAACGTGCTCTTAAACGCTGTGATATACCTTCTAGTTCGGTAAATTTGCGTTTTATGGCTTGACCCAGATTTAGATGAGTCAAATCTAGTGTTTGCTCAAACTGATCAATTACGGAATCTACTGTAGCATTTGCTTCACCTCCCGCTAAAGGCGCACTCATGCCTGTAATCGAAGTCATGGGCAAAGCACAAATTCCTGTGGGTATTTCCTCCAAAGGCTGACAACGTAAGACCAATTGGCCATTAACACGTCCATTAAAATCGACAATATTAAAGGTGCCAGCAATGTGTAGGCCCCTAGTAAATGCACTTAAATCAAGAGCACTTAAACCAATAATGGCATCCTCCATGGGTGTAGGTTGATGGCGACCTTGAGCCATATCAAGTGAAGATTTTTTCAATACTTTTAAAATGAATAATTTCTGGGGCTAAAAATAATAGTTTTTTATTTTAAAGAAATCGATTCATGAATTCTTAAGTTTTACTTACAATTTTCAAATAATCAATAGAGGTCGACAAACGAAAACGTTGTTGCCATTGTGGTTGGGTAGATTTCTCGACTATATTTGTAGCGTATACCATGCCTTCGTGGGACTTGTACATGGGATACTGGCCCTCCTCAGCTTGGAATGTAACATAACAACTGGGTGCCTCATTGGGTGGAAAACGTTTTGAAGCATTGCGTTTCGAATAGCCTTTTTTAGCTTTGCATGACGGATTTAAGGGTAAACCCATAGCTTTTTGTATCTCCAAGGAAAACTTGAATAGTTTTACATTTGTCGGTTTTAATGCAGTTAAATTAGTATTACTGCATGATTTAGTTTCGGCTGCCACCAAAGGTGTGGCCGGAGGTGGTGGGGCTCTTGCTGGTTGGCCATCGGTCGCTGTAGAGTTTGAAGTCATAAGAACTTTTTGTAACATATCCAAAAGATCTGAAGTTTTTTTCATTCTAGATGCGGTATTTGGTGTTGTTGTAGACTGTGTAGACGACGAGCCAGTTGCCTGCGATGTTGAAGACATTTGTAATGGTTGCAATTTACTTATAAAATTCTGTTCCATAGTGGAATCTTGTGCAGAGATAGTGTTTGCTGAAAAGCCTCTAGATGCCTTAAGATTTTTTATTTGTTCGTCACTACCCACAGCTAAGAGACACTTTATTTCGCCTACATTTAAGCCAGTCTGACAATTAATAATGGGTGCCCAGGCATCAATAGAAATAACAGGCAACTAAGGGGGAAAACAATTTACAAATTTTCATATTAAAAGCTTTAAATATTAATAAAATTTAAAAGTTAATCTAACCTTTCCCTTGCACAAATGGTTTGTCATGGCTGCATCTCTATAGGCTATGAAAAACTGATGCAACGGCATGCGTACCATACCCAAGGCTTTTACATTTTTCTCCCAATTACCATTCTCATCATCATCGCAGTTTATGCGTTGCCATAATTCCAAATTTAAATATTGTTTGTCAACACGTTGTAAAAACTTTTCATCACTGATAATGGAAAATTGCTAAAATTATTACAATAAAACGAAAATTATTATGCATTTCTTTACAAGTATGTATAATGAATATATTAAAATACTATTTATGTATACCTCTTGATAATTGAATTTGTGTGTGCCATCGGTTGTTGCTGTTGCGGCTGCCGGTTCATCTAACCAAAAACGTCTACAGATCAAAAATGCTTGCTGTTTAAGATTAATATCCATATTTCTAGTTTCATTGGCACTTATGAAGCCCTTAAGTAAACGTACTTTGGAGGTTTCATCATCAAAATTTGTGGTTTCAATTTTAACATTGTTATTTTGTGCAGAAGCTGAAATGTAATGCATCAATGAGTTTCTTTTTCATTTTGTAATTATAAAACATAAATTCCCAATTTCAAATATTTCACAACAGAATTTTTAATGCTAAAATCTGTTGTTGAAAGGGCAAAGAAGAATAGTATGCAGTACAGGGCTTTTCTTTATTTAGAAATTCTCTGTGAAATATTTTTTTCTTTTTTTACTTTTTTTTAAATCTTTAGTGTAACATAAAACATTTTAAATGTAATAATAGTTGTGAATTAAAGTAATAATGTTGGATGTCCAATTATTGCTATCGAGTTGTTCCTCTGACCAAAGTAATCAAGTATTTTCAAAAATGTTTTAACGATTGATAACGTACACAACATCATAACATTGCAAGATTTGGAGACTTCCTGTTTTGGAGCGCCTCCATAAAAAGAACTGGTGAATCTAGTGCCGACATTGAAAAAGAAATAAAAACATACATCTTGATCGTTTTACGAAAATCTGGAAACATTTTCAATATCACATCGTGTTATTTTGTTACACTAAAAACAGTGAACCTTTTCTGGACTTGGGCGGAAGCGCATTTTTCATGTTCTTCCAGAGTAATAGAGATATGTAAGTCGACCAGCTTTTAAATGCCGAAGGTAAATTAAAAACAAGACTAGGCTAAATGCGGAATTTTTTTTTTTAATAAACGATTTGGTAAGTGATTGAATTCCAAGCATTTGGCAGGGTGAAACTTATTGCTTTTGGTGACGATACTTACTTATACATATCAATAAAATTCGCAAGGTTTTGTTATGCCTTCAATCCCGTTTTTTCTTAATAATCCTCTCTCTTTAACTTTTTTTTATTGTTTAGAAGTATATGTATCAGTTTCCTTTAATACAGATCAAACCCTTTGATATGAGGTGAAAAGGCTTAGTATACATAAATGGCTCTCGTTTATGAACCGAAACCTCGAAGTTTATTTTAAGGCTGTTTGACTGTGCCCAAGGGAGATCGAAAGTGCACAGTAATGATGGTTTCATTAAAGCACTGTCTCAATTGGATGTTTCACTCTTGTAGTGCTACTTCAACGGTGCTACTTGCCGAAATTAGAATATTTTTAAACAGTGTTTGGGTGACCAGGTAAACTAGTGGATAGCGTGAGGGTCGTAAATTTGATTCTCACCAGCGACTGGACTGTTACACTACACCGAACATATGATCTAAGTTACTCAGCTCGTAATAATCACTAGATGGGTCAGTGAGGAAAAGCAGAAGCGTTAAGGGGATGGATCTCGATTTTATGTGTCTAGGAGTCTATGACTAGAACAGTTTTGCTGCTGAGCTTGAATAAGGTCAGCCTGAGGTTATTTATTGGTTTTATTACAGGGCACTGTGAGATTAGATCCCTGACAAGGGTCTGAGTTAGAGACTATTGAACACGTCCTCTGCAACTGTCCAACCCAGACGTAAGTTAAACTTGATCGATTCCCCTTAATATTCACCAACCAGGGCGAGTTTCTCTAAGATAATGGCATCATTGTACATTTTCTTGCGTTAAAAATGGCATATTTTGAACGTTTAACCAGCAATCGATCATTCCAATTATAATATCAGTTAAAAATGGTGGTACTGATAAATTATAATGAATTACCGTATCTACAGAAAAATAGAACAAAAAACTATTTCACTTAAATCGAACTGGTTCATTCTAAATAGGACCCATATGACTTCTGTTGCAAGTTTTTTTTTGCTTGGGTATAAAAGTAGTATTTAATTAAATAAATAAATACATTATATTGTATGGTACATTCGCATGTATGTATGTATGTATAGAGTTTTTAGTTTATCAAATTTTTTGTATTTTAATAGGTTTTAAAAGCAACAATGCTAATTAATGGTTCATGAAAGAAAATGTTTGTCCGTTAATGGATGTGGTTCAAATAGTGTCAAAAGATGGCCATAAAATATTTTAAGAAGATAGTATGTAAATATTATCATTATATATAAGTACGTTCAATATAATAAAATACTTTGAAGTTTGTGAACTTTCAATTAACCACTATATAAATAAGAAATCTTTTGCATAAATTGTGAAGATCATTAATCCTACTCAATTGGAGATAAAGTAAAATTTTCCTCTGATAAAAAAAAAACTGTATGCTAGTGACGAGCGTATATTTCAATCGGCACTGAGTCAAAACAAAAGTAAGCTCTGTGATACAACAGGTGGCATCACAGAGTGTGGTCGAATTACAGTGAGCTGCTAAAAAGATCCAAAAAATTTTACTATTTCGGAAGGGTTATGAATAAGGTTTAATGGAATTACATCCAAAAGACCAACAATGAAACGGACTATACTAAGCAGATTTTAAGTTATCTAACACAGACATAAGCTAACAATTTTTACATAACAGTGGACATCTAGAGTTCGAAATCAAAGCCCTTCATCAATAATATTTCGAGTTCTGATAATAGTCACAAAACGTTCACAACTCACTAGAACGAATAGGTACATCAACGAACTTGCCATAGAATGATTTTAAACTATACTATACTATACAAACTCAATATAATTCCATAAATCTCTTACACCCAAGAATTTACAGAGATAAGTTTCCAATCTTTAAACTCAATGAACTTTCTCATCAAATTTCCCATCGTAGAGGATAAAACTAATAACTAAAAGGGAGGTCGGGGGGATCACCATTTTTAAAATTCCTCTCTTCCCAAAGTATTTCTTAAAATTTGAAAAGAAAAATACAAATTTTAAAATAAATGCGTTTGTTTTCTAACACAAAAGATTTCTAAGAACAAATCGATTGCTTATTATAAAAATTTTAAATAAATGCCTTTGTTTTCTGACACAAAAAGATTTCTAAAAACAAATCGATTGCTTATTATAAAAAGGGTGTATCATAGTTAGGTGTTACTTTACATAAGAAAGGAATAATTGAATAAAACAATAAACATAAATAAGGGCTTTTAATGTGACTATCAATCCATTATTTACAATTATTGCTTACAAAATTTTTAAGAGAAAATGTATTTTTAAGTGGACTGCCACTACTACTAGGACTACTACGGAGTCATCAATATATTTATTTGCTCAAAAATTAGGCAAATCTAGAAATTTATCAAGCAATCATTAGAATAAATTTTTTTTATAAAAAAAAAAATCACAACTGTACCAAACGAACTGTTTAATAATTTCAATTTCAGCCTTAATCGTTTAAAAAAAAGTACCATTAATTGTTTAAAAACAAAATATAAAAAAAAAAAATTCGTTCAATTCAACAATAAATCTAATGCTATATGAAATGATAATAAATTTTCCGCTCTCTCTATGAAAGTATAACAAAATCTCAACTACAATTGATGTGCATAAAACAGAATAAATGAATTCCCATTTATAATGAATTTAAAAAGAGATGATGATTAGTTTTTCAAAAAATCCAATTGAATTTCAAATGATTCTAATGAAACAAAGACGAGATGACAATAAAAATAATGCGAGAGACTAAAGACACAAAAAATAAATAAAATAATAATTTTTTTTTTTTTTTTTTTTTTTTTTTTGTTGTTGTTTGTTGTTCGTGTTCGTTTGCAAAACAAACAATATTTATTAGAAACCATGTCATAAACGAATTCAGTAAATTTAAATAATAGAAGAGCAGTTGGCATGATGTAACATCCATCATAATAACGAGATGAGAAATCAATATATAATCAGAATCGAAATCGTGTGTAATAATAGTGATAGTTAGAGCAGTAGAGAAGGATAATTTTAATCTTAGTCATTGAACTTTGGTATGTTTTAGATACAAGAAATTGTCAGCATATTCACCTTTATCGGTACCACTAATGCTGCTATTGGTGGCAGTATTCATTTGCATACCACATTGTGCGGTCTGTTGCTGTTGTTGCTGGCCAATGTTTGATTTATTCTTATCAGCTGTTGAAGTCTTCTCACTATCACTATCCGATGAGATTTGTTTGGTTAAAAACATTTCGCGTTTCATTTGTGACGATGATTTCATGCCATCACGTTGTAGAGTTATTTTAAAGTATAGACAGGCCAAATCTTTGCCACGTCTTTGTATTTCTATACGTTTGCATTGTTCAAGTAGAGATGCATTATAAAGATCATTTAAATCCAAGACACCCATACCTAGCATTTCATTGAGGCATGTGCCAGGTTCACGCCACCAGACAGTAAAATGTATGCGTCCAAAATCGAAAACAGTTTCATTAGCATTCTCATCGCTAAATTCTTCCTGGATGTCTAGTTTCACAGCACGTTCGGCCTGTTGTCCGAAACGTGTACATTGGGTTAGGCTATGGAACTTCTCCGATTCGAATTGCATTATATGGAACATGTCCTTGCGTGGCACCAGTTTAATGAGTTCATTCGACAATTGACATTCCACAGTGAAAATGGGATCAATTTCATTTTCCAATAGATTCATGCACTTAGTGCCTTCCGGCTGCAAAGTTAAAGCCTCCATATCCAATTTAATTCCAGTTATCGATTTGAAAATGTTGAATTTTGTAGCAGGCAACAAGTCCTCTAAATTATGGCAAATATGATGATTATTATTTTCCAAATTTAAGTTGACCTCATTCTCTTCTTCACAGTGGGAAAGTTTGGAAGAAATCTCAGTTTCGCCAGCCAAATAGGCCACCAATTTAGCATCTAATTTCTTCATGGCTTCGACAATTTCTTCCGATTTAGACTGTGAAGTTAAACGTTTAGGGATGTCACCTGAAAATAATATACAACAAAAGAAATTGATTAATTAATAATTCGGTTTTTATATTGAAAAATTGATTGATTTAAAATATTTCTTTAGAAACAATAAATTTAATTTACAATTTATTTCTATTTTATTAAATAAAATAAAATATCCTTTTTACCCGCTACAAAAATTTTCTAAAAGAGTATGTCTATTCAGTGCAAAGTGTACACTAAAACAATTATAATTCACTAAATGATCCCTATACATATAGAGAATCATTTTCACCGCAATTCATTCATATTCATGTGGTTCTTGTTGTCGTTGATTCGTAATTTTAATCTCAAATTACTACAATATACATATGTACATATAGAGACAGGCTTATGTGATTGGTATATACAAATATTTCCCTATTTTTTCCGGCTAACATCGGTTTATAAGAAATGAAATTGATTTCTATTATCTCACATTCGTTGTTACTCAGTCACAGTCGTCTTAATTTAATAGAATTCAAGTATATAAGACTAAAAAGTATTTTTGTTTTTACAAATTAAATACAACTTAGCAAAAGTCATACTAAAAGTGATCTTTGTTAAAAGATAACGCTAAGAAAAGCGTGTTCTTTATTGATACATAACATAGAGACAATAAGTTATGTGAATAATTTTAGTTCAAGCCTTTAGTGAGAGAATACTAGGGTTCATAGTCTATATAAGTTACAAGGCATTTGAAATTGTTTTTATTTCAACTGTTTCTAAATTTAAATTGTCAATAAGTTTTTATTAGCTTCTTTGTTTCAAATATACAGATAAAGAATAGATAGTTCAAACACAGCACTTGACCATGCTCTTGTAGTAATTGAGTTCGCAGTCTTCGAAAGTACTCGGTAACATTGAGAGACACAATATAACACAGTTTTCTCACAGACAAATATATCCGAATGGCACATGAACGAATGGTAGATTTACGAAATATGCTTAATGTTGCATACACTGGACGGTGCACTAATCATATTACCAATATTTTTAAACGGATGTTATTACATTTAACTAAATTGGCAGCGTCAGCTGAAGCAGCTTAACAGCTCAGTGAAAATAATAAACACTCCTTTAGGGTTATAACAAGGAAGAAAGAATTTCGAATATTCAAAGTCGGTATAACAGTTTTTTAAGGAAATATATTACATACGTATAGGATTTGTTATTTATTTTTCTTAAAATAGGTGAACAGGATTATAAGTAAAGTTCGAAATTCTTACAAAATATCTAAGCGCCACAAGGTGCATAACTTACAGCGTAAACTTAACTGTTAGTTACGCAAATAAATGTTTTTAAACAAGTGTTTGCTCAAAATAAATTGAATGTTTTAGCCTACTCGTATCACAAATGGTGAGCCACAAAACGTCTCAAATACAGCAACGACCAACTGTCAGTAGAATTTTTCACAGTAAAGGAATGATGAACGCCTTAATAATAACATGAAGAATATCAAAGGATGAAACAAATCCATCATATAGCGTAAGATAATCAAATTTATTCGACTTTTATAAATACTGTCGGCGATCCGATTAGAATTGATTAGAATTTCATTGATCTGTGTTATGTAGTTCAGTGCTCTTCTTTAGGTCGAATTTATGGCTCCAGTGTAATAACCATAAGAGAATAAAACATCTATTGTTTGATTTAGTAGGATTTAATATCAGTAACCTAATCTATCAGATGGAGTAGCGTGTCAAAACCGATCTGACCAATTACAACTTCTTAAGAATTCATCAGGCAGTCTAACATCAATGCACACTAGATCAACTAGTGCATTAAGAAAATTTCTAGCCAGAATCATCTTCCTAGATTTCGTTAATACAGAACGGTCAATGGCGTTCAAAATTAGGTAATCATTAGTAAAGTCTGACGATCACAAATAGCACAAGCATTTGCTTGAGTTTCTCTTTATTCACAAAAAGATGAAGAAGAATGTGTCGTAACATCATTTAAAGGTATCCGGCAATTATAAAACAGGCAAACGTAATACATATTCTTTTTAAGACTTTGATAGATATCCGATTAACTGTCAGGAAACGAAAACAAAGTACACATTAACTAGATCACAGGCATCAGCTTAAAGTTTATTTTCGGCTAAATACTCACAATTCAACTTTCTATTTAATTTCGTGCATATACCATACTATCTGATTGGCCGCGGTGGGAGGTCGAAACTGTCAAAGGGCAATAGTCCACATTTTTGAAAATACAATCATAAGTTTTGCTCGTAAACACATGTATGACGTGGATTCATATTATTTACTTTTTACAGATAGTTTATAAGATAATACCATGAAAAAAAGTACTTTTTTAAATAATTTTTTGTTCATTATATACATCTTTAGAGGCTCTATATAAGATTAGTGGAATTGTTTTAAAATTTTAGAAAATAAAAAAGAAATAAAATAGAAAACAAGCAAAAAACACTACAGCGACCAACAAAAGTCTTCATGCGACCATATGACGCCTATATCTCCAATCCCATGTAAGGCCCGACCGTAACGAAATCTGTTTTGGAATCCTTGATTCCATGGCTATTCAGGCCACTAGATCCATTTCCCCCCCAAAGACCATTTTTTATTCGTTTTAGCCCTATTTATTCAGAGCACCTTTTTTTTTTGCTCATTTGAAGAAAACAATTAGTTTCGTCATCTATATCTCCGGCCACAAGTAACACTGGACACCGTAAGTAACCTATTTTGGATCCTTTATACCATGGATGTACATATAGTGGAATACCTGCAGCAAGTCCCATTTTTCCACACAAATTCGATCATACTCCTCAGACCATGTTAACAGAATGGATATTTCAGTCCGATTTTATTGGGATATTCCACTAATAGCGTCTTATTAGGGACACCTAAGGCTACAATTTGAATATAGTGGGATACCTGCAGCAAATTCCATTTTTCTACAATATGATCATCCTTCCCAAACATTGTTAAAACAAATAAATGTTATTATGTCTAAGTTTTTCAATTTTCAAAACATTTTGCGAACTACCAGAGAAGCCCAGGGACATGTGGGGTATACTTTTTAAGGAAAAGGATAGATATTTCATTCTCAGATACCTTAAAAAGTAAAGTATGGCTAAGTTTGGTGGCATTTTAAGGGAATAAAGTATTTTGAGGCGGTTCCATATAGCCACTACACGGTACTAATACTTTTGTAGCAGTTTTATTTCCATTTTGCATCTTCGAATCGTAGATGAATCACAATAAAATTGTGAAATCTGTTTCTGATGATGGCTAGTGGCGAGAAGTGAAAAAACGAAAATGGTCGAGGTGAAATTGTGATAAACGGGCGCAAACATTGGACAAGCAACAAATAACGGCTGGAAACGTTGTGCTAACTTTAGTGGTATTTGCAGGGAATAAACTTTTACCTACACTGTTAATAATTTCCTAGACTAGAGCAAGTAATTTCATTCATTATTGCAACTAAGATTATATGTATGTATATACTCTAGCCAGCTATTATATATACAGTATAATCAATATTAATTATGACGAGTCTGATGAGCAAAAAAATAAAAGAAAATAAAAAATAGAATATACAAGTGAAAATAATGTATTCGTACATATGTAGTTACGTGTACATGTTATATGACTATAGCGTCATATCAATGTTCTTATTTTGAATATATTTCTTTAAAGGTTCTTATTTATAAATCTTATCAATTCTTTAAAATATTTTCTTAAAATTTCGTACATAGCATGCACACATGGAAATATATAGGGAATGTACCAGGTGTCGCAAAATAAATGCGATAAAGTGAATCAGCGGTAATTTTTTCAGATAGCTTTAAATGTCATTGTACCTTGTTATCTATGGTGTGGAAAAAAACTACAAACAATGGGACTAAGTACAGTTCAATATGTGGGAAAGACTGTTACAGTTAAAATGTATCGTCATGTACAACGTGCGTTCACAACTAAACGCTTGCTAGAGCGTGTTAAGCAAACTGAGTCAACATAAATGTCCACCAACCAATTATTACTTCGAACAACGGAATTTGAAGAGAATACCAAATCAAAACAGTTTAATAAAAGTGCTACAGCGCGGCGGATCTACCTCTACTAAAGAAAATTTCTATTGTTTTTACTACCTAAGGTACATGAAGCTGGGGCTCCAACAAACTAGTTTCTGTAGGATTAGAGAGCCATACTATCATTCACCTCCTCTAATATTGTATTCGTGTAGTTCAGCATTTGGATAGAACCACATTTGATGGACTGACCACAATAAGTTTCGCTTCATTTATTTATTTCTTCTTAGTTTCAAATAGAGAAAAAAAAGTGTAACGTAACAATGAATAAATTCATTTAAAATTCTGTCCAAAAAGCTACATAATTGTTGTTTTAAGCAAACAAGAAAATATTATAGATTATAAAAGACATGTTTGAAGGTCAATGGCAAAAAATACTGTCAGTTATATTCACTGTTTTCGCATCATAAAAAAAAAGGAAAACAAAAATACCAGCCGGCAAACAAAACACACTTGAGGGTTATTGCTGCATGAATGCATAATTGTTATCTTTAGCATTTCTTAGGCTCTTAACTTTTTATCAAGTGCAATATAATACTAAAATGAATGTAAACAAAATATTTTAACTAAAATTTATATTTTAAAAACAAACTATTTTAATTAAAGTCATTGAAACATTTATTGTAATTTAAAAATAATTGTAATATTGTTATCATTAAATTATATAAGTAACACTTAAATTTACTCGTATTTAAGGGTTATTCAACAAAATTGTCACGCGTTAAATGTACACAGTAGACTCTCGATTTATATAGTGATTAACAGGTAAATCTAAGATCACATTTCGAATAGAAATTCATTATATACATACATATATTAATATATGTGCATATAGTTGTATGTATGTGCAATTGCAGAAAGTATACGACTTTCGAAACGAATAAACATGTGGGTGGATTGTTGTAATAATAGTTTATCCATTATCTAACTGATATAGCGTTAATCTGGAAAGGGCAACAATGCTTTTAATTACAGACCAATATCAGAAAGTTCTGCACATGCCAATGTGTACGCCTTTGACTTATATTGTGCTTCTTAAATAATCTTCCAATACAAGTTATTATAGATGAGATTTTTAAACGAGTTCAAATAGAATATAAGAATGGTAAAGAAAATGTGTTTACTTCCATTTATGAGCTTTCCAATTAGTCTTCCTTGCCTACTAACCCTATCTACTAGTTTACAGATGACAAAAAGATTTATTATTCATATTCAATCACAAATATTAACTAACAGGCTATCTCCGAATATAATTGTGCAGGTGGCTAAAACGTTGCTCGTTGATTAATAAGGGTGGCATTAATCTTGTAACTTCTGCTTTTACTAGTATTGAAATCCATTATTTGTCCAACAGATGGCTTTAGAAAACTGTATTTCGTTAGGAAGAATTTGCAGCAAAAAAAAACAGAATTTTCTGTTAGTTTAGTGGATAATGTAATAGACAAAAGTACAGAATCAGAAAGCAAACGAAGGGATCAGCTACGCAACTATGAACGTACACTTCTTAGCTACTATAATCGCATTTTAAAATAAATAAATATTATAAATACCTTCTCCCTACAGATAATTTAAATTTTCAAAGAAACTTAATTAGGTCAGCTTGGAGGCATCACTGTATCCACAATTCCACACCTTCAATCATAGACTCATTCGTCCCTTGTGACCAAAAATAGAAAAAGGAAAAGGAGAACAAAAAAAAGAAACATAATTGGACCAAAAACAAGAAATAGGAAGAAAGGCTAAAATAGTAACAACTATTCATTAGGGCTTAAGTCCCCTAGTCGGTCAATCCTCTTTATAACCACTTTTAGATCTACCAGTTTCTCACCAAATCGACTACCTAGTCATCTCTACCAATGTACATACCTGCAGAGAAGGTTAGTGGCATAAAAATGATCCATTATTTCCTCTTCTCCTTCACATAGCCTATAGAAATTAGAGATATCTCTACTCCTTTCCCTACCAAGACTCGGACAAAACTCTTTTGTGTCAATCTCCTCCTCATCTTCACATTTCCTTACGACACAATCAAACTAAAACAATTTTTGTCGAATCGCTGTAAGCCGGATTACTGCATTAGTTTTCATCAAGATTTTTTTGTGTGTTTAGTAGGACAATTGAACTGTCTGAGGGAAGCAACCGTTCACAAGAGGCCAGGTTGGGCTATTGAAAATTGGTATATGAAAATTGGTAGTTTCAATTTGTGTGCCATAAAGGTGAGGGTTATCAGACGAAAAGAATTATATATGACTTTATAATGTCAATCAATTTATGACTCTTCTTATTCCATATATGTATTAACAAACTATTTAAGAGATTTATACCCTTCGGATATTTATTAAAATTCAGTATTATAATTAAAAAAACTTAAACCATATAATATCTTTGTAATGTTTTCTATTAGATGGTTATAATTCACAACACAACAACAAAAAATAATAATAATAAAAATAAATAAATAGAATTGTTTTAAATTTCTTTCTATTTTTAACAATATTATGTTATATTTTCAGCAGAAATTTTGTATGATTCAGATTTGTTTATTTACGAAATAAAATTATATCAGATAAAGCTTTATGTCATTTTATTTATGACGTAAATGCCTTTTTAAAAAATTATTTATCTTTAGTTTTTATATAATAAGATCAAAATATTAAAGAAAAGTAAAATAGCAAAACAAAACTAAGAAAAAATAAGCTGAACAGGGTTATAGTAATAAGATGAATAGTTTTAAATGATTTCGGTAGACGTCATACAAAATAAAAAACTTAAAAATAAGTATAAGATTACTAGGGCAACACACAAGACATTTCTTCACTTTCTTTTCAACAATGCACTTTGAATCTCTCATATATACATATAAGCGACACGGAATGCCAAGTTTTTCAGACCATCCAAAAGCGAATATATCAAAATGTATATTCTGGATCATTTACTAGATCCTATACCCAATTTTTTAATTTGTAAAGCAGTTTCAAGCATTCGAAAAGTATTAGGGAAATAAGTTTGATTCCACTTGATACTAAGAAAGGAAAATACAACTCACTCCTTATTTAAATAGAAATATAGAAATAGAGAAGAAAAATTATTAGAATTAATCAGCCATGAAACAATAGCCTACTAGCCTTATTAGCGACTGCCATCTGACTTTTGCAAAGCATATGTATAATCATTGTCCCAATGACACAGCTTTTTAACTTGCCAGAGAGATCCATCAACTTGAAGTTTGGATAAGACCGATCGAGATAGCAAATTTCCTGCGATTATCTACAACATAGCGACATATAATCAAATAATTTTCTCTGTACCATGAATCAAGTGCAGAACCACCCAAATTGTTACAACAACAACCTTCTAAAGAAACCATTGTAAGTATGAATCTGATTGCCATGTCGAAAAGACTCTAGAGGTAGATCCTACAGTTCTCCTACTATCCTATAATTCCGATACCTTAAACTAAGCTAATATGGAGACCAATATCATACATAAAATCTTAACCCTCTCTTATAAAATATATGCTTTTGAATATATTTTAAAAATAAGCGGAAATTGTTTATTACTTTTTGAATATTTAATCATGCGGGAGTAGAATTTCTTAAATACTCTTGTAGCCAGCTATACAAATTTCTCGAATATGTCAGTACCTTGACTAAAACCTGCAACCTAAAACCTATCAAGATTTTCTAAACCTAAAAAATAAAAGAAATTTTTTCTAAAAACATTTGTTGAAATCTTTAAATTTTAAATTTACGAAAAAATTTTTTTTTTCCGGTGTCACAAAAAACAAAAAAACGTTAGCCGCCTATAGAGTATGTACTTTTAAATGTTTATATTTAGAATTCGTCATCTACTTGTAGATACTTTTCATTTGTTTACAAATGAATTTCGTATATAGTTTGTTGCATTTAAAAATCGTTGTATGCCTTTTGTAATTTTTTTGTTATATTTTTATTAGCATAAAATTTTCCATTGATTTAGAGAAATTGTGAAATAGGAATAGAGGAAACAAAACGAAATATAATACTACAAAACTCTAATGAATAAAATCAACAAACTAATGCCAAAATAAATATCACTTAAAGTGTCCAAAAGAAACTAATAAACGTATTTTAAACTGCAAAATTAATACACCCAATTAACTATAAATTATTAATTCATTATTTCAATATTATAACCAATCTTTGACCGCCATAGCAATGTGGGAACACCTTTGAAGTACATAGGTATTGGTTAATAGGTAATAATTGCGTTAAGAAATTGATTATGAAGGCTTGTTCAAATGTTTTCAGTTCAATTAAATCAAGAATAATATGAAGCGTAAAGAAATATATTATTTTGTCGTTACATGACATTAGAAAAATATAATTTTATTCTAAAAAAAAAAACTTACTAGCCTGCATTTGGGTCTCTTGACCCAATAATGTTTATGTGATCGTCAAAATGTACAAGAAGTTTGCAATGAAGTCTGAAACGGGTGATGTTGAAAAGTAAATCACTTAAGCAAAGAGAAAACAGACGTAGTACAATCGCGGTAATTTGATGCAAACGTTAAACAAAGACTTAATAAAAAGATATGAGCTGTTTGTTACCATGTGTTTAAATTTTAAATGCTGGCTTATACTGTCAACAAATGGATTGTCAGTGGAAAGTAATTCACACCCAACTTTAGAGACTAGGATTCTCTGTAAAGTAAACCAAGGACTATGGTATTACATGACATAAACTGGAATTACCGTATACCTTCTATTAAAAACAGGCTACAAACGTCGGCGGAAACGTCTCATGAACTATTGTGGGACGACGGCACATCTAGAAAAATTTCCACGATATTCTGGAGTATCCTGATGAGACGAAAACAATGACTGACAAGCACTCCGATCTACAAGTACACCTGAACTATATAGGCACGGTAGGTAATAATGAATACAGGGCATGCTGTGGGAACATCGAAAGGATGCAACACTTTTTATGCCTACCATCTTTCGACTGCCTACCATCTTTCGTAAGCTCGAAATCCCAATATTTTGAAGAAGGTACAATACCAGACATAATTCATCTCAGGGGTGTAGACTAGAAGAAGCTAAAGCATTTTGTATAGGACGTACACTTCCTATAGAAGTATGGTTTGCTGCTTGTTCCGGACTTGAAAAAATGTTTCCGGTTGATTCAGCTTTCACTGATTTCGCAATCCTTGTCCGAATTTGATTCTAGTCAATCCGAAACAAAGATTCGATTGCCTAAATGATGAACATACAATAAGTGTATGCCGACAGACATGAGAAATTGGGCCCCTTTAGTTGGTCAACCTACCTAGCCAGTCCTAGAGAAATTATAAAATCATGATTTAGGAGTACACGATAGAAACTTGCCTAAAGCATCACAAGTTTGTTCGTTTCTTAAGCGGGTATTACACTAACGAACTTCGTCTGCAAACACGACCTGATGACAGAGAGCGTTTTGCTTTTACACTATCCAGCCAAATATCAAACATTTTTGAAAAACATCACATCAGGTTTCCAAACTAAATTTTGCTCTGCACACGGTTTGCCATCAGGTCGTGTTTGCAGGCGCAGTTCGCTAGAGTAACAGCCGCATTGTCCTTATCGGAGTTTTACCCAATTTTTTAATACTAAACTCATCGATGATAAATAATTATCATTGCAGACCTTATAAGAAGATCTTGGAGTATTATTAACAATGTTTTTTTTTAAGAACACAAAGTGAAATAGATGAACACTAAATATAATTTTCTAATTCCTAATTAATTAATTCTGTTATGAAAAAATGCATAAATTCTGTATATATAGACAGGGTACCAACTCAAAAAGACTGTTTCACAACCCAGCTGCATATGCATTATTTAATTTCATTTTCTTTCATTACACGATCTTCTTTTTTTCAAAGAGAGCGAGAGAGTCTCAATTGAACGTATGTACATATGTATGAACGTGTGTATTTTTGGTGATAAAACGACAAAATCAAAATAAAAAACAGTAAAGAATAAGGGAAAAACAAAATGAATAAATAGAATTTTATTGCATAATTGGTAAGTGAAATAAAAAAAACGAAACGAAAAAGTAACCGGCAATAACAAGCGATAAAGGGGTAAACAAACCAAAGATAAGAAAAAAATTTATTATGTATTGCCTATTCAAATTTGTAATTCAAATTAGAGAAAAATATGAATATTACTTAAGAGACAGGAAGAAATAAAAATCAATGTCTAACTCACCTTGAACATCTTCACATGGCACCTTATTGGACTTGCCACCTAAATGATGATGATGGTGGTGGTGATGATGGTGGCGATGATTATTATGTTGCTGATGTTGCAGCGACGATGGATTCTTTAAATGGTTCTCATGTATTACAACATTTGTATGCTTTGCCGCTACTGCAGTAGCAACCGCTGCTGCTGCCGTTGGTGCAAATAGCATTTTAAAACGCAATTGTATTTCACCGGACTTTAAAGTGGGAGATTTATTCACTAACAATTCTTTATTGTTGTGCTTGTAAAGGGCATATACCTTTGTTTTATATTCAAAATTATGACCTTTGGCAATGTTATGGCTAAATTTCTTTATTAATACCAATGGTAAACGCAATTGTGCCTGTCCCAGGGGCTTTGCTGTTGTTGAACAACTGCCACTACTTACACTACCACCACTAGTGACAATAATTTCAATGGGTTTGCAAGAACGCAAGTATTCTAAGAATAGCGCGCCACTGGTACAAATACGGTACTGTAGTCTATTATTGGCAGACAGACAGACTACTGGTGGCACAAGTTGTTGTTTGGCTTGCTGATGTTGCTCTTGCTGTTTATGCTTCTCACCGACGTTTTGTCGTTTTCGGTAGTGACGGTATTTTTTTCTTTTTGTTTTTAATTTCAAATATTCAGCCGTTTGCTGCCGCTGCGGCTGTTGTGTCTGCTGTGTTGTTGTATAGCTACTAATAGATATATTGGCGGCGTCCTCTGTACGTTCCCCACACCAAACAATTTTCACTTGTACACTATCGTTTAATAAATTATTGCGATTATTAATTCGCTTATTTTCTTTGCAATTTCTTGCAATCGTTATATGAGATAAAAATTCTTTAGAAATTTCATTAACACATGCACTATTTTTATTATTGTTTTCACTTATTTTAGTATTTCCCAATATTGTATCATCAATTTGTTGGTCATTTAATTGCGTTTGACTTTTTGGCGATTTGGGCTTAGGGGTTATGAAATTTATGTGGCTCACTTCTAATTCCAAATATCCTTGTAAATCCTTTTGAACACTCTGACGAACTTCTTGCACAGCACTTGGTGGTAAATTATAAACAAAATCGTTCATTATTTATTTGGCCATTGTTTATTGTAATTACTATAGAGTTGTAAGACGGATAAACGAAACAAAAAATATGTAGCTTGAAAGAAAAAACAATAATTCAGTCCCTTCAAACGAATGGAAAATTTTTAAGTTTCTTTTTTCTGTCAGGCACACAAACACACACATACATGCAAAGTGCACATTAAAAAATTTCACTTTTTTATCTTTGATAGTGCTGTTGGCCCTTCCAGAACATTCAATAGGAATACACTAAAATAGCTAAACAGCGCAAGAAATGTATTAAGCACCGGCGCATAGTATTCACACGGCCAACAACAACAAATATGAGAAGGTAAAACACAAAATCAAAAACGATAAATAATTCCGGGTTTTGCCTTTGTTGACATTTGTAGCAATTGTAAATAAAGTTGCCACTCGTTTGTTTGACATTTCCAATGACAAAAAAATTTAAAATATAAACAAACACTTTATAATCTAAAAACTCGATTAAAAATTCTTAAGTTTTAATAATACTTTTCTATTTGCACTTATCATAGATCCTATAATGGTTATACGCAAATTAAATACAAATAATTACGTTGCTCGGTGATAATTACTTTTGAAACACAACAGCTGTCAAATCAGCTGCCGGCTTATTTATTGGAATAAACAAATTCAACTGGAATTTCCAAACAGAGTTGCCAATACGTTTGTTTTATTGTTAGGGAGTTTCGCATAGTCATTAATTTTTTGATTTGTATATGTTATAATGTTTAGATAATGTTTTAATGGGCTATTTATTAGAGGTTAATATTTATTGAGCTGTAAAATAGATAAGCTAATATGATATGTTTCCCAGTTGAAGCAATTAAGCAGCAGATTATGCAATGGCTAGTTTATTTCTAGAATCTGTTTATAAAAAGAGGGTTTAAAGGGGTTTAACCATACATATATAATGGTTCTTCAAAACTAATTTTTAATTAGGAAATTATTTAATAAAAAATTTCACTACAATTGTTTTACTAAAAAAAATAACCGTGAATTAGCATATATGTTATACTCCCAATTTCTTCAAAAAGTTTCCAACAATGTGGCTACTTCGTGTAACAAAAATTGACAAGTATAGTGTTGCCCGTTTGACACACTAAAATGTAAAAAGACACACTAAAATGTTTCATCTGGCAGTACCGATAAGAAACTTTATTGTTATTTTTCTTCTCTTTCATTTTGCACAATAAATAAACTGTTTTTGTGATTAATCAGTGTCCTGATGTTAAATTTAGATCCGATTTTTATATTTTTTTTTATTTTACAAAAAGTTATAAATATATTTCGACAAAGAATTTCCAATTTGCAAAAGCATTCTGGGAATAAAACATAAAAGAAAGAAATTATTCAAAAATTCGTTTACAAAATAATTTAAATTTAATTTTAATTTTTTAGAATTTGAAAAAAATGACGCAATCGCAACCACAAAACATAATGGCAACATTGTTTTAACCAGACATAGAATGCCTGCACTAACAGATGAGAAAATGACTTATTCTAGACACGCACCGTCCAAAATCACGATATACAGTACTCATTTCGAATAACGACACTTTGGTGAGTTTCGATTTTATTCACCACACCGCATAAATTCACCACATTTTAAAAGACTCACCACACTAGAAACTCACCATACGTCGATTTTATTCACCACACCGGATAATTCACCACATTTTGTAAAAACTCACCACACTAGAAACTCACCTCACAACTACAAAAAAAAGCACTTCGAAAAAATTTTATTTTTTTGCCAGCAGCGAAATTCTCTCATTTTGTTTTGTCCGAACCTAGGGTTGAATTGAACCGAGCCCTCTTTTTGCTGAGCAACCTAAACAAACTAACTATACTCTTACCTACCTTTTTTTACCTACCACCTACTTTTTCTACCTACCTACACACAATTAATTACGCAGTTATTATTGTTTTCGTTTTGTCTGACCTGGGTTTGAACAGTGACCGACCGTTACACAAATTTGATGAAAATAGTACTGAAAGCTTGGAGGTGGTACTGCGGTATTTTTGAAATGAAATAGTACTGAAAAAAATACAAAAGTACTAAATTTTTCAACACTGTGATTAATAAACCAATGTAAAGACCAAAAATTTCAAGTAATGGCTGAGTTATTAAACTATTGCCGAATTTGTTTGCAAACAAAAACCACAAATACTTCATTATATTTGCACTTGCAACAGAAATACTTGCCCAGTGTCATAGAAAATATTTGTGGAGTAGTAGTAAGTGGATTAGTGTTAAAATTATTAATTTCATACGGTGTATAACTGTTACAATTACTTAGATATCATCTTGTGACGAACCAGAAGCTCTCATATGCAAAGAATGTGCTGAGGCCATAATCAAAGCGGACAATATCATTCAAAGATGTCAAGAGTCCCATAAGTTTTTATCGCACCAAAGAAAGCAAATGCTAGGGAGTACAAAACAGGAAGTGGAAGAGTTTTGGTTAACAGCTACCGAGTGTAAAAAAGAAATAGAATTACCTACCACTCATAATGAAGATTCACAAGCGTTTCCTCAGAAATATTTTGTCGAACCGGAAGTTTTAGTGGAATCTATACTCGAAAGCTCTCCAAACGATGATCAGGCCTCTAAGCAAAAGCAAATGGAAAGCAAAGCAATTAAAAGTGTAAGCAAAGAGTGCAAAGAAAAGAAGGTACGTAAACGACGATCACGTTTAAAATATAAAAATGCGCAGGAAGGCGGAATAAGTTCTGAAGACAATCCTGCTGCTTTACTATACCAAAGTCATTTTAAAACATCAAAACCTAAAAAAACTTTCATTCGAAGTCGAGAGCAGTATTTAAAACGTAAAATACGTAATTATCCTGTCAAAGAACCACTTACTCTTATTGGAGGGGCTGGTGTGGTGAGAAAACGTAAACCCAAGTCATATCACAGGGCCATACCAAACTTCTATTTTCGCTGTGAACTGTGCCATGAATTTGAATCAAATGTTGCCTCTTATGCAGTAACTCATCTGACCACAGTGCATGGCATAGAACGTCCCGCCATATTTCGCTGTTCGCAGTGTGATGCCAAGCCTTTCATTAAAAATCAATCATTACAGGAACACATATCCACCATACACGAACAGCAGCCAAAGAAACGTGATTTTGCATGTCAGGAATGTGGCAAGACTTTTATTAAAAACTGTCATTTACAAAAACATTTGCTGTCCGTACACAAAATAGGAGAAATGCCCTACAAATGTAGCAAACTGCAATGCGGTAGAGCTTATGTGGATGCTTATGCTTTGCGTATGCACATGAAACAATCACATCATAGTGATGGAGATGAAGAAATTGATTCACTAACCACAATGTATCAATGCGATTCATGTGGCAAATCATTTAGTAACTTACAAACCTTAAATCTTCACATAAAAACAACACACCCTATAGAAGGCTACAATTGTCTGCAATGTGGCTATAATTTTCGCCATAAAACACGCTACGAGGCTCATGTACTTCGAGCCAAATGTAAACCGCCTTGTTTTGTATGTCGTCACTGTGAAAGAACATTTGTGAAGTTGGTTCAATTGGAAGAACACCAAAGAGAAGTACATTAAAGCTGTTAATATTGTTTCTACATGTCTAATCTGTAAGTTTTTTTTAGTTTACTTTTTATTTTTAAATTTTATATATTGTTATTGAAATAATTGGTTCTAGTCCTTTCTTTAAAAATAATATTTTATGCCAATGTTCTGAAAAATATGCAAAAATTCTAGTCTTATCATCCTCTCTTAACCTTTTCAATATTTTTCTCATATCCATAAGAACTCTTTTTATTATACGTGCTCGCATTGATATCCTTTTAAGTATGGGTAGTTGTTGATGTGCTCTAAGTTAATAATTTCAAGTTAGGGTGTGGTAAAAAGAAACCAATTTTTTTTATTATGTATAATGAATTATGATCTTTTAAAAAATAATTCGCCTATAAAGTTCTTACACAGGAGTCTTTCCCTACTTCACAGAGCGAATGCTTTCTTTAGACGATATAAATTTCATACCTAAATTCAGGATTTGGCCATAAACGAGCCCGTGATTAACTGCTAATATATTCGAACACAATAAATAAAACCTTTTTTACGATTAATTATCGTTAGAATTGACTCATAGCGGTTAAATAATAGCTATTTCAAATTTAATGCGTCGTAAGTGACCAACTTTATGATCGTAATAGGTTCGATTTTTTGCTTTTAGAAATAAACAAATTTGGTTCAGTAGTTCCTTGGCAATGAAGGCAGTGCTTACTTACATAACGGTCCGTCTTTTCCGCTCTAGAGTCTTAGTACATTTTTGACATTGAAATTATAGGAATAGTTTTGAAGAAACCAAAATTACTTGTAACTGGGACTTACAATATCAGAAGGACAAAGGATATTTTTTGGTTTCCAATTTGCCTTTCGACTGTTGTGCCGCTTTTATGGCTGAATTTTTTCTCAAACAGTTCTCATAAAAGAATTATAAGCTATTTATCATGATTCAATAGCATCGATATAACAAAGCATTTCATTTTAACGCATTTAATTTTTCTATTTCATGAATTTATTGAGTGTAATAAACATAAAACATTTTTTCTGTTCTCTTCAACTCTACTTCATTTTCCGTTTTTTCCTTAATTTGTTTATTTCTAACATCATAAGTGCAATCCAAAAATAAAAAAACAAATATTAAGTATGTTTAATTAATTAAACTATAGAAATTATATTGTAACAAAATAAATGTTTTAGCACCAGAAATCAAAATACATACATACATATCTTTAATTTCTTACCAAAACCTTGCAGATGTCTAATAAAACTGCACTAAAAAATACGGTTTTCATTAATAGGTTGCGGTGAACTTTCCTCTACTTTGCGTTTAACTTCAATAGAATTAATGCGTATCATGGTATTGGGTGACCTTTGGAAATTAATGCGTAAATATTGCTTTCTGCGTTTCTTTTTGAAATGGGTTTTGGTATGTGTGAGAGTCTTCTCTATAATAGTGGCCTTAACATCTACCAAACCAGGTTCCAAAACCGGTGTACCGATTAATGTAAAATCTTTGGCACCAGCCAATAGGACTTTCTCTAAACGGATTTCATCACCTATGTTTGGTGGCCAATAGCCTTCCACTAGAATTATATCGCCAGCAGTAATTTTAAACTGTTTTCCGCACAGATGCACTACAGCAAACATGCGACCCTCTTCATTTTTGGCCAATTGCTGGTTGACTTTGTCAAATATTTCTTGGCATTTTGCTTGTTCCTCTTTAGTAACTTGCTTTATATTGCTGTATTCCTGAGTGGCCAATTTAGTCTGCTGACAAAAGCGTGGCGTAACACTCAATGCACGCATAGAATCTGTAGGAATTTAAAATAATTATTTCAGCTCGCCTTTAAAGATTTCAATAAACTTACTTGTCAGATTATTAATCAAACATGGTTGGCGCGTTACCAGGCTTAAACTACGCGCCAGTAGAGACATATTTTATGTTATTATTTTAAAAAAATTATTAGATTTTTCTGAAAAATGGAATTTCTTGCAAAGGTGAATAAAGAAAGGCGAGCTGTAGAATAATAATAAACAGCTGATTGTCAAAAATATGTTTTTCTTATATTCAACACATATACACGGTTGTATTTGACTATAGGTAAACAGGGTGATATGGTATCGATTATTTCTTTTAGTAATGCTAATTTAGCGTTTTTTACTAAATCCAGGAGTATTAATATCTGAAGATGAGTTTTTATCTGAATCTCATCCGATATCTGTAGTCTTAACTAGTCAATCCTGTTTATGAACGCTATTATATCCTTCAGATAGGATAGGATATCGACAAAACATGACCAACTGCTTTTTCTGCCTATTAACATAATGAATATCGTCTTTCCTGACGGAAGGTATGGACTTTCGGAAAAAGCCACTGATTACATTGTGCCCGAGGCTATGTTCCTACCTGGTTTAAGGACACTTATACCGGATAGGGCACAATGGAATGGTGGGGTACTCCAGGGGCAGAGTGGTATACCCATTTTCACAGATGGGTCTAAGTTAGGTGGATGTACAGGTGCTGGGGTTTTCTATAGGGAACTCGGTCTTGAACTCCACTTCAGGTTGAATGATGACTGCAGCGTTTTTCAGGCGGAGATTTTCGCAATACTGAAGGCTATTGAGGCCATAGCTGGTGGCCCATCTTCGGAATCTTACATGATCTTCGTTGACAGTCACGCTGTCCTTAAGGCCATTGCGTCGGTCTGGTGCAAATCACGGCTGGTTCGCGAGTGCAAAGAGTCGTTGTCTTTTGGACCAGATCGTATCCGTCTATGCTGGGTTCCGTGTCATAGCGGAATACTGGGCAATGAGACGGCGGATGCCCTCACTAGGTTAGGTTCGCTTTCAGGGGGCGATTTAATAGTTGGTCCTGAACCCCCAGTCTGCCACCTCTATGGCCTCATCGATGGATGGGTCAGGGAGGAAGAGCAGAGGCGTTGGGGGAACGGATCGGGTTGTTGTCTCTACACGTCTATGGCCTGCTGTGGACAGTAAGAGAACAGATTGGCTGCTGGGCTTGGTTAAGGCCAGCTTAAGGTTGGTTGTCGGTTTTATCACGGGGCACTGCGTGATTAGGTCGCTGACAGGGATCTGGAACAGATCCCAGACGGACTATTGCAGGGTATGTTGCGATGAGGAGGAGTTAGAGACTATCGAACACCTCCTCTGTAACTGCCCAGCCCTTGGTAGGTTGAGGACCCTTGGCAGGGCCTTCTTTGAGAGCTTGAGTTCTGTGTCGAGAGCCGACATCAAGGCTCTCCACAGATTCATTAGCAGCTTGGGCTGGTTGAGAGGTGCTAGGGCTTCATAAGTGTAGTCTTAACGGACAAGTACACGTCCTCTAACCTAACCTAACATAATGTACAAAAATCAGAGATATCCCTGTTTCACCTGTTGACCCCTTCAACAATCGGACTGCTTATTTTCATAAATTGTTCCCCTTTGTTTCCAGGCTAGTTCCGTGGCCTTAACAACACGTAGAATCGTCCTCTGAAAAACTCTCCATTTAATTGGAAGACTACACTATTCCCTCACATTGGTTACACAGGTGAAGACAATATTTCGTCATTGCTGCAATAAAGTTCTGTCGGCAGCACAAATAAAGGACAACATTAAAAGGTCCATATGTTTGCATTTTTAATGCCAACAGAGGCATATCTCTCCACTTTAGACGGAATAATCTCGCTGCGGCTAGATTTCTAAGTATTCCACCGAGATATGAATCCAGTTCACCATAATCGGTCTAAGACCTCATCGTCTACCTATTAAATATCTTCACATTTATTATGCATTAAAACTCTTTATAATCCCCTCCGGTATTTACAGTTTCTATGACAACTTGAATTCAAAAATAAGCCTCGAGTATTTGGCCCTATCGGAAAGCCTTAAGGTCTCTCAATTAAGAGCTTAATACCCAAACTCACTACGACGCCATGCGGACTTTTTAATTACAATTTGTAATTATTGGAGCTCTTCCTTTACTTATTCCAATCTGTTTCTCTCTGAGATTGTTTTGCCCTATTAAACAAATTCATACCCTTCCGCTGCAATTTCGCCGTCCAGCAGGATAAACCAATGGTAACGTTATCCATTTGGTGATTTCCACCATACCCTGCTCTCACTAGAACTCCTACTCATAGAATCCCTAAAGATTCCAATTTGTCTGTGTGTCTGTGTTGATCCAAGAAGAGGAATTTCTGCGTAGTAAACTATCACATCTTTGAATCTCTACCAGTTATTGTTATTATCTTAATCAAATTAAATAACTTGTTTCATTTAGGCCAAGGTATTCTGTTTTTAGATAAATCAGTAAAATTTCAGTTTACCTAAAACTAAATTATATTAAATTACTATATGATATTAAAACCTAGATATAAAAAATACATTTTAAAACCATATATGTACACTTAAGTAATATTTGATGAAATAAATTAATTTAATTCCACTTATCTTATAAGTATTATAAAATACAGATAAGACTGACAGGTAGTCAGGCAAGATGCGTAAAATGATAATACTCTGCACATCAACTTCATATTTACAATTTCAGGAGATTACAAGTGTGATAAAGGAAAATTGTGGTACATTTGTCTTTCATATCTGTTTTAAGAGCAAACTAGGAAAGTTTTGAAACACAAATTATCAAAAAAAAAGTGTCAATAACTCTTTGTCGTACTCTATTTATGGCATATTTTGCGTTGTACCTTTATTATCTATCTATCTATCTGATCTATTAACAAATTCGAGATGATTGTTATTAATGTCAGAGGTCTGATTTTATCCTAATGGAATCCTTTTCCCCTTGCTCATAGTAGATGATTCCTTGTGAAACACAGCACACACACTCAACAAAATCTTTTTTGTATTTGTTTCGAAAGTATCTCTTCATAAGCATCGCCATCATCTGCTTAATCCATGTTGTGATTGGCAAATTGAAATTCTATCCATAATACTGTTTGATTTAACTCAAGTTGAAGCAATATCCTGGAGTTCTTTCTGTATCCAATCTGTAAAATAAAAAGAAGAACGTAAAAATAATTTCAAACAAGTTTTTTAGTACAAAAATAAATTTCTTTCACATTCAAAACAACACTCTTTATCCAACCGATTGAGATACGGGTTCGATATATGGTATTAACTAGAACCACAACTCATATCATCACGTATATTTGGGATACTGTAAAGCTTCTCGCTTAAAGCGGAGTTACTTAATATATCATTCGTGAACAATTGCGTCTTACCAAAACTCCTTTCTTGGTCAAACGGATCCATGGGACAACTGCAGGGTCTACTAAGTGCAAAAACTTGCGATAGGGCGCTGTATGATCGGGGCAAATGATAATTTGGTGAACGTAAGGGTAATTAAATATCTTCACTGATAGTTAAAATGCAATTAGGAAAATAGTATTCATGGATACGGGGTCAAGAACTGCCCTGAATGTAAAAGGACCATTAACAATTTCCCCAACGAAGTTAGGTGACACTGCGTTACGCGTTCGCCCTAACCGTATTGGCGTGGTGGATAGTTGTGAATGTAGGGTGATGACATCGAAACAATTGCCTATATTTTAGGGAAGATACTATACCAAACCTAAATGGATGAAGCTAAAGAGGTGTGTACAAGTTGCAGACTACCTTTAGAAAGTATGGTTGAGAACCTTTAATGGGTCAATCATATACTTATGTAACTAAAGACATTGCTGCAGCGCTTCCTACAACTCCTCTGCAAAGACATTCCACAGAATGAGCGAGAGTTCTTCCAACTTGTTGTGTGGAGGCAGTAACGTCCATTCTGTTAAAAAAACCGTAACGAACTTTACAACAATGTCACAAACATTCCATTTACCGAGAGCAGCTTTCGAGCGACTGAGGTTAGACTTTTGGGGATGAGGTCATTCACAGTGGAAATCAATGGTCTCCTAGCTTTTCAGATAAAATCGACCTTAGCCTCTCCACTTAATATAAAAAAAAAATAATCAGATGGGGCAATAACACCAGCTTTATAACGATCGCAATTATTCCTGTAATGTCTGGCAATTTTAAACAAAAACAACATTTATTGAATAAAAATTCTCTTAAGCTTTTTGAGGGACAAAACAAAAAATAGAAAAATGAGTGACAACAAAGTTAGTTATTTTAAAATGTACTCTTTTAAAACGGTTATGTATTTATGTAAATATACATACATATGTGTATATATACAGTATGTATAAAGTACTAATCTGCAGAAAATAAACACGATCACAATAAACACTAATCAAGTTAGATTAAATTAAAAAAAAAAAAAAAAAAATACAATAGAAAATTTCGTAAATTGCTAATATGTTTGGTCTGTCTATCAACTAAATATTCTCTTTCTTCTTTTTGTTATTGTTTTATGTTTTTTTTTATTTTAAATAATTATCGTTTGTTTTTCTATGAGTAGTACAGAGATATAATTTGTTTGTTTACCTTTTATTTTGGGAATTCTCCTAATTTATTACAGATATACATATGAGAGTATGTGTGCACATGTGTTTGGTTATGGTAGGTTTTTTTGCCGGTTCCTATTTTCTATAGTAAAGAGCATATTATTTCATTGTTGTAACAACAATACATCATATATTTTAGTAAGAGCAGCAAAAACAACGGTTTAATAGTACGAGAGCTTGAATCAAATATCATTACGATTTCAACAGTCTTTCGGTGCGGTAGTCGCTTAAAAACTTTCGGTTTCTTTTTTGCTAAAATTATAACAAACAAATAAGAATTAAATAAAATTACGGGTTTATTTTTTTGATTTAAAATTTGTATAGAAAATATAAACACAAAAAAACGACGATAATAAAAAAATTAAATTAAAAAAATAAATAAAACCAAAAAACAGGTGGTTATTTAAGTGCATAGTGAATATTTTTTGCTTGATAAAACATAAACAATAAATTGTTTATTTTTTAAATAAATAAATAAATTTCTATACATATAAATAACATAAAAAAGTATAAGAACAAATGTGGCGTATAAATCATAACAAAAGGTTTATTATTTGCAAAGTGTCTGTCTATACATTAATTGAGTGCTAATAGAAGTTTTTTTAACGGTATATTTTAAGTTTCATAAAAATAATAAAAAAAAAAAAAATAAAACGAAAATAATGACAATCAATTAACAAAAATAATAACAACAAACGATTTAAAGTATTTTCTATAAAATCAACTAAAATCACAATTTAAAAGGTAAGTTTTGTTCCAAAAACTTGCGTACGATTTCTACATTTCAGTGAATGTTAACAGGATCCTCCTTTACGTCATAGAAAAAAAATTTAGAAATCCAATAGGCTTCGCAAACGATTACGATTCCCATGACAAAACATTTTAATTTCATATTTTTAACTGTTGCTAACAGAAAGCATGACATCAAGGACCTTGTGCCTCTCTTGTTCACTGATCATGTCTTCATTATGTTTCGCCAACAGCAACCAAACGTTCAATTAGACAATGACTTCTTGGATAGTTGAAAGTGTAACATTCTGGGAATGTGAGCTTTTATTCCAATGAAGTGTTGTACACTGAAATAAATATTGATTTAAACGAATGTTGAAAATTATTTTCTAATCGTGGGATGAAGCTTTTAGGAAATTTTGCGACAACAAACATGTACAACTCTCTTGAAGATACCAGTACATCAAAATGATTTGAAAGAGCAATGCTTACTTACTTTCTTCATCTGTTATTACAACCCTTTCGTCAGAATTACGATCTAGCTTTTCAATTGTCAATTGTGTGCCAATTTTTATACATGAGTGTAGGTCCTGACCTACAGTTTATAATATCGACTTTGAGAAATTTTTCATGGAAGACTGCTGAGAGAAAAGAAGATATTTATTAAAATAGTAAACGATTCATTCACAAGCTAAAGTGAGGCATTCATTAAAAGGGAGGACAAAGAATCCAACTCTAATGAAGGGTAACCATGCAGTCAATAGTCTGATTAGTCAAGCTGACTCTGTAATTCTTTAAACATCATTTTGTGAAATATCTTGACACAAATAATTTATTCAGCGACATGCAAATACTGTTTCTTAAGGTTCGTGCGATTTTTTAGCATTATCCTCTGAAAAGTGTAATAAGCCTTTCTAAGAATGACAGCAAAATGGCGGCTGTAGATATATACTTTTAAAAGAAGTGAATTATGTGAGAGTGTAATACATATCGTCTTATTGCTTTTACTGTCGGTAGTGCATACACATACATATGTACATATAAATATTGAGTTTTCTCAGAGATGGTACTACGAGTTGTTATAGATGGGGTTTCTCTTGACTTTTTTGTGCATCAAATATTCCCGTTCTTTAATCTTTCTTATTCTCTTTTATGTCCTCGAAGACGTCTAACACATATGAAACCGAAGTGCGTTTCTGTCCCAATTAATATACATATACAGCTGTTTAAGTTTGTTTAGATTATAAAATTAATTTATTAAAAAAAAAAAAAAAATATATTCTTGTACAGTAAAATCATGATTATCGGCTTCATACATATTTCATTAATGTGTGCAGAAATCTGTCTCTTACAAGCCAAATTTTTTCTTATACTCTCGCCAAATTCTCTTTCACAATGTGTTTTCCCCTCGCTAGTTAATAACCTGTAAAGATCGTCGCAAGAACCCATTGTTTTTATATATTTTTTCATCTTCTGTCTTTTGGTATGAATAGAAACTAAATATCATGCAGGAGACAAAAAAAAAACTCCCACTATTGACTGCCAAGTGACAGTATTCGTTAAGGATGACGTAACATAAGGTGCATATATGTATGTGTACCTTGGGTCTCAAGAGATTAATGATAAGACGACATTTTTCTATACAAATTTACATATCAAAATAGTCCTAAATTGCAATATGGTGAGGCAGATCCAACTTTGTTTTTGGCATTGTTTTCTCTTACTCTCTCAATCAAATTTTTATAATCTCCAAACGATGTTACCGTATTTTTTATTAAATTTTATACATTTTGTAAACAAATCTATGCTTTTAATATTTGAGCTTTAAGAAAAAAAAAATCAAATTATCGCTTAAGATAATTAAATTTCTGCTGTTACAAAAAATAAAAGCAAATTATTCTTTTTTTTTAAACTATGTTCTCTTTCTTTATTATTTTGTCTTTTAATTGCAGTTGTATTGTACACTCAAATAGAAAATGCGAGAACAGTTTGTTGTGATATCGTGACGTACATGTGACACATTTTATTTAAAGTCAAATTAAAGAACAGGTTTGTTTTGGAGGAAAGAAATATTAAAACTTCTATTTATGAATAGAAACAATATATTCAAATTTTAATTTTATAATGGCTGGCAAAAATAAAAAAGAAAGAACAAATCTGCAATACCAAACAGGTACTGCGAATTTTTTTGAAACTTGTTCGGTGAAATCTACAGAATTATCACATAACATTGAGAACTTTCAACGGACACATTTCAATAACATGCCCTCTAATAGTTCTTAGAATTTTTTAATAAAAATAAAAATTGTAATGATAGTGTACGGCAGTAAGAGAAAATATGAATGGAAATTCGTATGGCTTTCTTCGTTTTCTTAAATCACACTCCATTAAGTGAGAGATGCACTAATTTTACTTTGTTCTGATAGTTTACTAATCGTGTTAACGCAAAAAGATCTGTAAAGATGGAATTCTCTAATAGTTTCTCTCTGATTTTACGTACGTAAACTCATATGCTAGAATTATATGGAATTAGATGACCACATTAGTTGTATGACATATCAAGTTTTTGAGATTTTACTCACCACTCGCTTTTCTTTTCTCCCTCACAAAATTAAAGATAGCAAAGTAAACTTAGAATGTGCAATCGTGTAAACGCATACAAATCTGTTGTAAGATTTTCACACTCGTTTTTAAAATACTGAAAGAATTCTAGAATATTTTCTATCTTTATGACGTTCCGCATATAAAACCCTTATCGTGTAAAGTAGCCCTTATTTTAGTTATGGTAGCTTGTGAATGTGTGTATATTGTTTAGTATTTTATACGTCCATCGGCCCATTATCTGTCATCTGTATACCATTTAGTGATTTTATTAATACATTTCATTCTTATTTTAAACGGTGTACCTAGAAAGCTATTTTTCTTTTATATGTATTTATGGGGCCAATTTCTGTTACGGCACTAGCTAAGAGTGTGAACAAATACCTCTGCAGCTTTTTTTGTTTGAAACGTAGTATTTTGGATAAAAAATTATTTTATTTTCTTACAAACATCTGAATTATAAAAATTATGAGGTCATCAAAACTGTCTTTTCTAAACAGAAGCAGACACAAATATCTTACCAATAGAAAAGAATGTAAAGCGAGTAGAACAGCTATACATAATACAGGAGTGTGTGCTGTTTTTGGCTCCACATCTAACTGTGACAAACTGAATTTGTTTTGATCTGATTTAATGAGTAAATACGATAATGCTGAAAGAAAATTAAAGATTAATACGAAATAACTGTCAAATTATATTTATACAAGACATTATTTACCATCCAATATTATTTACACACTTATTTTCCCTCTCCTTCTATCACCCCTCAATTGAAACAAAAAATATTTGTCCCAATTGAATTTCTTCATTGCAATACCTCTTTATATGAACCAATTTTTAAAAGGTTATTTACTTTACTATTTGAAGAAACCTTTCAACCTTTGTTCTCGTTTAGTACGATACTGCTGGACTCTATATGCATACTACAATCTTCTCCTAAATGCTGTTAAACATTTAACTTTGCTCTGTTGAGTGTTTTAAACTTCTCGGTTTGCGTTTGTGGTACATCCATAAACTTAAAATTTTTTACACCATCATCAATAAAATTTGCTGTAGGGTATCAGGAATGACGTCATTCATGTGTAATGTACACATGCATTCTTCCACATTCGTTTATTCTTTCAGATTTTATTCAATTTGAGTACAAAATATGTTGTAAATTTTCTTTATTTAAACTTCTCGAATAACAACGATATTTATTTGTTAATCTAGAATTTCAAAGAATGTTCAAAAAAGTGTGTTTTTTTCCATTTAAGATTAAATTTAAAGTAAATGAATTGCTAAACAGTTGTTGTCTAATTAATTCAATACTTTTAAGCAGTGAGACAGACATCTGCAGGCATCTTAATAACTAAAAGGTGCATTCAACAAGTTGTTGAAGTCGCCATGGTCTAATAGGTAGCCCAGATCAGACATCTCCAACAAAACGAAATATGACGAAAATATTTCTTCGGTGACTTCTTCTCAGCAGATTTCTGGCAAAAATTCTGAGGTAAATAGAATTGCCATTAAAAAGTTTGTCAAAAATCTGTCGCACGTCTCTCCATTCGTATATAAAATTAACACACACACAGCATAAGCGATGTGAGAAGCTACGTCGTAATACTAACTGAGGGGTTGTATGAACCAATTATGTTTGTATGTATTCAACACCAGCGATTAAAGTTCCTATGCTGCAGGAGGAAATTTTTTTTGCATTCCCTCCCTTCCTGTAAGGCTTCTACAAAGCATCTGCATCTTACACGGTGTATTGCTGCTATTTTCGCTTCTGCCCATCTAAAATTTTAATGTCCTTGCATGTCTTCTCAAGTCTAGCGCTATTCTCATTATGCTATCAGCGTCCTTTCTTGTAGTAACCCCAGCTCTTGTCTGTTTATGAGTTCTTGCTATCCATGCATGGTTACTAAAAAAAAGAAATATAAAAAAAATCTATGAGTAAAAAAATTAGTACAGTATTTCAATTTTAATCGATCTCAATGGCATACATATTCGTTCTCATTTACAAACTTCGGTTCATAAAAGTGTCAAACACACATAGAATTTAATACAATAATCGTTCTTCTAAAAAATATGAACATATTTACTGAATCCCACGATTAAAAAAAGACTTTAAACGCCGGCCCATTCATTACATTTGTATTTCATTTTTTATCCTATATAGGTGATATATGTCCGAGTACATACATACATACATATGTATGTACCGGTAAACCGGTCACATGTAATGAAAAAAAAGTTAAATATTTGGGCGCCAGTGAACATAGTGTTGAATTCATATATTAAGAGCGTCAAGAATCTTTGATTTCCCATTATTTACACAGCCTGCAGCTAAAGACGAGATTTAAAGTTGGAAAATGAAGATGGAATCCATGCTCAGCGTTTATACTATACAGGGATACTTGATTTCATTATTATTCGTTCAGCTTATTTAAAGACCACAAAGAATCGATCTTATTTGGGATTTTTTTCTTTTTTTTATTACTTTGTTTTAGTTTCATTAAGTTCTAGAATGATATAGTTGCCACCTCCTTGCCACAATGTGGCGATGATTGGTGTTTTTATTATGTACGTTGATGACGTTAATCTCTCTGGGTTGACAACATACTTCTGAAACGAGTATTTAGAGGCGAAATGGAATTTCTTTTCTTTTTGGAGCAATTTATTGAAAATTGTTTGCTTTTTACTTTAGTTCGACTAAAGTATGCTGGCATGCTTCGGTCTGTAGTCAGTATCTTGGTTCTACTTATATACTTTCAAGCGTCTTGTAATAAAAAGTAAATACAATTTTTTAAATAGATAAATTGCTTTTGGTAGTCATGATTTATTGTTTTTACGCAAGCAATGGGGAAATTTAAAATATATCTTCTATATTTGAATTGTGGCTGCTATCCAATAATATTTCTAACGCAGATGATAATTGCTGATGATTGATAATTGGCCTGACCGTCAACTTATGATTTATTGGATATTCTGAACGAGCGATTTGAAGGCATGATTATCTCACGTGGAGGAACTGTAAATTGGTTACCGAGCCACGTGCCAGGAAATATTGGACACATTAATTTAAAACCTTTAAGAATTCATCATTAAATAAACGATTCAGAATCTTCGTTAGTTTTGAACAACTTTTTTTTTAATTGAAAACAATTTTTTTCGACTGTTAAGAGGCGGATTCAAAAACTTTAATTTGTCCGATTAATTTTAAAATATTACATATACTCGTACCTAAGTACATATATCTTTTTTGTATTAATTGATGTGAATGTGACGAAATATTAAAAAATTAAAATAATTCACTCGTTGGTTATTTTTTAACGCTTAATTGCATTCGGACAGTTAAGAATTGTGTGTTTTGCATATAAATTTTTACAAAAACAAAAAAAACAAAAAAAAAAAAAAATAAAAAACAATTTTATTAAATTCAAAATTTTCAATCACGTCTGTATATCTCTTTTTCAAGTTTGATGCAATTTTTCGTTTAATTCCTAAGGTCTCTGGCCTGTCAAATTTTTATTTTTTTTAAAAATTTTGTTATTTTTTTCCTTTTTTTTTTTTTGATAATTTTCAAAAAATTTAAAATTTTGTATTCTGATTTCAAAAATAATATACGAGGTCATACGAGGGTCGTTATTAAACTACCCCTTTTTAAAAACAATATGTTTATTAAGAAGCGTTATTTGAATTGTTAATGAATACTGTTGCCAACTATTTAAACTCACTGTACTATGGGTGGTATAATAAACATGGGTGGGTGCCTTATACAGTATTTTTTAAAATTTTATTGATTTTTTTTTAAATTTAAAAACATGTATGTATATAATTTTGTACTGAAATATTTTGTTTTATCTTTAAATGTGTTTTCAGTTTTGTATGACCGTTATTTAATGTCTGCTACTTAAGATTGTTATTATTATTCGAGTCTAATACTGGACTGTAAGGTTGTACACATTCTTGGCTTCGTTTTAACTACTGGGTAAGTTAAAAATTAAAAGTTTTTATTAATAAATTTTTGGCAATAGAATTATGTCGTTGACTGTATATACTATAGAAATATATGTATATTCAAAGAATTATACTTTATCCTAAAGTGACATTATTCAAGTCGTCTGACTTTGAGGATTGCATATACAGTTCAATACAAACTTTTTCGAAATTTATTTTTCTATTGTTTGAAGTCGAAAACCAAAAACAAATAATTACATAAAAATTGAATACTTTTACTTTTCTTTATAATTTTACAACAATGTTATTTTTGTGAAATTTTTTTTGTTAGTTAATACATCAAACAGAACGTATAAAAAAAAAATTTTAAATTTCTTCAGAAATTGTTTTCAGTTTTCGACTTCTAACCATGCCATTACTCTCACTATTTGAGTCTTTGAGTTCATTGAATTGTTCAGCACTGTATATTATGTTCAAGGTTTTTTAATCAGACCCGTGTTGACAGCACAATACTCCTCAGACTTTTGGATTACAAACCGTTGGATGTTAGACAGTATTCACATACATGTGCCCCGTGAGATTGTTAAACTTCGGCTTTTAAAGGGTTGATTTATTTAACAAATTGCTTAAATATCCTCAGGATTATATGGTACTTCGAATGACCTTTATTGATAGTCCGAAAGTAGTAATTTGATCTGTCATTGAGTCTGGCTTTAAGAAGATTTGTTAGGTTGTGCGTAAATGACTGTAAAAAAATCAATAAAATTTTATGAATTTTTGGTCTGTTTAAATCATTAGACCGTTATTTGACTCAATAGTTTGTTCATATAATACTTATTAAGAAATAAAAATGGTTCAATACTGTTAACCTCAAAATAGAATTTTTATAATTAAAAAATTTATTTTTGTTTTTATCGATAACAATTTAAATTTACAAAACAAAATTATTAAAGTTTAATAAGCTTTAATTAAAGTAATTGAAATATGGAAAATGTTATAACCTTAACAGAAGTACATTTTTAGCATTCAATTATTTTTTACATTCTGTCAAAATTACCGCAATCCGGCATGCTTCGCTATTCACATTAGATATAAGGTTGATACTTAGGTCGTATATGCAGTGTTTTGAAGAAACTCTTATTATACATCTCTCGTGGCAATTGTCTCTCCTAGATTTTCAAAATTTTCTAATGAGGAGAACTTGACACTGACAAAGTCATTACCTGTAGACAGGAACATGTGGCAATTACTTGGCGCTAGTTGAGGACTATAGGATTATGGAATCCTATTAGCCTTCCACTGAACAAATTATGAGAATGTGACACAAAATTATTCGCTGTAGACATGCGCCAGTTGCGGATTTGGTGCCAGTTGCGGACTAAAGGAGTTTCAGAATGGAATCCTATTAACCTTCCAATGAACAAATTGAGCTTAAAATTAAAAGTTTTGCTATAGGAGAGCAGTCCTTATAGGATCTTCTCTGTGAATCCCATCAAACACAGCAAAATATTCCCAAATGCCTATTTTATATGGGCCACTGTTTGTGTTATTTTACCTCTTTTCACCCCCGATCGTTTTCTCTTCACATTGGTATAAGTAAACCACTTTTATCATCAGTAATCATACTATAGATCTCATTGCGATTCATACAATGAGCTTTTTGGAATGGTTATGCAGTCAATAAACTTAGAAAAGGAGTTTTAGGACAAAATTTCATCCTTCAAACGCCATATAGCGTGATTGAAATAAATGTATGCAAATAAATACAAATCAGTGCCACGTGCTGTGCTTCGAAGATTCTAGTTTTGAATTCAAAATTTCAAGATTCAATCAGTGTTCCTTACTTATATGTAATATATATTGTTTGAGATACCTTGGATTAATGCTTATTTATATTTTGTTCCATTATACGAGGCTTATACGAGCGATAAGAAGTTACGTTAGGATGGCTTAGGTATGCAGCTCGGTATTAGCAAGTTTACTTTTCTTCTCTTACTCTCTCTCTTTCTACTCTTCTCTGATATAAGTTAGTAAGATACTTATGTGGCTATTACAACTTAGCTTTTCGTAGGGAAAATTACTTATATATACAGAAGTTAAATCCCAAGAACGACGTGGACAGTTAACAGGACCACTTCTGAAGAGAAAGTGGCCATCACATTGATTTTCCAGTAAATTTATAGCTAATTTATTTATTTTTTTTTTTATATATCACATTCTATAAAGTTTTTGAATAAAATGTAATATTTTGTACCGTCGAAGAGGACACCATCCTCTATAACTCTATAACAGGAAACATCCTCTCCATCAAGCAAGACATCAATCCAATCGCCCCTCCATTCAAATATGCAGCTTTTTTTCACCACATATTTTACGAGTAATGCTTCAAAAAGTGGTTTGAAGCATTTACTCGATTTTAATTTTGAAAAGAAAGTTTCGGCTTTTAAATGTTTCTCCTGGAACCTCTCGTCTATCCATAGATTAAAATCGGAAGCGAGCTTAAGTTGGCACATGGAATTACTGTATGGCTGTAGTTCCGTCTTCAATTCCTCTACAAAAAATGCATATTTTCGTCGAATGAACCCCATCAGCAAAAATGGTTTTTTGGTTTCAGTTCTTGTAAGAATTTTTAGACAAGATCGTTATGTAAGATGAACTATGACGAATGATGAGTTTTCAGTGTTTTCTTCAAAACCTTTCTCTATAGCGCACTAGACTTCTTATATTGGCCGTAAAATAGATGAAGTGCTCTGTGAACTCGAATGACACTAATCTGGCGCTTTAAACGATATTTGAGGGCTTGCCAAACCTTACTAAACAGAACAACGCAGTTTGACATTTTCAGCTGTCGTCAAATCATAGATATCGATATTGATAGTACTCGTGCAACTCTGAAAAGACAAGCGATTAATAATATTAGAATATTCTCACAACACATAGAGCAATAGCTTTCGAACAAACAAACAAACAGATATTGTCTTCTACTTATATACTATGTAGATTTAAATATATAATAATAATCAATAAAATTGTAATTTGTTATTTACAAAATTACATAAATATCATGCAATTTTATAGTAAAAATTCTATTGAAAATATTTAAAATTTTTCTTTTTTGCATCACAGCAATACCTCGGTCGTTATCGTAATTTTTTTTTATTCAATTTCGTTAAGCCATGATGCAGCAGCATTTAAAGGCACTGAAATAAAAAAACCACGTTCATGTCGTCATATAAATAATTGAAAACGTTTTTATTTAATTTAAGTTTTCTTTATTTAATTTAATTTATTGAAATTTATGTAAATTAAATAAAATTATTATTTTGTTTATGGGTAAAAAGTTTGCAATAAAATAATAAATTTTGAATAAAAACGATACGACAGATTTCACTCAAAAAATTTCTATAATTTTGGCTTTACAAAGAAGCAGTACAAAAGGTTAACACGCCTACATATTGAAAATAAATGTTTATTTAAAAGCCACTTAAATTTTGATTAATTTACAAAAGAAAACAAAAATTATTGTTATTTTTTTGATTAATTTTATTGTATATATTTTAGATGAGACAACGACTTCTAGCATCGGCGTGTATTATAAAATCTGGGTCATTATGATAATCTTTTAGTATAAATGCCTGTAAATAAGTTTTTTAAAAGAAATTTTACACCAAAACAAGCCTCTTCTTTGCAATGAATTTTTTTTTTAATTAAACAAAAACAAAAGAAACTATTTTTAATTCAAACCATTTACAAAATTTTACATGCAATTGTTGAATAAAATTAATAAAATTGCATTTTTTCAATGTTATCTTCAAAGTCAATGCGGGTCGGTCATTACCTCAAAGTTGCAGGTCGTTCGTAGGAAATATTAGCTCTTCGTTATCGTCATCGATAACTATGATTTGACAACATAGTAAAATCAAACTGTGTTAATATTTTCATATGGTAATGTTTGTAGTCTCCATAGTCTAGTAGGTAGTGTTGTGTTGGCTTATTAGATGTGAGACCACGGTTCAAACCCAAGGTCAGACATGTCCAACAAAACGAAATATGAAAAAAATATTTCTGCGGCGACTTTCTCTCAACTCTGAGAGAAAATAAAATCACAATGGAAAGTTTCTCAAAAATCTATTGTTTGGAATCGACTTTAAACTGTAGGTCCCGCCGCTCCTGTATAAAAATGACACACATTCATAAATGGTGTGAGAAGCTAGGTCGTAATTCTCATTGAAAGATGGTAATGTTATATTATGTTACAATTTGATAGATTTTATTTCAGGGCATTCATTTTCTATATATAATTTCCAACATACGTCAGCCGCACCAAAATTCAAAAAGACGTATGAATCATTGCAAGCAGTTTTTCGCATTTTATAACGCTTTTCGCTTCCTCTATAGACTTTTGAAAAGTGATAATAAGTTGTTTCCCATTTTAGGTGACAATATGTAGGACATATATACATAATTTCCTTGTAATGTTCCACTTTACTACAATTTAATTAGTTTGGTATACATTTTTTTTCCATTTAATGATAAGAATTTTATTTTAAAATGTTCGTTTTATCTTTTAATAATTTGTGGAAGAACAAAGTGACCACATCATAACTTTGCGGTTTATTATAAGCGTTTAAAAGGTATTCACAGTAGGCGATAAGCGCCGATAAACGACCCACAATTTCTTTTATTTGAGGAAAAAAAAAACTTGAAAAAATTAAATTCTGAATCATGATTCATCACACTTACAACTTAATTCAAATGAAGACTAGGAAAAGGAAATTTAAAAAGAACTACAATGCTTAAGAAAAGAAAACTCAATAAGAAATACATGCAAGTGTTCTTAATGGTTAAATTAAGTAATAAAGCAAATATAAAGTAAAAATTATGATGAATTTAAATTTCTCAATCCAATTTAATTCCGTGTTCTATTATTTCATAATATGTGAAAGCAAATATTAATCTCGATACGGTATTTTATCGTGTCTTATTTCCGTTCGTATTTTGGAGTTTAAAAGAGGGTATAAGGTTTAAGAACAAGCGTTTTTAAAAATAATATATACAAAAATCTTATTCTCTGTACGCCCGGCTTGACTGCCAACGGCTATACATACATACGTAATTGGTAATTACAATACTTCAGTCAGGATTACGACCTAGTTTCTCACAGCGCTTATGTTGTGTGTGTTAATTTTGTACATGTGTGGCGGCATCTACAGTTTAAAGTCGAGTCCGAAAGACCGATTTTTGAGAAACTTTTTCATGGCAATTTTATTTACTTCAGAGTTTTTCCAGAAATTTGCTGGAAGAAAGTCGCCGAATTTTTCCAATTTGATTTTGTTAGAGATTTCCGACCGAGTATTAGAACTGAGGCCTCATGTCTAATGAGCCAACACTTTAGCTACTAGATTGCGTCAACTATACGTGTTTCAGGTTTGCGAATTGTACCGCAAGGACGTTTATCATGTACTCTAGTCGTCTCTACTTGGCCTCAATATACTCCCGGTTTTCTTCTTATCAGAATTGTACCAGAGTACCTTTACAATTTTCTCCGCTGTGGCATTGTCCCACAATAGTCAATGTGACGTTTGTTGCCTAGTTTTCAATGCACTGAAATGCATTGGATTATCCAAGCTTATATTCTGCAATTCTCTAGCTGTATTAGCTAGATTACTCGCTTCTTCGTTTCTGAACACTCCTTGATAACATGGTATTTCCTTTTTACAGTCTAGGTTAGTCCTTGATTTCGTTTTCCTGAATGGTATTGCCCTAATTATCATTTGAATATTAGTGAAGCTATTTAAATTCCTGTGTTAAGTTTGCTAAACTTGTACTGAACCAGCCTACACAATTTCTGATAGCACGTTATAATCCGGTATTCGAACAGTTTGGTTTGTTTTTTCTATACAGAGGCCCAATCCAATCCTCTCTCCATTGGTACAGCCATTGTCGTAGCCAACAAACCTCCACAGGGAACTATGCCATGTTTTTTCTGTTTAATCAAGAAAGTCGATCTGATATCAGATTGATGCAATTGGTTGCGTTCTATTTTTATCATCGTACCGTATAATTCCGCATTAAACGTGGTTATGTTTTAGTGATAAGATTTGCGGCTCTGGTTAATTCATTCCCCCATAGCCTGGATGGGCCCAGTCCAATTCCCCATATCGTTGTGGGCCATGGCTCTTTCGTTTAACCAAGAAAGTCGATCTGGTATCAGCTTGATGAAGTTGCTCGCAATTGATCTTGTCGGATAATTCCTCGTGGTTAAATTTTGGTGATAAGATTTGCGGCTCTGGTTAATTCATTCCCCCGTAGCATCAACGGCGACTTTCTCTCAACAGATTTCTGGCAAAAACTCTGAGAGTAAAGAAAATCGCCACGAATAGCTTCTTCAAAATCTGTTGTTCGGAGTCGACTTTAAACTTTACGTTCCGCCACTATTGAATAAAATTGACACATACAACTTAAGTGGTGTGAGAAGCTAGGTCGTAATCCTGACAGAAGGTTTGTAATGACCAACTATGTATGTATGTTGTACTAAAGTGATGTTATTCAGATGATAATGAATAGCTGGTAGTGTGATGATATGTTTTCTGCTATCTGGGCATATAATAATTAATAAAATTTTAATTAATACCCTAAAACGAACTGGCAAAGATCGGCATGCGATCTGTTAACGTGCTGTTAAGTGTTTTAACAACTATTCCCAGAAACATTTTGAACTTTTCGGCAATTGAACTGTGTTTTATCATAGATTACGTTGAACTTTGGCCTTCACCTTACCAACTATTTTTTTTTTTGCAATTTAGCAGTATATTCCATCTCTATAATGTTTTTGAGTGGCCATTGAAACGTGTAATGATGTCATAGATATCGTAGTTCATTAACAATGACTGGTTGTGATTTTCCAGTTAAAGAAAAATTTAAACAATAGTACTATTTGAGTTTGAAGTTCATTTCCATAATTTATTTAATTGCGTTATAAAATGTTATGCTTCACAGGATTGTATAACACCTGCTAAAACAAAATGAGCGTGTGCTGTCATTAGTAACGCGTTTACTACAGTAGAGTAAAGCTATTTAAATAACGGCTCCTGTTTTCGAAACATAATTTATTCTCCTTTTAAAAATAAATCCTGTTGTTGCCGTCATAATCCTAATAAAGATGTCCTATTCATTAAACTTAATTGGGTAATTAGTGCTTCGTTTTCAAGCTTCTTTAATAACCCTCTTGGTCATAAAAAAGCACATGTGTTCTATAATACCTAAAAAATTTTGCTGGGTTATTGGTTTCTTTTAGTGCAAATAACTCGAAAACTTTATCTAACCACGTTTACGAGATTGTCAACCTTAACTCAACAAGTGTAAAAATATATTATTTTCATATTCCGATAACATCAGTTATTGTCTGAAATTCATATCACAGACAATATGTTTTGACATAAAATTTTATTAAATTTACGGTTACCAAGAGAATCATATTTTTTGTATTGTATACCTAATGTAATGATAAGCACTGTTACTAAGGTTTAAACAATAATAATAGAGGAAAAACAAATCAAATTTACTTATTAAACTTATAAATCCATGTGGAATAATACATAAAATGTAATGAATACAGTAATATTGATTAGAAATAATATTCGTATGATTGATATTTTATTGCCTTTTTAAAGCATTTTTGCAGATATGTTTTTAAAGAGTTTTTTATCATAACAAATGAACTTCCTATATATAAACATTTGTCATAAAATTAGAGTTTAATGAACTTTTCAGAGAATAAATAATATTTCATTATTAATTTCCTATAGAAAGTTATCGACAACTGAAAAAATTTTATACAGAATTTTTTTTTAATCTTATTCTTTTTAATAATAATACAGAAAATAGCATTAAACATTTTTCGAAAACAATAAAATTTTCTTGAATTTACTATTTTCTCGATGCATAATTTGCTATATTTTTCAATTGATATTTTGATTTTTATTTTGTATTTAGTTATTGATTTTCTTATACAGCTTTGAATTACAACAAATTTTCTATACAACAAATAATTTTGCGATAACAAAATAATTTTTTTTATGGAATAATATTTTATAGAATTATTTCTGTTATTAATAAATGTTACATAAATGATCAATACTATATAGTAAAATACTAAAAGAAAAACAACTTACCGAACTTTTCTTCCAATTATTAATTTTTTCGATAACAATATAGTAGACGCCCGTAGAACTCTCTGAAATTAAAAATTCTTCGGAAATTAGCACCAATGTTTTTACACTACATGTTCTGAATTTAGAACTTTCAGTTCTATTAGAATTATTAGGTCTATTGGAGCAAACAGTTCTAATTTCACAGCATTTTTATTTTTTGTTTGTCTTTCAGACTGAAATCTTGTCTTTTTAGCTTTTATTCGGCTTCACACCATAGTAAAAAGGGTTAGTCCCATGCTACTTATGTTATTTTTATTGTCCATTACTTTATGAAGTTTCTGAAATGGTGTGTTTTGTGTTCGCTTTATACATATGCATATGTAAATAAAATTAAAAAATGTATGCAGATGAATTTTTTTGTTTGTTAATTTTTATTAAAAAACCTTTGGAAATTAGAATTTTAGAAAAATTAGAACTATCCCAGGAACACAAAGTGGATCTAATATTCGAGCGTCTACTTTAATAAATTTTATGGACAAAATTTTGATCGAAATTGTGAATATTCTGGAAAAACATATTTGCATTTACTTTTCGATAACATTTATTTTGTTTTTTTATTGACAAATTTTTCGCTAACAATTATATATATACATACATACATAATTGGTCATTACAACCCTTCAGTCAGGATTACGACCCAGCTTCTCACACTACTTATGTTGTGTGCGTTAATTTTATACATGAGTGGCGGGGGACCTACAGTTTAAAGTCGACTCCGAACGACAGATTTTTGAGAAACTTTTCATGGCAATTTTATTTAATCTCAGAGTTTTTGCCAGAAATCTGCTGAGAAAAAGTCGCCGTTGCAATATTTTCATATTTTCGTTTTGATGTCTGAGCTGGGGTTTAAACTCGGGCATTCAGTGTAATAAGCCAACACACTACCTACTAGACTACGGCGGCTAACAATTAGATTCCTATAAAAAAAATTAAATTTCGATAACAGTAAAATTTTTATAGAACATTTTTAAAAAATACATTTTAAGCACAAATTTTAATCGAAAGTGCAAAATTTCTAGCAAAAATATTCGATACTAATTGCATTTACTTTTCTATAACATTTTATTTCACCAATAAAAATTTTTTTTTCTTTAGCAAATTTTTCGGTAACAATTAGGTTTCTATAAAAAAAATTAAATTTCGATAACAGTAAAATTTTTATAAAAACATTTCGATAACAAATTTATAAACAATTTTTTTTTTATAAAAACTAAAAATTTCTGTGTAAAATTAAGTTAAGTAATCAAATTTATGTTTTTCTATCTATTGTGTTCCTCATTCGAATTAAACACCATTTCTTAAGCAATGCTTTTAAGCAATTTAATACAAAGAAATAAAATTTTTAATTTAATTTTTAAAACAATCGTGCGGTTATTTGGTGATATTGTCTACAATTTATCATTGTTTATAACCAACAACAGTTTTACTATATTGAGTTAAATAAAAAAAATAAACAAACGTATTATAAATCAATAACATTATAATGCAAAAAAAAAGAGTAACCAGTTACGGTCAGTGCTTTATATTCACTGTTTTGTTGTTTGTTTTGAGTATAAACTGGCTGTTATTAGTTTGAGATCATCATTTGTATTGATTGAACTTGACATAATTATATGTATGTTCGTACTCCCCATACATGTGGGAATTACTAACGAAATTTCTCTCAACTACTTTTCTTCTACTCACTCACAGTGTTGCCCTTTGGGTTATTTAGAAAGTTTTAGTCGAAAAAAGGGTGAAATATTCAGAAAGATTATAGTTTTCTATATAAATTTATTAAGTTTTATTAAAAAATAATGAAATGAAGCTACAGTTGTTACCTTTTTTTTTAAATATTTTTGTAGAAATTCAAATAAAACAAATTTTTAATATTGTGGCAACACTCATGATCTATCTATGTATGACTTGCCATATTTTCATTTTCAATACTTCAATTTCTGTTATAAAATTTTTGTCAAATAAAATTATTGTCGTTGTTTTATATAAAAAAAATTTATTAAATATAAAAATTAAGAAAATTGGAATATAAAAAATGTGATAAATTGAACTGCTGCTATAAATTATATTGGCACGAACGTATTATTTGTTTAAATATTTTGATTTCCTCATTTAATGAGAGTAGTCGTCCAATAGTCTACGGCTCGTCTCTCTTGAGTTGAGGTAAGTTGGCCACCAGTGTACGGGTTTGTTTTCTCTATTTTTTTAAATAAATTTTAGACTTTTTAAAGGGAGAACGTATTTATCTTTCATTTCAGCTTTAGAGATAGTATTTAAAAAGCAATCAAGGGGCTGGGGTTTTGTTATACTTCCACTGTTTCTAAGTTTCTGAATGGAACACAAAGTATCAAACGGACTTTCGCCCATCACTTTTTCGTAGCCTTAACAATTTTAGTACTCACCGCGTTATAAGTTTCTTGAAGTAATACGCTGTATATTGGAGTAGGTCTATCTCTTCATAAGCTTCACTTTGGATTCCAGTCAAGGACTTCTTTGTCAATATTTCCTTTAAGCTTCCTTAGTGTGTTACCTGCCATTTTCTGCTTTTAATTTAATTATAAATTGACGATTGATTTCACCTCTTATGTAGACTGTTGTTGTTGTTAAAGATTATGTTTGATTAGTGAGGAGATTCTTTCCTCTGTTAATAAATGGGTCAGAGCGACAATTTTTGTTTTATCTGAAATAAGTCCTAAACGAAAGATTAACTAAAAATTCATTATCCATGGATGCGGAATATAGATTCGATCTTGCATTATATACCTTTAAGTGACCTCCTCTGAATTGGTTGCAGCAAATGATCCTTCCTTTTCTGGTAATTTTCGAATACTTTTTTTTTTTTTTTGCATATTTCGGATGGAATCTCCGCGTCAACTTAACGAATGTTGCTTTTGATAGGAACTAAATTTAGGTGATTATCTAACGGTGTTAAATCACATGATCGTGTTGGTCAATTAACAATTAATTCCAAATAGTTCATGCTGGATGGCTCGCAGCGCTGTCTTGTTGAAAACACATACCATCTAGTCTTTAATCCTAATTGCAGGCAACAAAAGCCACGGTTATAGCACTCTGAATTGAGGGTATCGTTTTTTCCAGGGATAATTTTATTTGAATAATCGACATTGAAAGCCTGCAGCTCTAGCACCCACAATCAGCATTGAAAGCTCTAACACCCAATCAGTGTATATGTATACGGTGGTGTGAAATATATTTTCAACAGTGCGTGTGATTCACAAGTCCACATTTGTAATGCTTTTTGACTTTGTTTATAATTTTGTCTTGTTGAGTAGCATGCGACAAATTGGTGTTGAATTATATTTTCTTTTTGGTGAACACTGTTACTTATAACTTCGTCATCGTGTTTAGTTTAAATTGTGTTTTATTTTAGTGAAATAATTTTATATAATAACAGATCAGAGATCTCTGATGGGAATCGAACTTTTTCCAACATATTGTACAAATAGAATGCAATTGATCTTCAGTCGTAGTCGTAGTAATCAGTATTCTCTGATTACTTTCTGTTGAGACGTAAACATGGTCCTGAGTTGCCTTCATTTACCATTATGGAGTGTGTAATTTGAAAACTGATGTACAGTTAAAGATGGCAACTGCAATTCCAAGAACCATTTAATGGTACTCAAACAGTTTATAGACAAAAACAATTTGAAATTTTCCCTATTTTTAGAACTTAAACTCGAAAACTTTTTTCAAGCAAATTTTTCAACGAGTATTTTTAAGGGCTAGACTTTCAACTATGGCAACCACATTTATACAATAATTCTTTTCATTAACTAATTAAGCGTCATAAGGAAGGAGATGACAATTATTTGATATGCCAATTAGTAACTTCACACATGTAGCGATCATCGTTATTGGCCCACTAAAAAAAAAAAACTTAGTAACTCTCAGCTGAAAATACCGTAGAGTTAATGATATATTTGAAGGTAATGTGGTGGTACGAATGTACGTACGATATGTTAATTAAAGAAATTTTCTATTTAAATATAAAGCGAACTAAAAATAAAACTTGAACTTAAACTGCTAAAAACAGCAGCGAAAAGAAAAATAAAAAAGAAGATGACAAATATATAACTGATCAAAATAGAAATGAGAAAAATTAATATTAAAAATAATAATGTGGAGACGAATAAACTTGCAAATTGAATAGGCAAATCGAATTATTTCTTTTCCGCCATGCCACTTATCGTTATCTACGCTCAACAGCATTTAAAGAAAAGAAATGAAATGGCTGGCGTCTTCTGTCTAGTGGCAAAAAAGTTTAAATTTATTTTAAGGTTCATTTGATTGAGCGTAAAATAATTAATAATGTGTGTGATTGTGACTTCCCTAGACTTGTTGTATGAAAGTATTCTTTTTTAAATTTTATTGTTTTATTATAAAATTAAACAATTTTCTCATTTAGCAACTATTTTTCCTGTCTAAAGCATTGAAAAAAAAAAAAACGGTATTGAAGATATTCTATAACCGACCATTTTGACTCATAAATCTTTTCCTTTTTTACAAAGTTTTATCATTTGGTGTTTGCAATTGTGTGTTTTAAAGCAGAGTTTTAAAGGAATTAAATTTTTATTTTTCCTAAGCCGTACAACAAAAATTTTTGTACACTACAAATGAAAGCGAATCTTAAAACCTTTAAACAAAATCATTATTAATACACTTGGAAAGATTTCATTCACACATAATTGGTCATTACAACCCGGCCGATAGATATTTTGAGAAACTTTTCATGCAAATTTTATTTGCTCTCAGAGTTTTTGCCAGAAATTTGCTTAGAGGATGTCGCCGAAGAAATACTTGTTTCATATTTTGTTTTGTTGGAGATGTCTGACCTGGGGTTTGAACCGTGGCCTCACATCTATAAAAGCCAACACACTACCTACTAGACTACGGCGACTACAAAAATTTCATTCTAGGTAATTATGCATTGTTTTAATCAGTAACTCTTTACTCTACTCTTTAAAGAAACTCTTCTTTCTCTTGGCCAACAGTTAGTATAATTGATAAACACACAATTCTAATAATTTAGTAACATTGCATAACTTTAATGTGTAGTCATAGCAAGCTTCTAGCTAGTCCCCGAATAGTCAAGCGTACCCCTATCGAATGGAGGGTTTATGCTCAGTATTAACATAAATATTGTTACAACATTGAACGCTCGCATTGTAATACTACATACACAATATGTACACATAACCTGTAGAGCATTATACTGTACCGGGAATTGTAAATTATTTTAGTTTTTACCGAAAAGTGCTCATATAATGAGAACCGTATTGCTATAATAACGCTATTTAAACGTGATATGCGAAATGGCGTGATATTTTCAAAACGTTTCACCTGCTCGGGATTAGTCGCATGTTCTCTTCCGGGTGCATAAAACTGTTTGCGTTGACTGGAGATGTTACAAACCGACAGCTGTCTGGTCCCTCACGCACAGTTCCAACGTCGAAAATCGCGTCAAAGCTATCAATTTAAAAATTCAGTGAAATCTACTCTGTAAACCAAAAATTATGACTCGGGAAACGAATGTTTGAATGCCTTACCGGATATTGGGTAACTGTAGCTTCGAAAAAGGATGGTATTTTTAAAGTTCTTACTTATTTAAAAAAATATTCCTGGAATTTTTAACGATTTCATACATTTAATTCACATTTTGGAGGTGTGTGTAACATTTTACATCTTAATTAAGGGATTCGGTTTACAATCGTTATTCTATTCATGCAGTATTAAATAGTTGCATTCAATTTTAAATAATAACTCAATATTATAAACAGTGCTACCTTCTTAGAACGAATCAATTAAAATTTAATAACATAAAAATGAAATTACACTGTCTTCGAAAATATGTTTTATTTTTGAGCTTCAGCTATACATAAACGAAATCAGTAAGAATCAGGACCGAGCGATGGTAGTTTAACACGTTGACTGCCTGCCAACTACGAGATAACTCGTAGATTGCGTTCCATTTTAGGGTGCCAAACTACGAGTTATCTCGTACTCACTAATGTGAAAAAATCAAATTGTCGTTTTTTGGCCAGTTTTCTGAAAATTGCCGTGGCAGACAACGTGTTAAAATACGAGTAGTATTTTATAGGTATGTATGTAAGCTAAATCCATGTAGTCGAAAGGCAATGGCACCCAAGTTGAAAATAATGGCGAATTTACATCGCGAGGCCCTCTTCAAGACTTTTCACTAAATAGTTTGATATTCTCAGTTGCGTATAGTTCTCAATAGTTCGTATGCATCTAGCACTCGTTAAATTAAACTTCTTTTAAAGATTTTCTTATAACATTAGCGTTCTTGTACTTTATATATATATCGTTGGTCTCATGTAGAAAGGCCCTCACACTTTTTTCGAAATTGATTTTTTTTTGTGATTCCAATGCATTTAACATAAATACACCTCTTTACAAAATTTAAGGCGATTTTATCAAAATGCGGGCTAGGGACTTTCTACATGAGACCAACGATATATTTTAATACGAAATCCGTAAATGAATTCTTCTTCAAGGTCTCTACGTACATTTTTCTTTTAGTACAGGTGCCCCTGTACTTTATTGCTTTTCGTTTTATAATTCATAGGCGATTTCTCTAAATGATAACGAATGCGTTTATCATATAAAAAATACAAAATTGCCCTTAACGATAACTATTTATTTTAATATGGTAGATAATCGATAATTTTGTCTAATTACGTTTAAATTTCATGTGACACAACGTAAATCAAATTGTATTTGAGTTACAACAGAAACGTCACTGGCTAAATTTAAATATTATCTTTTTAGACATACATACATATTCCCATAAGGAACTAGTGAATTTTTTTAATTGATATGAAAAAAAAAATATAAAAAAATTAGGATTCTTATCACGTCTAATGCGTATAAAAACATATTTTTTATGTAATTTTTATAGTTATTTTTAAATGATTTAAGCAATAGAAACAAACAAGATTTACATTGAATAATATGAACATTAGAATATTTTATGGAGGTGCGCCTTCCTCCCCCTACAAAGCAAGTCCGCTTTTTGTGAAACATTACACTACATTGTAGACAAACTTACAAACATACAACCTAGAATTGTAAAATTAAAAACAATTTGTTTGTATGGTACTACATATTTATGATAAGTTTTCGAATTTAAAAAGTAATTTTACTAAATTTCTAAATTATTTCCAAATCTTATGGTACTTTCTTATCGAAATTAAAACTGTTGACATATGAGATCTAATTACAACCAATCTGGATATTAAAAATTTTGGATAACAAAAAAGTGTTGCTGCTGTGCTGTTGAGACTGAAGTTTAGTCTGAGATCGTGTTATATGTACATATATACATACCGTAATAACATTTTGATCAAGTCCTTATTAAGGCAAAGAAAGTCGAATACCCTGAAGTATAGTTAATACGCATTCGACACAGTCTCCAGTCACAAACTTAAGTGAATTATGAGTGTGAAGAGAATTTCGAATTTGAAAATCCGAAACGCAAACCATAAATTTTAGCAGCGCCACATTTGGCGTTAACAGAGCAAAATTTTCTCTTAACAGAACAAAATTTGCCCTTAACAAAACACTTTTAGCTGTTTAACGGTATCAAGCTCAACAAGCCCACCTGTTTAAGAGCTAATTTTAGGATATACACTAGGTCTATGAGTACCTTACCAAAGGAAGGTTGGAAGGAAGGAAGGTTCCAAGGCCTTTTAATATAATCAGCAATATAGTCACATATAAATTGATATGGCGTTAAGAAAATTGCCTTTGAAATTATAAATTGTTGTTTGAAAATTCTCTGGAAAATAGTACACGTACCCGACTATATACAAATAGTAGTCCAGAGGGTCTTCTTTCGAATCTTGGTTGTCGGATAGCTGGAATAATTTTGGGATTTGAGTAAATTAGCCCCCTCCAACCTCCACCAACCGTCCCGTACATTTCAACACTTTTATTTACAAATAATAATGATCATAATGAGAATTATATTTTATGTCAATAGTCTACAACAATTACAAAGTAGAAGACTAATCTACTTATTGCCACTGTTAAACAGTTAACAGTGCTCTGTTAATAGCAAATTTTGCCCTGTTAAAGGCAAAAAGTGGCGCTGCTAGAAGTGTGGGCTTGCGTCTTTGGTTTTTAAATTCGAGCTTATCTTCACAGACATAGTATGTGGTAGTGTGCTAACTTACAAACCTCAGCCCTAACATTCCGAAAAAAGAAATACAAGAAAAAAAATTTTTTTTTTTCGGCGGCCTTCTCTCAGCAGCCTTCTGTCAAAAGTTCTGAGAGCTTAACAAATCTGTCGTTCGGAATCGATGTTAAACTGTAAGGTTTGACACTCATGGATAAAATTAATCCTGACTAAAGGAGGACAGGCAACAGAACAATTCCATGCAAAGCAAGATAGAATTTATTTTATCCTTTTCATTGCGTAGAGTATGTAATTTACGATTAGGCGTGGTCGATTATAGTTATGAAGTTAAATTAGTTTTATTTTACAACATTTTGTTTTTAATTGTTTTTCTATTTTTTTTTTATTTTTATTATTTATTAAACAATTCTTTATTTTATTTTCTTTTCGTTTTAGTTTTAACATTCTTGGTTTTTTTGGTTTTGAACATTTTTGGCAGCGCTTAAATAAAATCGTTTTGTTTGAACAAAATGCCAGTAAAAAATCTTTTTTACCGCTTTCAACCGGCCCCCTTGTATATCGTATTGATTCTATCGATTTGCTACTTCAGTGTCCAATTGATTTTAAGCCATTTAACACATGCACTCACCTTGTTAATGGCTTCGTATCATATGTTGTGCAATATATTCGCGTTGGCAGGCAGTATTGTAACCATAAAGGTAAGTTTTAAATTTTGTTTTTTCTTTTATTTTATAAATTATAGGCTTTTTTCTAAAACAAAGAAATAAATTTATGGCCATTTACCAAATTTAATTAGAAGAAATAAAAGAAAAAAAAAAACCAGATAAACAAAGAAACCATTGCTTATTAAATGTAACAAATTCATTAATTCTATAAGGAAATGGTTTAAATCACCATTTCCATCAGATCAAGAACGAGATGGTTGTGATTATTAGAAAGGGAAATAGACAATGAAAACTACTTTTTAATTGTAACCTCCAAAAAAAAAAAAAAAATCGAATGGTTTAAAACAGGCTAATTAAGACTGTAACCCACAGCACCATAACCATGATCAACACTTTAACCGCTCACTACTAACACTAGGCAAGACTTACGTAAGTTAACAGCCTTAAGCTGTGTTCGTTGAGTTCCAGCTGCGAGTCAGTTCAACCAGTTTGTGACCAAATAACAATCCGTATCTATTTCCGTTTCCCTATTCACATAGTGGTAGAAAATTAAAGGATTATAACAGAATAATTAACCAAATTAGAATATGACAGTGCCTCGGCACTGGGCTAGGCTGGTTTAAATAACCTTCTAGTCTTCATAATAGGAAACCATTTGCGATTTATCCTAGAATATACCTCAGGTAGTCGCCGTAGTCTAGTAGGTAGTGTGTTGGCTTATTAGACGAAAAGCCCGGGTTCGTATCCCAGGTCAGGCATCAAAACGAAATATAAAAAAAAATATTTCTTCGACGACTGCCTCTCAGCAGATTTCTGGCAAAAACTCTGAGAGTAAATAAAATTGCCATGAAGAGCTCCTCAAAAATCTGTCGTTCGGAGTCGACTTTAAACTGTAGGTCCCGCCACTCATGTATAAAATTAACGCACACAACATAAGTGGTGTGAGAAGCTAGGTCGAAATCCTGACTGAAGGGTTGTAATGACCAATTATGTATATATGTATGTATACCTCAGGGCAGCTTGGTTGTCAACAAAAATTGTTAGGAATACGTATTAAAAGAAGCGAACTCGGCTACGCCCTTAATAGCCTTCCATATAACAAAAATCTTCGTGTGGGAAACATTGCACGGATTGGCCTGTCCAAAGGCCATTATGCAGACCTTACAATCGCGAACCGCTCATGACTTACATTTGAAAATGGCGAAAAGCCAGCTTTAGAAGAATATTGGCGTGATGGCGATTCCCTTAAGCGTATGACACTATGTGCCCCATATATAACCTAGACCATTATATTGTTTGGAGAACTTTCAAATGATGATATTGAATTGTTGTTTATTATTAAAGGATCCAAAAATAAATACAAGCCAACGTGGGGCTGCTTAAAACTCAAAACAAATCTTCAATAAGTTTAAAACTGGTTTCAATCTACTGTTTCCATATATAGATCAGGTTCGCAAATTTTAGCTCCTCTTTCGGAGAATATACTTAGTGATGCAGTGTAAATTAAAGTAAGTTAGAAAGTTAGGTTAGGTTACGAAAGCAAGTATAAAAAAAACACTGCTGCACTCAGAGACCAGAAAAATTCCATTGTGGGAGTCAAAGTAAAAACGGTTTTAACTTATGTGTGTGAAGAGAAATTCGAATTTAAAAACCCAAGACACAAACCAACAAATTCTAATGTTAACAGAATAATATTAACGCTTGTGAATAACAGAATTGATAAAATGCTTGGGATGGTTGGTTGAAGATGGAAAACTCTTAATTTTTCTCAAATCCCAAAACTATTCCAGCTATTCCACTACCACGGTTCGAAAGAGGAAACTCTGACACTACCATTTGCATATAGTCGGGTAGGTGTACTATGTCCCATATGTTCCAAAATGGCCACTGATCTTCTAGAAAATTTTCAAGGAAAAAATTTATATCTTCAAAGCCAATTTTCTCAATACCATATCAATCTATTGCTGATTATATTAAGAGGCCTTGGAACCTTTCTTAGAATATGGTATGGTACTCATAGACCTAGTATACATATATCATAAAATTAGCTCTTAAACAAGTGGGCTTGTTCAGATGGATACTGGTAAACAGCTAATAGTGCTCTGTTAAGGGAATATTTTGCTCTGTTAACACCAAATGTGGCGCTGCTAAAATTTTTGATTGAGTCTTGGATTTTCAAATTCCGATTTAATTTCACACGCATGTTTAACTTTTAAACTTTTTTAATACGAGTATTAAATATTGGTTTATATTCTTCGATAGGCAAATTATTATAAAATATTCCGATCTATTCTTCTGACTCTTCATTTTCGATTTCAATTTCGTAAGCCTATATTTTTATTACGGCGTTTATTGAACCAAATGCATACCAAATATTTGTTTAACCTTTGGATAACCAAATTTAAATTACATTTTCATACAAACATTAAAATCGCTGATCACGTTTTAAGTATTTTGAAAAAAAAATTGGGAAAAAAATATTTATCGGAAAAAATGTTTGAAAATAAAAAAAAAAAAAAATTCAAAACATTAAAGGTCGTTTACACTACTGGTCATTGGCCCATTTTTTTTATTACAAAATTTATGACAATAACGAAACATTTGCAACAGTTTTAGACCATAAATAAAGCTTCATAATTCAAGGTTAATGTTTCAAATCAAATTAAATCAAATAAAGTTTTTTGGTGACAAAAATGCAAATTTAAAAATACTTTTTTTTATGCAAAGGCCTGTAATAAATAAGACTTAATCAATAAAAATAATTCCATAAATTATAAAAAAAAAAATTAAAAATAAACCACAATAAAATACATTTCATATTTCAAATTCCAATAGAAAATTCCACGTTTCGATTTTTTTGGTTTCTTTATGTTATTTTTGATTTCGCTTTCCTACAAACCAGAAATCCGTGCGGTAGTTACAATTGCGCGTAAATAGTACGCGTTTCCCTAGCCAAGTAAAATATGAAGAAAAAAAAAAAAAAGTCTCTCTGTTTACTGTATGCATGTCTCACTGTATATATGGCGGTTATAATTTTGTTTTAACATTTCATGGTATTTAATTCATGCCTACTACTCCACTTTTGTTTTTGTTTTTTTTTTTTTGTTGTATTACATAAATTTGTTTATAATTTGTTGTTATTGTTGTGTTATTTGTGATTGTTGAATACTTTTTTCCACAAACCACAATAGAAAACTATTTTCCACCAACAATGAGCGCCCAGTTGCTTAGAGGTGTTTAGTGAAGCGTTAAAACTGTTTTTTGATTATTTTAAAGTCGAACCTGGATAAAAGCATTTTTTGCTAATAAATTATTGGGAGACAATACAATCGAAACCAATGACCAATCTTTAGTTGGCAGCAGTAATTCTAAAAAAAATTATTTCAATTATTGACGTTTCCAGGCATCAAATAGGTTCGAATGTTTGGTTTCGGTGTGAAATATTCAGGGATCATGGGAAAACTCGCGGGTATCATCCAGGCGGGACTCTAAACCATCGAAAGGTGGAAACTTGGATAGAGAATAAAAAGAATGAAATATAGCAACACTATCTGACAGCACTTGACTCGCATGAGGTTAACTCGAAAATAGTGTAGGCCTGCCTGAGATAGCTGGCTAGGGTCAGCTTCTGTTGGGTTCTAGATAGAGTGGGAATTTACGGCATCGAACAAACAGATGAGCATGCGAGGGGGGCCTCCACGTCTCTGATAGGAGCAGAATCTTTCCATGGAATAAGAAGAGATGTTCGAAAGAGTATATTCAGCTCCAGTAAAGATAGAGAAACGGTTTGAGGCAATCTGAACTTTTGATAAGATTAGGTTTGACTTATATCAACCTGAGGTTGATAACTTATTCAGAATGAAGACATCGATTCTGTAATGAGGAGAATGAATCAACAGAACACATACTTGGAACTTATGCGACGTTAATGCATTCCAGAACGAAATACCTGTGTGCGTATCAGGTGCTGCTTCTAAGAAAGTATAGTTGGCAACCTTAACACAATCAATCACAATCTGTTTTTCTTAGTTTCTTATCCTTCACTTATTCATCTTGGGATCGTAAGTCTTCAATAAGATGTGTTATGTCTACAGATTTTAAAGACTTGAACAAGCTGCAAAGACGATCATTCTATCTTATAATCTATGCTTGGGGATTATCGATAACTATGGTTTGACAGTTGAGAATGCCAAACAGTGTCGACATCTCTGTTCAGTAAGGTTCGTTTAACACCAGGACAACGCCTTCAAATTGTGGAAATTTTGTTTGAAAAAACAATAAATCTGTTCCTCTTTTATTTTATGGTCAACATAATCGACCTAGTGTGCGATCAAGTGGGAATTCAAGCAGTTATTGAGCATCAACAAAAGAAAATAATGTGCTCACTGGAGAGAATAATATTCTAATGTAGTGTATAGCCTTGCAATGATATTGAAATGTCGATTCGCCTTTGTCATTCAACTCCATCGAAAAGGATCGAGGCTTACGCGCCTATGCAATACAACACCTTGTACAAGAATTGAAACCAATGTCGTGGTCAACGTTTGCTTCGCACTTTTGCTGATTGGTTTCATTTCAAATTGACCGAAGATTAGCAAAAATTGTGACCGAATATTTGTTTGCACAAACAAAAATCAACGTAGTTTGATGTCAACAAGATAGCGATACTTGCCATATATCTCGTTTTACAATCGATTTATTATAAAATTAATTTTGCGACAATTTTATATCCCGAAGTTGTCGTATTCACTGTCCCTTGTGTGATTTCACATCTCTGGATTACTTTAAAGAAGGCTATGTTAGGCTATGTTGGTTTATATTGACTAACCTGCAACTCTTCACTGGATTACTTCAAATGGGGCTATGTTAAGTCATTGTCATTATGTCGATAAACCTTTAACTCTTTTAACATTGGAAGGCAATATTCAAGCAGCTTTATTTATGGGAAAAGTAGTCGAATGGGCCTATGATGCTGGGGAGAATATTTAAAAAATAGATGCCATGAAATTGTTTACCAAATTACAATGAAATAACATTTAAGTTCTCAAGCTCTTGAAAAAATACCCGTTACAACAGAATGTCTATAGATTTCGAAAATGGATGTTAAAATTGAGTATCTTATGTAACCAGTGTTGCCTGTACAATTAAATTCACATGCCTGGTAATTAATACGATACGTCATTATTAGTCTAATGCTAGTATTGTTGTTGTTATTGTTGTCTTTTTATTTTTTAATTTGAATTAAAAATTGATTGGAAGAGATACAACTTGATTTTAACGAAGAAATGGAAATAAAATTATAGTTTTCAGTATATGTGTATGTGTGTGTATGGTATGTATGTATGTACAGTGTACACACTGTAATTTATAATTTTACCCACTTTTTCAAGTGGAAAATTGCCAAGTTTATGGTGTACAATTCAGTAAATTGTGTGTGAAAAATAAATTGTTTTGATTTAAATACAGTGTCACTATATAATGCTCGTATAATTATGACTACAAAAAAAAAAAAAAATAAACAAATACTGATAAAATATGTTTTCATTTTTCGTTTTCATTAAAGCACAATGAATTACACAATGGACAAGAATTACACCACCACTCTAGTCTGCCTATAGAGGAAGAAAAGAAAAAAACAAAAGCTGAAGCCGCTGCTGTGCTGACTTCAAAAACAGAATATCCCACAAATGCTGTAAAAATATCCACCGGAGACTCTGCAAGTATAACAAGTCAGGAGTACAAAACTCACAATACCTTTGGCTGGGCACGCATAGAGATCTTAACCATGCTGATTGTGTGCATAACTTTGGCCTCCTTGTCTTTTTCCCTGATGGTAGAGGCCTTACAAACTTTGGTCCACATAGACCATCAGGATTCCATGCATTTGCCTGTACATGTTATGATATTGGGATTTGTTGGTTTACTCTTAAATGGTTTTACTTATTTCGTTATTGGCGGCTATACCCTACATCAGGGTAGTTTTCTACGCATTAACAATGCCAACGGCAAGGTTATCATTGAACCCAGCAATATAACCGTTGATACCGGTGATAAAGTTTTAACTTTGCAAACAAATGCCAAAAATGATCATCAATTGAAGGAAGAATTGAAAACGGAATTGGGTAAGGTACACTATAAGACGAGAAGAGAAGGACCAGCTGAACTATTGCGTGATGTAAGCAGTACAATATTTGTGATTGTATGTGCAGTTATTGTACACTTTGCCCAGGATAAGGAACATACTGCCAAATTCATAGATCCCGTTTTATCGATATTCTCCTGCACCCTAGTGGTGGGTCTCAGTTATCCTTACAGTAAGTATTACAAACACACATTAAATTTCAACCAAATTTTTGTTCATATCCCTATCTTGCACCAACGTCTTCACTTGTCCCTAATTCTTGCCACTGCTATTTACTTCGGCCTCAATCTATTTTCCACACGTATGAGCTGGACGTCTATTTCTTCTGTTCCTTTGCGGGTTTCAATATATGACAATTATAGTGATAAAGCTAGTTTGCCTATGTGTGTGTAGTTAGCTACGAAAGTCATATTTATTTTGACTGAATATATATAGTATATATATATACTAACAGAGACGAAGAAACTTAAATTTTTATAAAAGCATAAAAATGTCCTCTATTAATCGGACAAAATTCGTCAAAATTTAAAAAGGTGAGGTTTTCGGTGTGGACTGGATAGCTATTGGATCAAGGATTCCAAAACAGTTTTCATTGCGATCGAGTAACCTTTAGGACCAGAGATATAGGCGACAAGGCTAACTTTTTTTCAAATTAGCAAATCGGCCTAAATCGGATAAAAAATGGACCTAGTAGGCCGGATAGCTATAGTCTCAAGGATTCCAAAACGAGTTTTCTTACGCACGGGCGTTACTTGGGACCGGCGATATAGGCGATGAAGCTTAAGCATTTTCTTCAAATAAGAAATGAACTTAAAAATTTTAATAATTCTCATTGAGTTAATATGCATTTATACGTATATATAGAACAAAATTTCATATTTTTCGTAAGTTGCATTTCTTTAGTAGATGACTCTCATTTTTTTGGCAGGTGACTTGCATTTTTTTTTTGGTAGATGACTAGCATTTTTGTGTCAATGATTTGCAAGTTTTTGATCGATGACTTGCATTTCTTTGGTCAATGACTTGCATCTTATTGGCCGGTGACTTGCATTTTTTGGTCGATGACTTGCTTTTTTCTGGCAGATGACTTGCATTTTTTGGTCGATGAGTTGAATTGAATTTTTTTATTTGCAGATGACTTGCATTTTTGCGTCAATGACTTGCATTATTTATAGTCGATGACTTGAATTTTATTGGTAGATGACTTGCATTTTTTGCACCCAGCTGCCCAACTAGCCAGCTTCGCAGCTATACTAGCCAACTTCCTATCTACCCAGGTAGCCAGCTACCAATGTAACCATCTTCCCAGCTTTACTAACCAGCTACCCAGCTTCCTAGCCAGCCAGGAATCGGGCTGCATTGGCGGCTGGCTACGTGGGAAGCTGGCTAAATTGGTGGCTGGGTATCTGGCCAGGTCGGAAGCTGGGTAACTGGTTAGTATAGCTGGGAAGATGGCTACCTGACTAGCTAGGAAGCTGGCTATTGTAGCTGAATAGCTGCGTAGCTGACTAGATGAAAATTGGGCTACATTGGTACCTGGCTACGTGGGAAGCTGAGCAGCTGAGTAGCTTGACGCTGTCTACATTATTAGGTGGCTATCTAGGAAGCTGGCTAGCTGGGATCTGGCTTGCTAGGAAGCTGGCTAGATGGGAATCGGGCTACATCGGTAGCTGGCTAGGTGGGAACTGGTGGCTAACTGGAAGCTGGCTACATTGGTAGCTACCCAGCTTCCCAGCTACCTAGGTAGCCACCTACCTAGCCAGCTATATCAACCAGCTCCTAGCTTACCAGCTACCAATGTAGCCCGATTCCTGGCTATATACCTGGCTATACGGCTACATTGGTAGCTGGAAAGCTGACTAGCTAGGAGCTGTCTGCATTGCTGGCAAACTAGTTGGGAGGCTGGAATGCTGGCTCCATTGGTAGTTGGCTCCGTTGGTAGCTGGCTAGTATAGCTGGACAGCTGCGATGCTGGCTAGATGGTAGCTATCCACCTACCCAGGTAGGCAGCTAACAATGCAGCCAGCTTCTCAGCTCCACTACCTAGGTGGCCAGCTACCCAGCTATATAAGCCAGCTCTCAGCTCCCAATGTAGCCGGGTTCCTAGCTGGGAGGCTAGGCTAGCCAGCTTCCAGCTAGCCACCTGCGCAACTTCCCACGTAGCCAGCTACCAATGTAGCCCGATTTCCATCTAGCCAGCTTCGCAGCCATCCAGCTATACTAGCCAGCTTCCTAGATAGCCACCTAATAATGTAGACAACGTCAACCTACTCAGCTGCTCAGCTTCCTACATAGCCAGGTACCAATGTAGCCCAATTTTCATCTAGTCAGCTACGCAGCTATCCAGCTACAATAGCCAGCTTCCTAGCTATCCAGGTAGCCATATTCCCAGCTATACTAACCAGTTACCCAGCTTCCTACCTAACCACCTACCCAGCCACCAATGTAAACGGCTTCTCAGCAGGAAAACTGGCTACATTGTTAGCTAGGAAGCTGGCTGCCTGGGTACCTAGGAAGCTGGGTAGCTACCTAGCCAGCTATATCAACCAGCTCCTAGCTTACCAGCTACCAATGTAGCCCGATTCCTGGGTATATACCTGACTATACGGCTACATTGGTAGCTGGGAAGCTGACTAGCTAGAAGCTGTCTGCATTGCTGGCTAACTAGCTGGGAGGGTGGAAAGCTGGCTCCGTTGGTAGCTGGACAGCTGCGATGCTGGCTAGATGGGAATCGGGCTACATTGGTAGCTGGCTACGTGGGAAGCTGGCTGCCTGGTTAGCTGGCTACATTGGTAGCTACCCAGCTTTCTAGGTATCCAGGCAGCCAGCTACTAATGTAGGCAGCTAACAATGCAGCCAGCTTCTCAGCTTCACTACCTAGATAGCCAGCTACTATATCTGATATAGATATCTATATCAGCCAGCTCCCAGCTCCCAATGTTCCTAGGGAGGGTTCCTAGCTGGGAGGCTAGGCTAGCCAGCTTCCACCTAGCTGTCTGCACAGCGTCCCTCGTAGCCAGCTACCAATTTAGCCCCATTCCTGGCTAGCTGGGAACTCGGCTACATTGGTAGCTGAGCGCTGCTACCAAGGTAGCCCGATTTCCATCTAGCCAGCTACGCAGCTGTCCAGTTATACTAGCCAGCTACCAATGTAGCCATCTTTCCAGCTACCCAGCTATACTAACCAGCTACCCAGCTTCCTACCTAACAGTGGAGCCAGTTTCCGAGCTGGGAAGCCATCTACATTGGTGGCTGGCTGCCTGAGTACCTAGGAAGATGGGTAGCTGGCTAGTATAGCTGGGTAGTTGGGAAGATGGCTACATTGGCAGCTGGCTACGTGGGAAGCTGGGTAGCTACCAATGTGTCCAACTTCCAGCTAGCCACCTGCGCAACTTCCCACGCAGCCAGCTACCAATGTAGCCCGATTTCCATCTAGCCAGCTACCCAGGTAGCCATCTTCCCACCTATACTAACCAGTTACCCAGCTTCCTACCTGGCCAGCTACCCGCCACCAATGTAAACGGCTTCTCAGCAGGAAAACTGGCTACATTGTTAGCTAGGCAGCTGGCTACATTGGTGGCTGGGTAGCTAGTTAGTATAACTGGTTAGCTGGAAAGATGGCTACATTGGTAGCTGGCTACGTGGGAAGTTGCGCATGTGGCTAGCTGGATACATTGGTAGCTACCCAGCTTCCCAGGTAACCAGCTGCCAATGTAGCCATCTTTCCAACTTTCCAGCTATACTAACCAGCTACCAATGTAGCCAGCTTCCAGCTAGCTACCTGCGTAGCTTCCCACCTAGCCAGCTACCAATGTAGCACCATTCCATGGTCGGGTTCCTAGCTGGGAGGCTTCCAGCTAGCTGTCTGCACAGCTTCCCTCGTAGCCAGCTACCAACGGAGCCAGCTCCCGACGTAGCCAGCTGCCAATGGAGCTAGCTTTCCAGCCTCCCAGCTAGTTAGCCAGCAATGCAGACAGCTCTTAGCTAGTCAGCTTCCCAGCTACCAATGTAGCCGTATAGCCAGGAATCGGGCTACATTGGTAGCTGGGAAGCTAGGAGCTGGTTGATATAGCTGGCTAGGTAGCTACCCAGCTTCCGAGGTAAAAAAAAACGGTATCCAGGCAGCCAGCTACCAATGTAGCTATCCAGCTACCCAGGTAGGCAGCTAACAATGTAGCCAGCTTCTCAGCTCCACTACCTAGGTGGCCAGCTACCCAGCTATATCAGCCAGCTCCCAATGTAGCCGGGTTCCTAGCTGGGAAGCTAGGCTAGCCAGCTTCCAGCTACCTGTCTGCACCGCTTCCCTCGTAGCCAGCTACCAATGGAGCCAGCTTTCCAGCCTCCCAGCTAGTTAGCCAGCTCCTAGCTAGTCAGCTACCAATGTAGCCGGGTTCCCAGCTAGCCACCCATACTAGCCTGCTTTCTAGCTAGCCAGCAATCGGGCTACATTGGTAGCTGGGAAGCTAGGAGCTGGTTAATATAGCTGGCTAGGTAGCTACCCAGCTTCCTAGGTACCCAGGCAGCCAGCTTCCAGCTAGCCACCTGCGCAACTTCCCACGTAGCCAACTACCAATGTAGCCATCTTTCCAGTTATACTAACTAGCTGCCCAGCCACCAATGTAGCCAGCTGCCTAGCTAACAATGTAGCCAGTTTTCCTGCTGGGAAGCCGTCTACATTTGGGGCTAGATAGCTGGCTAGGTATCCAGGCAGCCAGCTACCAATGTATCTATCCAGCTACCCAGGTAGGCAGCTAACAATGTAGCCAGCTTCTCAGCTCCACTACCTAGGTGGCCAGCTACCCAGCTATATCAGCCAGCTCCCAATGTAGCCGGGTTCCTAGCTGGGAAGCTAGGCTAGCCAGCTTCCAGCTAGTTGTCTGCACAGCTTCCCTCGTAGCCAGCTACTAATGGAGCCAGCTTTCCAGCCTCAGCTAGTTAGCCAGCAATGCAGCCAGCTCCTAGCTAGTCAGCTTCCCAGCTACCAATGTAGCCGGGTTCCCAGCTAGCCACCCATACTAGCCTGCTTTCTAGCTAGCCAGCAATCGGGCTACATTGGTAGCTGGGAAGCTAGGAGCTGGATGATATAGCTACCCAGCTTCCAAGGTACCCAGGCAGCCAGCTTCCAGCTAGCCACCTGCGCAGCTTCCCACGTAGCCAACTACCAATGTAGCCATCTTTCCAGTTATACTAACTAGCTACCCAGCCACCAATGTAGCCAGCTGCCTAGCTAACAATGTAGCCAGTTTTCCTGCTGGGAAGCCGTCTACATTGGTGGCTGGGTAGCTGGCTAGGTATCCAGGCAGCCAGCTGCTAATGTAGCTATCCAGGTACCCAGGTAGGCAGCTAACAATGTAGCCAGCTTCTCAGCTCCACTACCTAGGTGGCTAGCTATCCAGCTATATCAGCCAGCTCCTAGCTTACCAGCTACCAATGTAGCCCGATTCCTGGGAATATACCTGGCTATACGGCTACATTGGTAGCTGGGAAGCTGACTAGCTAGAAGCTGTCTGCATTGCTGGCTAACTAGCTGGGAGGCTGGAAAGCTGGCTCCGTTGGTAGCTGGACAGCTGCGATGCTGGCTACATTGGTAGCTGGCTACGTGGGAAGCTGGCTGCCTGGTTAGCTGGCTACATTGGTAGCTACCCAGCTTTCTAGGTATCCAGGCAGCCAGCTACCAATATAGGCAGCTAACAATGTAGCCAGCTTCTCAGCTCCACTACCTAGATAGCCAGCTACCCATCTATATCAGCCATCTCCCAGTTCCCAATGTTCCTAGGGAGGGTTCCTAGCTGGGAGGCTAGGCTAGCCAGCTTCCAGCTAGCTGTCTGCACAGCGTCCCTCGTAGCCAGCTACCAATGTAGCCCCATTCTTGGCTAGCTGGGAACTCGGCTACTTTGGTAGCTGAGAGCTGCTACCAAGGTAGCCCGATTTCCATCTAGCCAGCTACGCAGCTGTCCAGCTATACTAGCCAGCTACCAATGTAGCCATCTTTCCAGCTACCCAGCTATACTAACCAGCTACCCAGCTTCCTGCCTAACAGTGGATCCAGTTTTCGAGCTGGGAAGCCATCTACATTGGTGGCTGGCTGCCTGGGTACCTAGGAAGATGGGTAGCTGGTTAGTATAGCTGGGTAGTTGGGAAGATGGCTACATTGGTAGCTGGCTACGTGGGAAGTTGCGCAGGTGGCTAGCTGGATACATTGGTAGCTACCCAGCTTCCCAGGTAGCCAGCTGCCAATGTAGCCATCTTCCCAACTTTCCAGCTATACTAACCAGCTGCCAATGTAGCCAGCTTCCAGCTAGCCACCTGCGTAGCTTCCCACCTAGCCAGCTTCCAGCTAGCCACCTGCGTAGCTTTCCACCTAGCCAGCTACCAATGTAGCCCCATTCCATGGCCGGGTTCCTAGCTGGGAGGCTAGGCTAGCCAGCTTCCAGCTAGCTGACTGCACAGCTTCCCTCGTAGCCAGCTACCAACGGAGCCAACTGCCGACGTAGGCAGCTGCCAATGGAGCTAGCTTTCCAGCCTCCCAGCTAGTTAGCCAGCAATGCAGACAGCTCTTAGCTAGTCAGCTTCCCAGCTACCAATGTAGACGTATAGCCAGGTATATAGCCAGGAATCGGGCTACATTGGTAGCTGGGAAGCTAAGAGCTGGTTGATATAGCTGGCTAGGTAGCTACCCAGCTTCCGAGATAAAAAAAAACGTTGGTAGCTGGCTAGTATAGCTGGACAGCTGCGATGTCTAGGTATCCAGGCAGCCAGCTACCAATGTAGCTATCCAGCTACCCAGGTAGGCAGCTAACAATGTAGCCAGCTTCTCAGCTCAGCTACCTAGGTGGCCAGCTACCCAGCTATATCAGCCAGCTCCCAATGTAGCCGGGTTCCTAGCTGGGAAGCTAGGCTAGCCAGCTTCCAGCTAGCTGTCTGCACCGCTTCCCTCGTAGCCAGCTACCAATGGAGCCAGCTTTCCAGCCTCCCAGCTAGTTAGCCAGCTCCTAGCTAGTCAGCTTCCCAGCTACCAATGTAGCCACCCATACTAGCCTGCTTTCTAGCTAGCCAGTAATCGGGCTACATTGGTAGCTGGGAAGCTAGGAGCTGGTTAATATAGCTAGCTAGGTAGCTACCCACCTTCCTAGGTACCCAGGCAGCCAGCTTCCAGCTAGCCACCTGCGCAACTTCCCACGTAGCCAACTACCAATGTAGCCATCTTTCCAGTTATACTAACTAGCTACCCAGCCACCAATGTAGCCAGCTGCCTAGCTAACAATGTAGCCAGTTTTCCTGCTGGGAAGCCGTCTACATTGGGGGCTGGATAGCTGGCTAGGTATCCAGGCAGCCAGCTACCAATGTATCTATCCAGCTATCCAGGTAGGCAGCTAACAATGTAGCCAGCTTCTCAGCTCCACTACCTAGGTGGCCAGCTACCCAGCTATATCAGCCAGCTCCTCTAGCTTACCAGCTACCAACTAGGAACCCGGCTACATTGGGAGCTGGCTGATATAGCTGGGTAGCTGGCCACCTAGGTAGTGGAGCTGAGAAGCTGGCTACATTGTTAGCTGCCTACCTGGGTAGCTGGATAGGTATATTGGTAGCTGGCTGCCTGGATACCTAGCCAGCTACCCAGCCACCAATGTAGACGGCTTCCCAGCAAGAAAACTGGCTACATTGTTAGCTAGGCAGCTGGCTACATCGGTGGCTGGGTAACTAGTTAGTATAACTGGAAAGATGGCTACATTGGTAGTTGGCTACGTGGGAAGCTGCGCAGGTGGCTAGCTGGAAGCTGGCTGCCTGGGTACCTAGGAAGGTGGGTAGCTACCTAGCTAGCTATATTAACCAGCTCCTGGCTTCCCAGCTACCAATGTAGCCCGATTACTGGCTAGCTAGAAAGCAGGCTAGTATGGGTGGCTACATTGGTAGCTGGGAAGCTGACTAGCTAGGAGCTGGCTAACTAGCTGGGAGGCTGGAAAGCTGGCTCCATTGGTAGCTGGCTACGAGGGAAGCGGTGCAGACAGCTAGCTGGAAGCTGGCTAGCCTAGCTTCCCAGCTAGGAACCCGGCTACATTGGGAGCTGGCTGATATAGCTGGGTAGCTGGCCACCTAGGTAGCTGAGCTGAGAAGCTGGCTACATTGTTAGCTGCCTACCTGGGTAGCTGGATAGCTACATTGGTAGCTGGCTGCCTGGATACCTAGACATCGCAGCTGTCCAGCTATACTAGCCAGCTACCAACGTTTTTTTTTATCTCGGAAGCTGGGTAGCTACCTAGCCAGCTATATCAACCAGCTCTTAGCTTCCCAGCTACCAATGTAGCCCGATTCCTGGCTATATACCTGGCTATACGTCTACATTGGTAGCTGGGAAGCTGACTAGCTAAGAGCTGTCTGCATTGCTGGCTAACTAGCTGGGAGGCTGGAAAGCTGGCTCCGGTGGTAGCTGGACAGCTGCGATGCTGGCTACATTGGTAGCTGGCTACGTGGGAAGCTGGCTGCCTGGTTAGCTGGCTACATTGGTAGCTACCCAGCTTTCTAGGTATCCAGGCAGCCAGCTACCAATATAGGCAGCTAACAATGTAGCCAGCTTCTCAGCTCCACTACCTAGATAGCCAGCTACCCATCTATATCAGCCATCTCCCAGTTCCCAATGTTCCTAGGGAGGGTTCCTAGCTGGGAGGCTAGGCTAGCCAGCTTCCAGCTAGCTGTCTGCACAGCGTCCCTCGTAGCCAGCTACCAATGTAGCCCCATTCTTGGCTAGCTGGGAACTCGGCTACATTGGTAGCTGAGAGCTGCTACCAAGGTAGCCCGATTTCCATCTAGCCAGCTACGCAGCTGTCCAGCTATACTAGCCAGCTACCAATGTAGCCATCTTTCCAGCTACCCAGCTATACTAACCAGCTACCCAGCTTCCTGCCTAACAGTGGATCCAGTTTTCGAGCTGGGAAGCCATCTACATTGGTGGCTGGCTGCCTGGGTACCTAGGAAGATGGGTAGCTGGTTAGTATAGCTGGGTAGTTGGGAAGATGGCTACATTGGTAGCTGGCTACGTGGGAAGTTGCGCAGGTGGCTAGCTGGATACATTGGTAGCTACCCAGCTTCCCAGGTAGCCAGCTGCCAATGTAGCCATCTTCCCAACTTTCCAGCTATACTAACCAGCTGCCAATGTAGCCAGCTTCCAGCTAGCCACCTGCGTAGCTTCCCACCTAGCCAGCTTCCAGCTAGCCACCTGCGTAGCTTTCCACCTAGCCAGCTACCAATGTAGCCCCATTCCATGGCCGGGTTCCTAGCTGGGAGGCTAGGCTAGCCAGCTTCCAGCTAGCTGACTGCACAGCTTCCCTCGTAGCCAGCTACCAACGGAGCCAACTGCCGACGTAGGCAGCTGCCAATGGAGCTAGCTTTCCAGCCTCCCAGCTAGTTAGCCAGCAATGCAGACAGCTCTTAGCTAGTCAGCTTCCCAGCTACCAATGTAGACGTATAGCCAGGTATATAGCCAGGAATCGGGCTACATTGGTAGCTGGGAAGCTAAGAGCTGGTTGATATAGCTGGCTAGGTAGCTACCCAGCTTCCGAGATAAAAAAAAACGTTGGTAGCTGGCTAGTATAGCTGGACAGCTGCGATGTCTAGGTATCCAGGCAGCCAGCTACCAATGTAGCTATCCAGCTACCCAGGTAGGCAGCTAACAATGTAGCCAGCTTCTCAGCTCAGCTACCTAGGTGGCCAGCTACCCAGCTATATCAGCCAGCTCCCAATGTAGCCGGGTTCCTAGCTGGGAAGCTAGGCTAGCCAGCTTCCAGCTAGCTGTCTGCACCGCTTCCCTCGTAGCCAGCTACCAATGGAGCCAGCTTTCCAGCCTCCCAGCTAGTTAGCCAGCTCCTAGCTAGTCAGCTTCCCAGCTACCAATGTAGCCACCCATACTAGCCTGCTTTCTAGCTAGCCAGTAATCGGGCTACATTGGTAGCTGGGAAGCTAGGAGCTGGTTAATATAGCTAGCTAGGTAGCTACCCACCTTCCTAGGTACCCAGGCAGCCAGCTTCCAGCTAGCCACCTGCGCAACTTCCCACGTAGCCAACTACCAATGTAGCCATCTTTCCAGTTATACTAACTAGCTACCCAGCCACCAATGTAGCCAGCTGCCTAGCTAACAATGTAGCCAGTTTTCCTGCTGGGAAGCCGTCTACATTGGGGGCTGGATAGCTGGCTAGGTATCCAGGCAGCCAGCTACCAATGTATCTATCCAGCTATCCAGGTAGGCAGCTAACAATGTAGCCAGCTTCTCAGCTCCACTACCTAGGTGGCCAGCTACCCAGCTATATCAGCCAGCTCCTCTAGCTTACCAGCTACCAACTAGGAACCCGGCTACATTGGGAGCTGGCTGATATAGCTGGGTAGCTGGCCACCTAGGTAGTGGAGCTGAGAAGCTGGCTACATTGTTAGCTGCCTACCTGGGTAGCTGGATAGGTATATTGGTAGCTGGCTGCCTGGATACCTAGCCAGCTACCCAGCCACCAATGTAGACGGCTTCCCAGCAAGAAAACTGGCTACATTGTTAGCTAGGCAGCTGGCTACATCGGTGGCTGGGTAACTAGTTAGTATAACTGGAAAGATGGCTACATTGGTAGTTGGCTACGTGGGAAGCTGCGCAGGTGGCTAGCTGGAAGCTGGCTGCCTGGGTACCTAGGAAGCTGGGTAGCTACCTAGCCAGCTATATCAACCAGCTCCTAGCTTCCCAGCTACCAATGTAGCCCGATTGCTGGCTAGCTAGAAAGCAGGCTAGTATGGGTGGCTAGCTGGGAAGCTGACTAGATAGGAGCTGGCTAACTAGCTGGGAGGCTGGAAAGCTGGCTCCATTGGTAGCTGGCTAGCCTAGCTTCCCAGCTAGGAACCCAGCTACATTGGGAGCTGGCTGATATAGCTGGGTAGCTGGCCACCTAGGTAGTGGAGCTGAGAAGCTGGCTACATTGTTAGCTGCCTACCTGGGTAGCTGGATAGCTACATTGGTAGCTGGCTGCCTGGATACCTAGACATCGCAGCTGTCCAGCTATACTAGCCAGCTACCAATGTAGCCATCTTTCCAGCTACCCAGCTATACTAACCAGCTACCCAGCTTCCTGCCTAACAGTGGATCCAGTTTTCGAGCTGGGAAGCCATCTACATTGGTGGCTGGCTGCCTGGGTACCTAGGAAGATGGGTAGCTGGTCAGTAAAGCTGGGTAGTTGGGAAGATGGCTACATTGGTAGCTGGCTACGTGGGAAGTTGCGCAGGTGGCTAGCTGGATACATTGGTAGCTACCCAGCTTCCCAGGTAGCCAGCTGCCAATGTAGCCATCTTCCCAACTTTCCAGCTATACTAACCAGCTACCAATGTAGCCAGCTTCCAGCTAGCCACCTGCGTAGCTTCCCACCTAGCCAGCTACCAATGTAGCCCGATTTCCATCTAGCCAGCTACCCAGGTAGCCATCTTCCCAGCTATACTAACCAGTTACCCAGCTTCCTTCCTGGCCAGCTACCCGCGACCAATGTAAACGGCTTCTCAGCAGGAAAACTGGCTACATTGTTAGCTAGGCAGCTGGCTACATTGGTGGCTGGGTAGCTAGTTAGTATAACTGGTTAGCTGGAAAGATGGCTACATTGGTAGCTGGCTACGTGGGAAGTTGCGCAGGTGGCTAGCTGGATACATTGGTAGCTACCCAGCTTCCCAGGTAGCCAGCTGCCAATGTAGCCAGCTTCCAGCTAGCTATCTGCACAGCTTCCCTCGTAGCCAGCTACCAACGGAGCCAGCTGCCGACGTAGCCAGCTGCCAATGGAGCTAGCTTTCCAGCCTCCCAGCTAGTTAGCCAGCAATGCAGACAGCTCTTAGCTAGTCAGCTTCCCAGCTACCAATGTAGCCGTCTAGCCAGGAATCGGGCTACATTGGTAGCTGGGAAGCTAGGAGCTGGTTGATATAGCTGGCTAGGTAGCTACCCAGCTTCCGAGGTAAAAAAAAACGTTGGTAGCTGGCTCCGTTGGTAGCTGGCTAGTATAGCTGGACAGCTGCGATGTCTAGGTATCCAGGCAGCCAGCTACCAATGTAGCTATCCAGCTACCCAGGTAGGCAGCTAACAATGTAGCCAGCTTCTCAGCTCCACTACCTAGGTGGCCAGCTACCCAGCTATATCAGCCAGCTCCCAGCTCCCAATGTAGCTGGGTTCCTAGCTGGGAAGCTAGGCTAGCCAGCTACCAATGGAGCCAGCTTTCCAGCTAGTTAGCCAGCTCCTATCTAGTCACCCATACTAGCCTGCTTTCTAGCTAGCCAGCAATCGGGCTACATTGGTAGCTGGGAAGCTAGGAGCTGGTTGATATAGCTGGCTAGGTAGCTACCCAGCTTCCTAGGTACCCAGGCAGCCAGCTTCCAGCTAGCCACCTGCTCAGCTTCCCACGTAGCCAACTACCAATGTAGCCATCTTTCCAGTTATACTAACTAGTTACCCAGCCACCGATGTAGCCAGCTGCCTAGCTAACAATGTAGGCAGTTTTCCTGCTGGGAAGCCGTCTACATTGGTGGCTGGGTAGCTGGCTAGGTATCCAGGCAGCCAGCTACCAATGTACCTATCCAGCTACCCAGGTAGGCAGCTAACAATGTAGCCAGCTTCTCAGCTCCACTACCTAGGTGGCCAGCTACCCAGCTATATCAGCCAGCTCCCAATGTAGCCGGGTTCCTAGCTGGGAAGCTGGGCTAGCCAGCTTCCAGCTAGCTGTCTGCACCGCTTCCCTCGTAGCCAGCTACCAATGGAGCCAGCTTTCCAGCCTCCCAGCTAGTCAGCTACCAACGTAGCTGGGTTCCCAGCTAGCCACCCATACTAGCCTGCTTTCTAGCTAGCCAGCAATCGGGCTGCATTGGTAGCTGGGAAGCTAGGAGCTGGTTAATATAGCTGGCTAGGTAGCTAGCTACCCAGCTTCCTAGGTACCCAGGCAGCCAGCTTCCAGCTAGCCACCTGCGCAGCTTCCCACGTAGCCAACTACCAATGTAGCCATCTTTCCAGTTATACTAACTAGCTAGCCAGCCACCAATGTAGCCAGCTGCCTAGCTAACAATGTAGCCAGTTTTCCTGCTGGGAAGCCGTCTACATTGGTGGCTGGGTAGCTGGCTAGGTATCCAGGCAGCCAGCTACTAATGTAGCTATCCAGCTACCCAGGTAGGCAGCTAACAATGTAGCCAGCTTCTCAGCTCCACTACCTAGGTGGCCAGCTACCCAGCTATATCAGCCAGCTCCTAGCTTACCAGCTACTAATGTAGCCCGATTCCTGGGTATATACCTGGCTATACGGCTACATTGGTAGCTGGGAAGCTGACTAGCTAGAAGCTGTCTGCATTGCTGGCTAACTAGCTGGGAGGCTGGAAAGCTGGCTCCGTTGGTAGCTGGACAGCTGCGATGCTGGCTAGATGGGAATCGGGCTACATTGGTAGCTGGCTACGTGGGAAGCTGGCTGCCTGGTTAGCTGGCTACATTGGTAGCTACCCAGCTTTCTAGGTATCCAGGCAGCCAGCTACAAATGTAGCCAGCTTCTCAGCTACACTACCTAGGTAGCCAGCTACCCATCTATATCAGCCATCTCCCAGCTCCCAATGTTCCTAGGGAGGGTTCCTAGCTGGGAGGCTAGGCTAGCCAGCTTCCAGCTAGCTGTCTGCACAGCGTCCTTCGTAGCCAGCTACCAATGTAGCCCCATTCCTGGCTAGCTGGGAACTCGGCTACATTGGCAGCTACGCAGCTGTCCAGCTATACTAGCCAGCTACCAATGTAGCCATCTTTCCAGCTATACTAACCAGCTACCCAGCTTCCTACCTAACAGTGGAGCCAGTTTTCGAGCTGGGAAGCCATCTACATTGGTGGCTGGCTGCCTGGGTACCTAGGAAGATGGGTAGCTGGTTAGTAAGATGGCTACCTGGGTAGCTGGCTAGATGGAAATCGGGCTACATTAGTAGCTGGCTACGTGGGAAGTTGCGCAGCTGGCTACCTGGGAAGCTGGGTAGCTACCAATGTGTCTAGCTTCCAGCTAGCCACCTGCGCAGCTTCCCACCTATACTAACCAGTTACTCAGCTTCCTACCTGGCCAGCTACCCGCCACCAATGTAAACGGCTTCTCAGCAGGAAAACTGGCTACATTGTTAGCTAGGCAGCTGGCTACATTGGTGGCTGGGTAGCTAGTTAGTATAACTGGTTAGCTGGAAAGATGGCTACATTGGAAGCTGGCTACGTGGGAAGTTGCGCAGGTGGCTAGCTGGATACATTGGTAGCTACCCAGCTTCCCAGGTAGCCAGCTGCCAATGTAGCCATCTTCCCAACTTTCCAGCTATACTAACCAGCTACCAATGTAGCCAGCTTCCAGCTAGCCACCTGCGTAGCTTCCCACCTAGCTAGCTACCAATGTAGCCCCATTCCATGGCCGGGTTCCTAGCTGGGAGGCTAGGCTAGCCAGCTTCCAGCTAGCTGTCTGCACAGCTTCCCTCGTAGCCAGCTACCAACGGAGCCAGCTGCCAATGGAGCTAGCTTTCCAGCCTCCCAGCTAGTTAGCCAGCAATGCAGACAGCTCTTAGCTAGTCAGCTTCCCAGCTACCAATGTAGCTATCCAGCTACCCAGGTAGGCAGCTACCAATGTAGCCAGCTTCCAGCTAGCCACCTGCGTAGCTTCCCACCTAGCTAGCTACCAATGTAGCCCCATTCCATGGCCGGGTTCCTAGCTGGGAGGCTAGGCTAGCCAGCTTCCAGCTAGCTGTCTGCACAGCTTCCCTCGTAGCCGGCTGCCAATGGAGCTAGCTTTCCAGCCTCCCAGCTAGTTAGCCAGCAATGCAGACAGCTCTTAGCTAGTCAGCTTCCCAGCTACCAATGTAGCTATCCAGCTACCCAGGTAGGCAGCTAACAATGTAGCCAGCTTCTCAGCTCCACTACCTAGGTGGCCAGCTACCCAGCTATATCAGCCAGCTCCCAGCTCCCAATGTAGCTGGGTTCCTAGCTGGGAAGCTAGGCTAGCCAGCTACCAATAGAGCCAGCTTTCCAGCCTCCCAGCTAGTTAGCCAGCAATGCAGCCAGCTCCTAGCTAGTCAGCTTCCCAGCTAGCCACCCATACTAGCCTGCTTTCTAGCTAGCCAGCAATCGGGCTACATTGGTAGCTGGGAAGCTAGGAGCTGGTTGATATAGCTGGCTAGGTAGCTACCCAGCTTCCTAGGTACCCAGGCAGCCAGCTACCCAGGCAGCCAGCTTCCAGCTAGCCACCTGCGCAGCTTCCCACGTAGCCAACTCCCAGCTCCCAATGTAGCCGGGTTCCTAGCTGGGAAGCTAGGCTAGCCAGCTACAGCTGGCTAGGTAGCTAAACAGCTTCCAAGGTACCCAGGCGCAGCCAGCTTCCAGCTAGCCACCTGCGCAGCTTTCCACGTAGCCAACTACCAATGTAGCCATCTTTCCAGTTATACTCACTAGCTACCCCCACCAATGTAGCCAGCTGCCTAGCTAACAATGTAGCCAGTTTTTCTGCTGGGAAGCCGTCTACATTGGTGGCTGGGTAGCTGGCTAGGTATCCAGGCAGCCAGCTACCAATGTATCTATCCAGCTACCCAGGTAGGCAGCTAACAATGTAGCCAGCTTCTCAGCTCCACTACCTAGGTGGCCAGCTACCCAGCTATATCAGCCAGCTCCCAATGTAGCCGGGTTCCTAGCTGGGAAGCTAGGCTAGCCAGCTTCCAGCTAGCTATCTGCACCGCTTCCCTCGTAGCCAGCTACCAATGGAGCCAGCTTTCCAGCCTCCCAGCTAGTCAGCTTCCCAGCTACCAATGTAGCTGGGTTCCCAGCTAGCCACCCATACTAGCCTGCTTTCTAGCTAGCCAGCAATCGGGCTACATTAGTAGCTGGGAAGCTAGGAGCTGGTTAATATAGTTGGCTAGGTAGCTACCCAGCTTCCTAGGTACCCAGGCAACCAGCTTCGAGCTAGCCACCTGCGCAGCTTCCCAAGTAGCCAACTACCAATGTAGCCATCTTTCCAGTTATACTAACTAGCTACCCAGCCACCAATGTAGCCAGCTGCCTAGCTAACAATGTAGCCAGTTTTCCTGCTGGGAAGCCGTCTACATTGGTGGCTGGGTAGCTGGCTAGGTATCCAGGCAGCCAGCTACTAATGTAGCTATTCAGCTACTCAGGTAGGCAGCTAACAATGTAGCCAGCTTCTCAGCTCCACTACCTAGGTGACCAGCTACCCAGCTATATCAGCCAGCTCCCAATGTAGCCGGGTTCCTAGCTGGGAAGCTAGGCTAGCCAGCTTCCAGCTAGCTGTCTGCACAGCTTCCCTCGTAGCCAGCTACCAACGGAGCCAGCTGCCAATGGAGCTAGCTTTCCAGCCTCCCAGCTAGTTAGCCAGCAATGCAGACAGCTCTTAGCTAGTCAGCTTCCCAGCTACCAATGTAGCTATCCAGCTACCCAGGTAGGCAGCTACCAATGTAACCAGCTTCCAGCTAGCCACCTGCGTAGCTTCCCACCTAGCTAGCTACCAATGTAGCCCCATTCCATGGCCGGGTTCCTAGCTGGGAGGCTAGGCTAGCCAGCTTCCAGCTAGCTGTCTGCACAGCTTCCCTCGTAGCCAGCTACCAACGTAGCTGCCAATGGAGCTAGCTTTCCAGCCTCCCAGCTAGTTAGCCAGCAATGCAGACAGCTCTTAGCTAGTCAGCTTCCCAGCTACCAATGTAGCTATCCAGCTACCCAGGTAGGCAGCTACCAATGTAGCCAGCTTCCAGCTAGCCACCTGCGTAGCTTCCCACCTAGCTAGCTACCAATGTAGCCCCATTCCATGGCCGGGTTCCTAGCTGGGAGGCTAGGCTAGCCAGCTTCCAGCTAGCTGTCTGCACCGCTTCCCTCGTAGCCAGCTACCAGTGGAGCCAGCTTTCCAGCCTCCCAGCTTCCCAGCTACCAATGTAGCTGGGTTCCCAGCTAGCCACCCATACTAGCCTGCTTTCTAGCTAGCCAGCAATCGGGCTACATTGGTAGCTGGGAAGCTAGGAGCTGGTTAATATAGCTGGCTAGGTAGCTACCCAGCTTCCTAGGTACCCAGGCAACCAGCTTCGAGCTAGCCACCTGCGCAGCTTCCCAAGTAGCCAACTACCAATGTAGCCATCTTTCCAGTTATACTAACTAGCTACCCAGCCACCAATGTAGCCAGCTGCCTAGCTAACAATGTAGACAGTTTTCCTGCTGGGAAGCCGTCTACATTGGTGGCTGGGTAGCTGGCTAGGTATCCAGGCGGCCAGCTACTAATGTAGCTATTCAGCTACCCAGGTAGGCAGCTAACAATGTAGCCAGCTTCTCAGCTCCACTACCTAGGTGACCAGCTACCCAGCTATATCAGCCAGCTCCCAATGTAGCCGGGTTCCTAGCTGGGAAGCTAGGCTAGCCAGCTTCCAGCTAGCTGTCTGCACAGCTTCCCTCGTAGCCAGCTACCAATGGAGCCAGCTTTCCAGCCTTCCAGCTAGTTAGCCAGCAATGCAGCCAGCTCCTAGCTAGTCAGCTTCCCAGGTACCAATGTAGCCGTGTTCCCAGCTAGCCACCTACATTAGCCTGCTTTCTAGCTAGCCAGGAATCGGGCTACATTGGTAGCTGGGAAGCTAGGAGCTGGTTGATATCGCTGGCTACCTAGCTGGCTAGGTAAGAAGCTGGGAAGAAGGCAACATCGGTAGGTGGAAAGCTGGCTGATATACTAGCTGGGTAGCTGGCTACCTGTGAAGCTGGCCAGTACAGATGGATAGTTAGGAAGCTGGCCAGTTTAACTACGCAGCATAACTACGCAGTAGCCATCTTCCCAGCTATACTAAACATCTACCCAATTTCCTACCTAGCCAGCCACCAATGTAGCCAGCTTCCTAGCTAAGAGTGGAGCCAGTTTTCGAGCTGGGAAGCCGGCTACATTGGTCGATGGGTAGCTGGCTAGGTAGGAAGATGGGTAACTGGTTAGTATGGCTGGGAAGATGGCTACCTGGGTAGCTAGAAAGCTGACTATTATACCTGGATAGCTAGAAAGCTGACTATTATACCTGGATAGCTGCGTAGCTGGCTAGATGGAAATCGGGCGACATTGGTAGCTGGCTTCGCGGGAAGCTGCGTAGATGGCTAGTTGGCCAGCTACCAATGTAGCCATCTTTCCAGCTAACCAGCTATACTAACTAGCTAACCAGACTACCTAGACAGCTTCCCAGCTATCCTGGTAGCCATCTGCACAGGTTCCCAGGTAGCCAGCTACCAATGTAGCCCGATTTCCATCTAGCCAGCTAGTCAGCTACCCATCTGGCCAGCTACCCAGCTGGCCAACTAGCTATCTACACAGCTTCCTACAAAGCCGGTTACCAATGTAGCTCGATTTCCATCTAGCCAGCCACCAATGTAGCCAGCTTCCCAGCTACCAATGGAGCCAGCTTCCTAGTTAGTATAGCTGGGAAGATGGCTACCTGGGTAGCTAGGAAGCTGTCTATTATAGATGGATAGCTGCGTAGCTGGCTAGATGGAAATCGAGCTACATTGGTAACTGGCTTCGTGGGAAGCTGGGTAGCTGGTTAGTATAGCTGGCTAGCCTAGCCTCCCTGATAGGAACCCGGCTACATTGGGAAGTTAGGAGCTGGCTGATATAGCTGACTTCCTAGCTGGGAGGCTTTTTTACATCTTTTTTTTTGTTCATTTAAAGAAGTTAATTAGTTTCTTCGATTATATCTCCGGTCGCAAATAACGCCCGACCGTTTTTTAATCCTTGAGACTATGGCTATCCAGCACACCAGGTCCCTTTCCCCAACAAGTTCATTTCTTATCAATCCGGTATCCGATATTGACCGATTTATACAAAGCGTTTTGTTCAATTTTCTTACTTCCCTTTTCCAAATTTTTCAATTATATTAAAAATTTAAAAAAGAATATAACTTTCGTAACTAACTTCACATACATAAAAAGCAACAGATATGGTTTGTGCCGACCTCTCTTGTAGTACAAGTATAACTTTAAAAGCTATATACTTTATTATTTGTAGGAGAACATAATTTAACATTTTTATTTTTGTCCTTCTCTTTATTCTAGTGAAAGAAGCTTGTCTTATACTACTGCAAACCATACCGGGCAACATTGATATGGAAGATTTCCAAACAACTTTGGTTAAGAAATTCCCACAAATTGTCAGTTATCATGATCTCCACATATGGCAGCTGTCAGCACACAAATACATTGCCACCGTGCATATAATTTTTCAGGATTCTAAAATGTATGCCAAGACAATTGACGAAGTTCGTACACATTTTCATGATCATCAAATTGCCCATGTAACGATACAGCCAGAATTTTACGATCAACGTGATAACGTATCGACGTCATCGGTAGAGTGTTTGGTACAGTGTACACATAACGAGTGCTTAGATAAGGTGTGCTGTAAGGATTCGATGACCGATTTAAGAGAAATAAGTGTGTGTCCAGGAGCAACACAGGGCGAACATGGTCATAACCATAAGAAACACTGTAGTCATGATGATCGTGGTCACAGTCATCATGCACATAATAAACATGACCACTCGCATAGTCATAAGCATAGCCATAAACATTCACATGGCCACAGTCATGGTCATGGTCATGGTCATGGTAAACATGAAGTTAGTCACAAACATACAAAAGATGTTGCAAATAATAAACAAACTGAAACTGAAAAAGTTCCTAACGATAGTCATGTGGCAGACGATAGAGTCGCTTTGTCAGAATCTAATCATATAGCAAAAGTTGCTATTGACGACAAGGCTTTAGAAGCTGCAAACATTCCCGTTTCAATAGTTAAACATACAGAAATAATGTCTACCACCACCGCAAATATGCCAGAAAAGACTGAAATTTTTAATTCTAGTGAAACTACAGCACAGCCGCTTAATAATGCTACAACTACAGATGATGATAATTAATTAATTAATCTGCGAGTGAGAACAAAAATTATTCAAAAATTCACAAATAAGGCATACTTTAAGGCATTTAACAAAAAATACATTCTTTACGATTTTATTCAAATATTTTTTTAAGTTTTATGATTTTGATTTTGTTAATTGAATGTTTTCTTTCATTTTTTTTATAGTAATTTCGTTTAGTTGTAAACCAAAGACGTAATTGTAAAACATACATACATAAAATTATACTAATTACTATATTTGCCCTTTAATTATTATATTTTAGTTTTAAGATCAAGTTTTAATAAGGCCTTTAATAACGTTAAAATATTAACGTATGTATATTTGTATGTAAATTGAAATTTTTATGCTAAATTCAAATTAAATTAGTACAAGGATAAACAAACTTCCTTTGCCATATTAAATTCAAGGAAATTATTATTTAAAACCTAGTTATTAAGTATTGTTTAAGCTGACCAAATATACAAAAAATACAAATATTTGAAATGATAAATTTTGTTAAATAAACAGTGTATTTATAAAGTACAAAATCTGTTTTAATTAAATTTTTATAACTGACTACAATTCCACAAAAAAGATGTTTAGTTTTTAAGAACTATTTTTTAATAAAAAAATATATATGTACATATATAAAAATAAACAAATCTTCATACAGTCAAACTCGGTTATAACGAACTCCGTGGGACCAGAAAAAATAGTTCGTTATAGGCAAAGTTCGTAATAAACGGGGTGAAGTCATAGAAGAAAATATAAAATACAAATAATTTTTTTCATTTATTAAAAACCAAAAAATATTTTTTTTTTAAAACCAAAAATATGTTTTAATTCTTTTTATCTATCAGCTGATTAAAGATGTTGAGTTATAATTTAATGGCGCCATATTAAATAAAAGTAAAGACTATTGCCACACTTCAAAATTATTTCTGAGGGTTCGTTATTAAAAGGCAAAATGTATGAAATTGTATTACTGGGACCAGTTAAAGTAGTTCCTTTTAACCGAGAATTCGTTATAAACGAGTTCGTAATAAACGATGTTTTTTGTATGAAAATTGTATTAAAACGTTGGGACTTGAAAATATGTACGTAATAACCAAGAATTCGTTATAACCGAGTTCGTTGTAAACGAGTTTGACTGTATTTATTTTATTACATAGCAAAAAACCAGTGTTGATATAAACTGATGTAAAATATATTAAAAAATGTTAATTGATTTACAAAATATATTTCATTTACATTTACAAGTTGGTTATTTGATTTCTGAAATGTGGCATCCATACTCCCTACTAATCTCTTATACAGAAAAAAAAAATCGATTTTTTCAAAATTAACAATCACAACTCTCAAAATTAATACAGCTATCCCACTACCACGTTTGGAAAGAGCACTCTCTGGACTACCATTAGCATATAGTCTGTATGGTGTACTATTTCTTATATGTTTGTTCCAAAATGGCCACTGATCTTCTAGAGAATTTTTACAAATATTTTTGGCCAAAAATCGATTTTTTCAAAATTGAAAATTTCAACTCTCAAAATTAGTACAGCTATCCCACTACGGTTGGAAAGAGAAGTATATACAGTAAAACTTCGATATAACGAACCTTGTTATAACGAAAAACTCAATACAACGAATTATTTTCTGAGTCCCTTGAAAAAATCTCTTTACTGCAAAGTTTTCCATACAAAAATGCACTATGGCTATAACGTAGAAATACTGATCCATAAAACTTCTATATAGCGAATAATTCGTACCAAAGCCTTTATACAACGAATTAATAATAAAGCTAAATCAGTCCCGGCTATGCAAAGCCTCTATATAGTGAAGTATTCTTTCAAAAGCCTCTATATAACGAAGTGAGAATAAAAAAAAATTAAATTTTGAGTAATGTTAGTCCCGTTTCAAAAACAACAAAGTCTAAATGCGTTTGCAATTGCTATTGCAAAGCCTCTATATAGCGAAATACTGATTCAAAAGCCTTTATATAACGAAAAACTATAGTTATAACGAATTTTATTCGTATATCTTCTAATTTCGTTATACCAAGGTTTTACTGATGCATATTTATAACGAAAAAGTAGCTATAACGAAGTATTTTGTGATCCCCTTCAGTTTCGTTATATCGAAGTTTGTCTGTATAAAAAAGTGACCCGGTGATCCCGTTACATTTCAAAAATTTAAAGCGCCACTCTTTAATTTATTGTAAGTATAGATTTGGTTGTGAAAACACGTATTCAATAAAATATACATATTCACTTAGAAAAAGTAATAGAATTTTTTAATTTACCACCCCGTTGTTTGATAGTAATTGTACTAAACGGTAAGTCTGATTGATTTTTAATAATATTAAAAAAAAAAATGAAGTAAACAATTAAACTTTAGAATTCAAAATAGGCAGATATAAACACTGCAGTCCTGAGGTAAGGGAAAGAAGACTTCATAATGAAGGCAAAAGCTACTGAAAAATTGCTGCTCATTTAAAATGGTCCAAAACGCAATAAATTATAAGTTTAAGACAGACACTAGAGTGAAAAAACCAAATATCACACCCCTTACGGAAAGAAAAACTGTGCGTTTATGTGAAAAAAAGACCCGCTTGCAACCATTAAAAAGGAATATAATCTTGATATTTCAACTCCAACAATTAGAAGGGTTTTACTCAGAAAGAATTTAAATACCAAAAGTAGCTGAAAAGTTCCATTTTTATTTAAATACAAAAAAAAAAAAAGATTAGAATTTGCAAAACAGTATATAAATTATGCATAACTGGCGAAATATTTTATGATCAGATGAAACTAAAGTTAATTTATATAATTCTGACAGAAATAATTTGACTGCAAGAAGACCCGCGAATACTGAACTCTTTCCGCAATATACAATAAAAACCATTAAACATGGTGGAGGAAGTATATTGGTATGGGAATGCCTTTCTTACCATGGTACAGGTACTCTATTTAGAATAGAAGGAATACTGGATGCCATTTATTATACCAATATACTAAACAATGCCCCGAAACACCGAAACCCGAAACACACATTGAAGCGAGCAAAAGATTGGTTTCAAAATAATGACGTCGAGGTTTTGAGCTGGCCGGCACAGTCACCGGACTTAAATCCTATCGAAAATCTATGGAAAATTGTCAAAGCAACTCTCAGAGGAAAAAACCCTTCAAATAAAGAACAGTTGTGAGAGTTAGTGAACGAAGTGTGGAAAAATATTCCAATAGAAACATGCTCTGACTCTTTGTTGACTCTATGCCAAAACGGTGCTCAGCAGTAATTAGAAATAAGGGTTATTCCACCAACTACTAAGTAATAAACTGTAATTGAAATGAATTATTTAGTTTAAATGCTAAAAATATTTTTTTAGAACACCGAATTTAGTCAATCTATTTTTTTTTGAACAAGAAAAAAATATTGCTGAATTGAACAATATTGATGAATACATAGTTTTTTTAATTTTGATGTTTTGAAGTTATATCTTTTTTATGTTATTTATGTTATAAGCTTACCAAAATAAAAAAAAAAAATAAAAATTAGTAATCGCGTTTTTCTAATGTTTTATTGGTCTTAAAGACCAATATATACCATAATATATACATATATGTATATATACCAGGCCCACAAGAATAATTTTCATTCTCATCCAAATTATAATGAAGTTTTTATAAACTCATGATTGAGCAACAAGACTCATGCGTTCAATTTAATTAGATGTCTTTCGACTACCGATGAATCCCCTTTTACTTCGTCAACAAAGGAACCCATGAAGCTTCCCATAATCCTACTTAAAACGTAATTACGGGAGATGAAGCTCACGGCAGTCTATTTTACATCTGTAGAATAATTAACCTTATACCATGAGCATCTATTAGACAATAACCAGAAACTACTACGTGGAAGATAATGAAAACAAATCAGTGCACAAAGGGTTGATTAGCAAAACTCAAAAACGCAGAATAACGACATTCTTCTCGTTCTATAGTTTGGTTAAATTCTTATAATGTAATGTTATTTCTTGAATAAAATAAACCTGAGTCACTATTTCATATTTCTCTCTTAAAGAATAGAGAATTTAGTGTGTGTATGCACATTTGTATACAGAACACTTATGGGTAAATAAATTATTATAAAATTTAACGTATATATGTATATAACACTAATGGACAATTGGACGTACGCATATAACCACAAATTAATTTCAATATTTTAATGTTTAAAATTAAAAAGAAAACGTCAGTTTATAAGAACACTTTTAATTCTCAAGGTAATGATGAGGCCTTTACAATACAAAAAGCCTTTTCTCGTATAACAGTAAAAATCACATTTCTCGTCTTGAACTATTATTTCTTTAGAATGCCACTCAGGTATTCCATGGTAAATACACGTATAACACGTGCTATATTCTCTGTTGTACTGTAATCAATAATTGTTTCATTATCGTCTGGTGTATGCCAAACTGTTGGAAATGGCATGGGTATGATGTGTAGAATAGGCACTTTACGTTGCAAAAATGGTATGTGATCATCTTCTATAAACGACGACCGTAAAGCACTGGGTTGAAAATAACGATCAGGATAGTGGCGTGTAACACCACTGCTAACATAACGTTCCATGAGGCCAGCATCTGCTAAGCGTGCCTCTATGTTAAGGAAACGTGTATACCACGATTCTGTATTCTGGAAAAAGCTATAGAATTTAGGATCTGGTGCGCCTAGTAAGTCCAACAGCATAAGAAGGTCAATTTTTGGTAAAAAGTTTTCAGTTTCCCATTTTTTGGCTAAATGACGAGCACCGTATATAGAATCTTTAGGACCCCATTCTTTGAAAGCCTCTTCGCCGTCGAAAAACAAAAGCATTAAACTAAGTTTAGAGTTTCTAAAAGCTTCCAGATGACTATCCAAGACTTCGGCCAAATTTAAAAGCATTGCACAGGGTACAGCTGAATCGGTGGCGCCCAAAAATTCCACATCCGGCATAAATTTACTATCATAGTGGCAAGACAGCACTAAATAGCGTTCGGCAGTTGGATTAAGTTTAGCAATGATATTATGGAATTGTAAATTACCCTTTATGGGAACTTGATCATGAAAACTATCCAATTCGACTGACCATTGTAGATCCGTTAGGCTTTTAACTATATAATCGCGTACCTTTTGGTGACCCGGCGTACCCACTATGCGAGGTATTAAAATTTGTTTTGTGGCCTGTTTTAAATGGGCCACATTTGATAAGCGGCTTAAATGGGTAAATTCATGGTCTGTCAGTTCTTCCGTGTTATAGTGTAGCTGTAACAAGAATATGAACAATTAAACCAATGAATCGGGACTAAAATGTAAGAGGGAATCTCAAGAGTAACAAATCAAATCACCTGTCTTTGGCCCACTAGAAAATCGCTGTTATCATCGTTTGCGGTTTTGGCGCTGACACAAACCAAACAAACTACAATCAGCCACAAGTCTTTTGCATTCATTTCGTCACAACCCTAACAAATGAGTGTTTTATTAAGGTTTTCTTTACAAAATAAATTTTAAATTTCTTTTTTTTTTTTTTATTGTGAAATTGAACAAGTGTTTCTCCTTTTGTTTTGCCTTCGTTTCACTCTGGCTAAGGCCTACTTAATCACCACGTAGTCACTAATTACTTCAATGGGGGAATTTCTTTTTTTTTTAAATACAAATTTAAAGATTTTCAGTCATTATATATTTATGGTCGTATTTATTCTTATCTTTTTTACTTTCTAATGAAGAAATAATCAAGCAACACTCTATTAGGTAAACTAAACTTAACAAAACAATACAGAACAGGTGTAAACAACAAAATGTTGAAGATAAAAACAACACAGATGTTTTTAGTGTTTGTTTTCACATTTCTCTCATGCCATATACTCTTGTAGCGCATTAACAGCGCTGTTCAAGTGTAAATAAATGTTAACACAGGAAATGTTAAAGAAATCTTACAGTTGGTAGATAGTATACAGTGTATAGTATACAGTGGATCAAATTATATTATATTTTAAGCGTAAAATTATAGTGATTTATTCACATTTAGTTTTTGAAACATCTTTAATAACATGTAAATAAATATACATATACAACATATTAATAATAAAGGCCAAAAATAGTTGCCACAGAAGGCTTTTTTTAAAACATAGAAGGGACGTTACAATATTGATCACAGAAAAGAAAGAAAGATTGAATATACCACGTTATTAACACATGAATTAAGCAATAAAATCTGTAGAACATCATCCTGTACCGGAAATCCATTATTTCAGTTACCACAACGGAGTGGTCGTATAACTAGAACCCTATCACTGTTATAGCACAACGTAAGTGTGCTGAAGTCGCCGTAGTCTAGTAGGTAGTGTGTTGGCTTATTAGACGTAAAGCCAGGGTTCGAGCCCCAGGCCAGACATCAAAACAAAATACAAAAAGTATTTCTTCGGCGATTTCCTCTCAGCAGATTTCTGGCAAAAACTCTGAGAGTAAATAAAATTGGCATGAAAAGTTTCTCAAAAAATCTGTCGTTCGGAGTCGACTTTAAACTGTAGGTCACGCCACTTATGTATAAAATTAACACACACAACATAAGTGGTGTGAGAAACTAGGTCAATAATCCTGACTGAAAGGTTGTAATGACCAATTATGTATGTATGCAAGTGTTATAAGAGAAAAGGTTATAATTTCCAAATGCTCCACTCACTCGGGATTAGTCGCATGTTCATTTACCGGTGCACAAACTGTTTGAGAAGGCTTGAGATGTTAAAAATTGCAAACGGTAGGGCCATCCACTTATAATCTGAGTGCCGCCAGTCATATAAGCTGTCAAACCAAGATTTCAGCGAAATCAATTCCGTAAACAAAAAAATATTGTTCGGGAGGTGAAAAAAATCCAAGAGACGAATTAATAAAAAGGCTTAGGACTTTAACTTATTGATTGCAACGTTGAAAGAAAAAAAAAATGGTACAGAATAGTGCAAACGTCTTTTGGTGAAGAACAGATGTAAGGTGTAAGGACAAAACAAGAAACCGTTTTGGAAGCTGTTGTAAAACCGTGGCCGTGGAATTACCAACAAGTTTCTGCACCAGTTCGTAAGGCTAAAAGTTCCAAATCCAGCATTCAACTCATTTGAAGATTGAACTTCTGGCAGTCCTCATTTAAATCCACTGGATTACAAGTTTTGAACAGTTTTAGAGGCAACGATTGATTCCCTCAAAATAGTCTTGATACTGCTATGGCCAATTTTCTAATTACCTTTTTGCATAAATTATAGAAATCTTAGATATGCCCACTCCATATGTTGATCTCGTGTTTAAAAGGGTCATGGTCCGTTAAAACTCATCTCTCTCTCTTACTAATGTATTGAACAAATTTCGTACTTAAAGGATTTAGTTTTGGCCATACGGCTCTTGCAACCCTACAACAACGCAACAGCTAAACAGTTGCGTCGAAAATTTAAATTTATTACGCGTGATGTTGGAATCCACTATACTATAAATACTACATAATGCTGTTTACAATCTTACAGCTTTTGGATAACAGCGATGTAAAGAGATGTGCCAAAAACAGAGATGTTTTTAAACATATGATTTTTTAATTAACCACACCACCTCTCCCTCCCACATTTACAGATCAAATGATGGAAATAAAAAAACATAAACAACAAAAACAAACCATGCCACTTACCAAATCGACCACTTCAAAACAAGCACCCAAATTGTAAAGTTTCTTGGTTGGTAGCAGACTTTGAATAAAACTGGGACTACTTTCACGAACTTGGTCCAGTACACCATAAAATTTTGAATTGTATTGTAAATAGCGAAATAAACGCATGTTTTTTGATTTACGAAACCATTTATCCACGAGTATTGAATAATTGTAGGAGAGCAAAGATACTTTTAATTAAAGTTATGCAAAACTATAAAGCACACATGTAAACAGACAAAGAGAGAGAAAGAGTAACATTTCAATGACTGTTATTTTTTACATTTGTAAGCACAGGAAAACAGACAAAATAATAATAAAACACTCTCTCTTTCAATGCTTTTGTCAATACAAAAACTGTTGTTTCTCTTTATTTACATTTTGTTGATATTTTTTTCTTTAGGCGGAGAGAAAGTTTAAAAATTATAATGGAATTGTTCAAGGAAATGCTTTAATTTATGGTAGAAAAAAAAAAAATCACTTATTTTATATTAAAAAAATCTTTGCATTTGTAATAAACACTT
>OV656867.1:14669947-14883395 GCA_927399465.1 Sarcophaga caerulescens | reverse complement strand
ATTTGGCAGAGCTAGTCAAATATTTTTATTTTATTAGTTAAACTATTTGAATACCTTTAATTTAGTGTATATATTTTGTAATATTTATGGAAAAATAATTAAAAATATAAGAATATATTGAAAAATTTAAGTGTCCCTATCATTTTTCCAGGCCTTTATTTTACATTTTTTTTAAGAATTTGGCAGAGCTAGTCAAATATTTTTTTTTATTAGTTAAACTATTTGAATTCCTTTAATTTAGTGTATATATTTTGTAATATTTATGGAAAAATAATTAAAAATATAAGAATATATTGAAAAATTTAAGTGTCCCTATTATTTTTCCAGGCCTTTATTTTACATTTTTTTTAAGAATTTGGCAGAGCTAGTGAAATATTTTTATTTTATTAGTTAAACTATTTGAATACCTTTAATTTAGTGTATATATTTTGTAATATTTATGGAAAAATAATTAAAAATATAAGAATATATTGGAAAATTTAAGTGTCCCTATTATTTTTCCAGGCCTTTATTTTACATTTTTTTAAGAATTTGGCAGAGCTAGTCAAATAGTTTTATTTTATTAGTTAAACTATTTGAATACCTTTAATTTAGTGTATATATTTTGTAATATTTATGGAAAAATAATTAAAAATATAAGAATATATTGGAAAATTTAAGTGTCCCTATTATTTTTCCAGGCCTTTATTTTACATTTTTTTTTAAGAATTTGGCAGAGCTAGTCAAATATTTTTATTTTATTAGTTAAACTATTTGAATGCCTTTAATTTAGTGTATATATTTTGTAATATTTATGGAAAAATATTTAAAAATATAAGAATATATTGGAAAATTTAAGTGTCCCTATTATTTTTCCAGGCCTTTATTTTACATTTTTTTTAAGAATTTGGCAGAGCTAGTCAAATATTTTTATTTTATTAGTTCAACTATTTGAATGCCTTTAATTTAGTGTATATATTTTGTAATATTTATGGAAAAATAATTAAAAATATAAGAATATATTGAAAAATTTAAGTGTCCCTATTATTTTTCCAGGCCTTTATTTTACATTTTTTTTAAGAATTTGGCAGAGCTAGTAAAATATTTTTTTTTATTAGTTAAACTATTTGAATACCTTTAATTTAGTGTATATATTTTGTAATATTTTTGGAAAAATAATTAAAAATATAAGAATATATTGGAAAATTTAAGTGTCCCTATTATTTTTCCAGGCCTTTATTTTACATTTTTTTTTAAGAATTTGGCAGAGCTAGTCAAATATTTTTATTTTATTAGTTAAACTATTTGAATGCCTTTAATTTAGTGTATATATTTTGTAATATTTATGGAAAAATAATTAAAAATATAAGAATATATTGAAAAATTTAAGTGTCCCTATTATTTTTCCAGGCCTTTATTTTACATTTTTTTTAAGAATTTGGCAGAGCTAGTGAAATATTTTTTTTTATTAGTTAAACTATTTGAATACCTTTAATTTAGTGTATATATTTTTTAATATTTATGGAAAAATAATTAAAAATATAAGAATATATTGGAAAATTTAAGTGTCCCTATTATTTTTCCAGGCCTTTATTTTACATTTTTTTTAAGAATTTGGCAGAGCTAGTCAAATATTTTTATTTTATTAGTTAAACTATTTGAATGCCTTTAATTTAGTGTATATATTTTGTAATATTTATGGAAAAATAATTAAAAAGATAAGAATATATTGAAATATTTAAGTGTCCCTATTATTTTTCCAGGCCTTTATTTTACATTTTTTTTAAGAATTTGGCAGAGCTAGTGAAATATTTTTTTTTATTAGTTAAACTATTTGAATACCTTTAATTTAGTGTATATATTTTGTAATATTTATGGAAAAACAATTAAAAATATAAGAATATATTGGAAAATTTAAGTGTCCCTATTATTTTTCCAGGCCTTTATTTTACATTTTTTTTAAGAATTTGGCAGAGCTAGTCAAATATTTTTATTTTATTAGTTAAACTATTTGAATGCCTTTAATTTAGTGTATATATTTTGTAATATTTATGGAAAAATAATTAAAAATATAAGAATATATTGGAAAATTTAAGTGTCCCTATTATTTTTCCAGGCCTTTATTTTACATTTTTTTTAAGAATTTGGCAGAGCAAGTCAAATATTTTTATTTTATTAGTTAAACTATTTGAATGCCTTTAATTTAGTGTATATATTTTGTAATATTTATGGAAAAATAATTAAAAATATAAGAATATATTGAAAAATTTAAGTGTCCCTATTATTTTTCCAGGCCTTTATTTTACATTTTTTTAAGAATTTGGCAGAGCTAGTGAAATATTTTTTTTTATTTGTTGAACTATTTGAATACCTTTAATTTAGTGTATATATTTTGTAATATTTATGGAAAAATAATTAAAAATATAAGAATATATTGAAAAATTTAAGTGTCCCTATTATTTTTCCAGGCCTTTATTTTAATTTTTTTTAAGAATTTGGCAGAGCTAGTCAAATATTTTTATTTTATTAGTTAAACTATTTGAATACCTTTAATTTAGTGTAAATATTTTGTAATATTTATGGAAAAATAATTAAGAATATAAGAATATATTGAAAAATTTAAGTGTCCCTATTATTTTTCCAGGCCTTTATTTTGCATTTTTTTTTAAGAATTTGGCAGAGCTAGTGAAATATTTTTTTTTTATTAGTTAAACTATTTGAATACCTTTAATTTAGTGTATATATTTTGTAATATTTATGGAAAAATAATTAAAAATATAAGAATATATTGAAAAATTTAAGTGTCCCTATTATTTTTCCAGGCCTTTATTTTACATTTTTTTTAAGAATTTGGCAGAGCTAGTCAAATATTTTTATTTTATTAGTTAAACTATTTGAATACCTTTAATTTAGTGTATATATTTTGTAATATTTATGGAAAAATAATTAAAAATATAAGAATATATTGAAAAATTTAAGTGTCCCTATTATATTTCCAGGCCTTTATTTTACATTTTTTTTTAAGAATTTGGCAGAGCTAGTCAAATATTTTTATTTTATTAGTTAAACTATTTGAATACCTTTAATTTAGTGTATATATTTTGTAATATTTATGGAAAAATAATTAAAAATATAAGAATATATTGGAAAATTTAAGTGTCCCTATTATTTTTCCAGGCCTTTATTTTACATTTTTTTTAAGAATTTGGCAGAGCTAGTCAAATATTTTTATTTTATTAGTTAAATTATTTGAATGCCTTTAATTTAGTGTATATATTTTGTAATATTTATGGAAAAATAAATAAAAATATAAGAATATATTGGAAAATTTAAGTGTCCCTATTATTTTTCCAGGCCTTTATTTTACATTTTTTTTAAGAATTTGGCAGAGCTAGTCAAATATTTTTATTTTATTAGTTAAACTATTTGAATGCCTTTAATTTAGTGTATATATTTTGTAATATTTATGGAAAAATAATTAAAAATATAAGAATATATTGAAAAATTTAAGTGTCCCTATTATTTTTCCAGGCCTTTATTTTACATTTTTTTTAAGAATTTGGCAGAACTAGTGAAATATTTTTTTTTTATTAGTTAAACTATTTGAATACCTTTAATTTAGTGTATATATTTTGTAATATTTATGGAAAAATAATTAAAAAGATAAGAATATATTGAAATATTTAAGTGTCCCTATTATTTTTCCAGGCCTTTATTTTAAATTTTTTTAAGAATTTGGCAGAGCTAGTGAAATATTTTTTTTTATTAGTTAAACTATTTGAATACCTTTAATTTAGTGTATATATTTTGTAATATTTATGGAAAAATAATTAAAAATATAAGAATATAATGAAAAATTTAAGTGTCCCTATTATTTTTCCAGGCCTTTATTTTACATTTTTTTTAAAAATTTGGCAGAGCTAGTCAAATATTTTTATTTTATTAGTTAAACTATTTGAATACCTTTAATTTAGTGTATATATTTTGTAATATTTATGGAAAAACAATTAAAAATATAAGAATATATTGGAAAATTTAAGTGTCCCTATTATTTTTCCAGGCCTTTATTTTACATTTTTTTTAAGAATTTGGCAGAGCTAGTCAAATATTTTTATTTTATTAGTTAAACTATTTGAATGCCTTTAATTTAGTGTATATATTTTGTAATATTTATGGAAAAATAATTAAAAATATAAGAATATATTGGAAAATTTAAGTGTCCCTATTATTTTTCCAGGCCTTTATTTTACATTTTTTTTAAGAATTTGGCAGAGCAAGTCAAATATTTTTATTTTATTAGTTAAACTATTTGAATGCCTTTAATTTAGTGTATATATTTTGTAATATTTATGGAAAAATAATTAAAAATATAAGAATATATTGAAATATTTAAGTGTCCCTATTATTTTTCCAGGCCTTTATTTTACATTTTTTTTAAGAATTTGGCAGAGCTAGTGAAATATTTTTTTTTATTAGTTAAACTATTTGAATACCTTTAATTTAGTGTATATATTTTGTAATATTTATGGAAAAATAATTAAAAATATAAGAATATATTGAAAAATTTAAGTGTCCCTATTATTTTTCCAGGCCTTTATTTTACATTTTTTTTAAAAATTTGGCAGAGCTAGTTTAATATTTTTATTTTATTAGTTAAACTATTTGAATACCTTTAATTTAGTGTATATATTTTGTAATATTTATGGAAAAATAATTAAAAATGTAAGAATATATTGGAAAATTTAAGTGTCCCTATTATTTTTCCAGGCCTTTATTTTACATTTTTTTTAAGAATTTGGCAGAGCTAGTCAAATATTTTTATTTTATTAGTTAAATTATTTGAATGCCTTTAATTTAGTGTATATATTTTGTAATATTTATGGAAAAATAATTAAAAATATAAGAATATATTGAAAAATTTAAGTGTCCCTATTATTTTTCCAGGCCTTTATTTTACATTTTTTTTAAGAATTTGGCAGAGCTAGTCAAATATTTTTATTTTATTAGTTAAACTATTTGAATGCCTTTAATTTAGTGTATATATTTTGTAATATTTATGGAAAAATAATTAAAAATATAAGAATATATTGAAAAATTTAAGTGTCCCTATTATTTTTCCAGGCCTTTATTTTACATTTTTTTTAAGAATTTGGCAGAGCTAGTGAAATATTTTTTTTTTATTAGTTAAACTATTTGAATACCTTTAATTTAGTGTATATATTTTGTAATATTTATGGAAAAATAATTAAAAATATAAGAATATATTGGAAAATTTAAGTGTCCCTATTATTTTTCCAGGCCTTTATTTTACATTTTTTTAAGAATTTGGCAGAGCTAGTGAAATATTTTTTTTTATTAGTTAAACTATTTGAATGCCTTTAATTTAGTGTATATATTTTGTAATATTTATGGAAAAATAATTAAAAATATAAGAATATATTGAAAAATTTAAGTGTCCCTATTATTTTTCCAGGCCTTTATTTTACATTTTTTTTTAAGAATTTGGCAGAGCTAGTGAAATATTTTTTTTATTTGTTAAACTATTTGAATACCTTTAGAAGTTATTCGCAACAAAGAATAATTTAGTTGAGAGTATAAGTCGTGGAATTGAGAGTTTTTGGCATCGGAAATTAAATTATTATGTTCATAGCTTCTAACGTGCTGTAAAATTGGTTTGCAATGTTTGCTAAGAGGTACGGAGCTATTTTCAGGAACAAAGTTGATTTTATTACATAGATCCAACCAGTCCTCAGCCCAAAAAGTCTGCTTAGCAATTATGATTTCTGCGAGCTTGTGAGGCAATCTGTTGTAAGGCATATTGAGTACCTTATTGATATAATTAAAGTGCAGTTTTAATGTATCCAGATAAAGTGATTTTAAATCCGTTTCCAAAAAAAGCATATAGTTTGGCGTGTTTTTAGGTAATAGTAACATCTTCTTAATGAAAAATCTAAATAATTTTTCCAACGCAACATATTTTTTATATCCCCAGATCTGTGCACCGTAAAACATAACTGAGCGAGATACGGCAGTAAAGATTTTGAGTTTATTTTTATTCGATATTTTAGGGTGGTTTATATATTTAGACCAAAACGAAGATACTGCCATTTTCGACGTAGTTAGTTTATTTTGCAAATGTTTACTAAATGACAAATTATAACATAAATCAATTCCCAAATATTTATACGAGTTAACAATTTCGATTTCATTTGCTCCATACATCCATTTTAAGTTTTTCGAAATTCTAGTGCCATTACGAAAAACTAATACTTTCGATTTTGCAAGATTTACTCTTAAATGCCATAAGTCAGAATATTCATAGAGAGAGTCAATCATGGTCTGGAGATTGCTGGGAGAATCAGATAACAAAACAATATCGTCAGCGTAGAGAAGAACTTTCACTGTGATGTCACCAATAGTTATTCCCATAGGAAGAGCGTCGACTAAGTCATTCAAGTACAAAGCAAAAAGAATCGGACTTAGAATACAACCTTGTTTGACTCCCAGCTTAACATCAAAAGCATTAGAGAAAGAGTTACCGAAAAATATTCGGCTGGAGGTGCCATCATACGATTGTTGTAGTAAACGTATTATTTTCGAAGATAATCCAATATTTGCCAGTTTATAAAATAACGAATTTCTGGGGATCGAATCAAAAGCACAGGTGAAATCCACAAAAAATGCATACGTATTTTTACCATTTATCTTATTCAAATGTACAATGTTAATTAAATTGAAAACATTGTCAACTGTAGAGTACTCCTTTCTAAATCCAGCTTGAAATTCATTTAAGATGTTATTCTTGTTAATCCAGTACGTAATACGATTCATAAGGACGTTGTTGAAGATCTTGCAAAGCGTATCAATTAGAGACAGGCCCCGATAGTTTGATGGACAATTAGGATCACCTTTCTTCAGAAGCGGGATTAAAATAGCAGATTTAAAACTTGCTGGAATAGCTTCCTTGAGAAAAATAGCATTGAAAGTATAAAGCATCTCATTAATAAAGGAGACAGGCGCATATTTGAAAAATTCATAGCTGATACCATCTTGTCCGGGGGCCTTATTGTCTTTTAAACTTTTCAAAACAGCAAAAAGCTCACACAATTCAATTGGAGAGTCAAGGAAGGCATCTACATTGTAAGGCATGCACCAGTGAAAAGTTTTAATGTGATCTGAATTATCCAAAATCATGGTAAAGTGTTGCAGAAAATCATCAGCACTTAAGTCACACCGAAAGCGTATAGGACGAGCTTTTAAATCTTTTGACAATTTCCACCAGTCTTTGCCACATTTAATAAAGTTTAATTTGTTTAAGTTGGAGTTGTATAGTTCCAATTTGCTACTGCGACATATATTTAGATACTTTCTCTTAGCTAAAACGTATTTTAATTTGTTGGTATTTGTATGGTCCTTTCTATACCCCTTAAGATACAGCATCATTTTTCCACGAGCACGAGCGCACTTCCAATTGAACCAATCTTGTTTAGGGTGAAAATTAAACTTCTGCACTCTTTTAACGTAAGAGTCTAATATTTTATTTTTAACTGTGAGAACCAACATATCGACAGAGGTATTTTCATCAGGAGGGGAATAGCCTGACAAATGATTCAATTTTTCGACATAGCTGACTGCATTATTTCTATTCCAGTGTATTCTCTGAGGACGTACTTCAGACTTTAACGTAATGTTACTATTGTTTGGAATGTTTAATTTGAGATATATAGGCATATGGTCTGAGTAGGGTTTACTAGTAATTTCGAAACTGTCCACAAGCATTAGGAGACTATGCGAGCATATACAATAATCAATCAAAGAATTACCTCTTCCTCCATAAAAACTTAATTCACCTTCACCATCTCCATTCATTCTGCCATTCAACACTATACCTCCCATGTTTTCAACCATATCCATTAGTTTTCTTCCTTGACTATTAACAACCTTGTCTTTAGAACATCTAATTTCATTAATATGTGGTAGATCTGCTAATAAGTTTGTATCCAATATACGTTGTTCTTCACCAATACGCGCGTTAAAATCTCCAACAATGCAAAAATTGGTGGGGCACAGCTAGTCAAATATTTTTATTTTATTAGTTAAACTATTTGAATACCTTTAATTTAGTGTATATATTTTGTAATATTTATGGAAAAATAATTAAAAAGATAAGAATATATTGAAATATTTAAGTGTCCCTATTATTTTTCCAGGCCTTTATTTTACATTTTTTTTAAGAATTTGGCAGAGCTAGTCGAATATTTTTATTTTATTAGTTAAACTATTTGAATGCCTTTAATTTAGTGTATATATTTTGTAATATTTATGGAAAAATAATTAAAAATATAAGAATATATTGAAAAATTTAAGTGTCCCTATTATTTTTCCAGGCCTTTATTTTACATTTTTTTTAAGAATTTGGCAGAGCTAGTGAAATATTTTTTTTTATTAGTTAAACTATTTGAATGCCTTTAATTTAGTGTATATATTTTGTAATATTTATGGAAAAATAATTAAAAATATAAGAATATATTGAAAAATTTAAGTGTCCCTATTATTTTTCCAGGCCTTTATTTTACATTTTTTTAAGAATTTGGCAGAGCTAGTCGAATATTTTTATTTTATTAGTTAAACTATTTGAATACCTTTAATTTAGTGTATATATTTTGTAATATTTATGGAAAAATAATTAAAAATATAAGAATATATTGAAAAATTTAAGTGTCCCTATTATTTTTCCAGGCCTTTATTTTACATTTTTTTTAAGAATTTGGCAGAGCTAGTGAAATATTTTTTTTTATTAGTTAAACTATTTGAATGCCTTTAATTTAGTGTATATATTTTGTAATATTTATGGAAAAATAATTAAAAATATAAGAATATATTGAAAAATTTAAGTGTCCCTATTATTTTTCCAGGCCTTTATTTTACATTTTTTTTAAGAATTTGGCAGAGCTAGTCAAATATTTTTATTTTATTAGTTAAACTATTTGAATACCTTTAATTTAGTGTATATATTTTGTAATATTTATGGAAAAATAATTAAAAATATAAGAATATATTGAAAAATTTAAGTGTCCCTATTATTTTTCCAGGCCTTTATTTTACATTTTTTTTAAGAATTTGGCAGAGCTAGTCAAATATTTTTATTTTATTAGTTCAACTATTTGAATGCCTTTAATTTAGTGTATATATTTTGTAATATTTATGGAAAAATAATTAAAAATATAAGAATATATTGAAAAATTTAAGTGTCCCTATTATTTTTCCAGGCCTTTATTTTACATTTTTTTTAAGAATTTGGAAGAGCTAGTGAAGTATTTTTTTTATTAGTTAAACTATTTGAATACCTTTAAGTTAGTGTATATATTTTTTAATATTTATGGAAAAATAATTAAAAATATAAGAATATATTGGAAAATTTAAGTGTCCCTATTATTTTTCCAGGCCTTTATTTTACATTTTTTTTAAGAATTTGGCAGAGCTAGTCAAATATTTTTATTTTATTAGTTAAACTATTTGAATGCCTTTAATTTAGTGTAAATATTTTGTAATATTTATGGAAAAATAATTAAAAATATAAGAATATATTGAAAAATTTAAGTGTCCCTATTATTTTTCCAGGCCATTATTTTACATTTTTTTTTTAAGAATTTGGCAGAGCTAGTGAAATATTTTTTTTATTAGTTAAACTATTTGAATACCTTTAATTTAGTGTATATATTTTGTAATATTTATGGAAAAATAATTAAAAATATAAGAATATATTGAAAAATTTAAGTGTCCCTATTATTTTTCCAGGCCTTTATTTTACATTTTTTTTAAGAATTTGGCAGAGCTAGTCAAATATTTTTATTTTATTAGTTAAACTATTTGAATGCCTTTAATTTAGTGTAAATATTTTGTAATATTTATGGAAAAATAATTAAAAATATAAGAATATATTGAAAAATTTAAGTGTCCCTATTATTTTGCCAGGCCATTATTTTACATTTTTTTTTTAAGAATTTGGCAGAGCTAGTGAAATATTTTTTTTATTAGTTAAACTATTTGAATACCTTTAATTTAGTGTATATATTTTTTAATATTTATGGAAAAATAATTAAAAATATAAGAATATATTGAAAAATTTAAGTGTCCCTATTATTTTGCCAGGCCTTTATTTTACATTTTTTTTAAGAATTTGGCAGAGCTAGTGAAATATTTTTTTTTATTAGTTAAACTATTTGAATACCTTTAATTTAGTGTATATATTTTTTAATATTTATGGAAAAATAATTAAAAATATAAGAATATATTGAAAAATTTAAGTGTCCCTATTATTTTTCCAGGCCTTTATTTTACATTTTTTTTAAAAATTTGGCAGAGCTAGTTTAATATTTTTATTTTATTAGTTAAACTATTTGAATACCTTTAATTTAGTGTATATATTTTTTAATATTTATGGAAAAATAATTAAAAATATAAGAATATATTGAAAAATTTAAGTGTCCCTATTATTTTTCCAGGCCTTTATTTTACATTTTTTTTAAGAATTTGGCAGAGCTAGTCAAATATTTTTATTTTATAAGTTAAACTATTTGAATACCTTTAATTTAGTGTATATATTTTGTAATATTTATGGAAAAATAATTAAAAATATAAGAATATATTGAAAAATTTAAGTGTCCCTATTATTTTTCCAGGCCATTATTTTACATTTTTTTTTTTAAGAATTTGGCAGAGCTAGTGAAATATTTTTTTTATTAGTTAAACTATTTGAATACCTTTAATTTAGTGTATATATTTTGTAATATTTATGGAAAAATAATTAAAAATATAAGAATATATTGAAAAATTTAAGTGTCCCTATTATTTTTCCAGGCTTTTATTTTACATTTTTTTTAAGAATTTGGCAGAGCTAGTGAAATATTTTTTTTTATTACTTAAACTATTTGAATACCTTTAATTTAGTGTATATATTTTTTAATATTTATGGAAAAATAATTAAAAATATAAGAATATATTGAAAAATTTAAGTGTCCCTATTATTTTGCCAGGCCTTTATTTTACATTTTTTTTAAGAATTTGGCAGAGCTAGTGAAATATTTTTTTTTATTAGTTAAACTATTTGAATACCTTTAATTTAGTGTATATATTTTGTAATATTTATGGAAAAATAATTAAAAATATAAGAATATATTGAAATATTTAAGTGTCCCTATTATTTTTCCAGGCCTTTATTTTACATTTTTTTTAAGAATTTGGCAGAGCTAGTGAAATATTTTTTTTTATTAGTTAAACTATTTGAATACCTTTAATTTAGTGTATATATTTTGTAATATTTATGGAAAAATAATTAAAAATATAAGAATATATTGAAAAATTTAAGTGTCCCTATTATTTTTCCAGGCCTTTATTTTACATTTTTTTTAAAAATTTGGCAGAGCTAGTTTAATATTTTTATTTTATTAGTTAAACTATTTGAATACCTTTAATTTAGTGTATATATTTTGTAGTATTTATGGAAAAATAATTAAAAATGTAAGAATATATTGAAAAATTTAAGTGTCCCTATTATTTTTCCAGGCCTTTATTTTACATTTTTTTTTTTTAAGAATTTGGCAGAGCTAGTTTAATATTTTTATTTTATTAGTTAAACTATTTGAATACCTTTAATTTAGTGTATATATTTTGTAATATTTATGGAAAAATAATTAAAAATATAAGAATATATTGGAAAATTTAAGTGTCCCTATTATTTTTCCAGGCCTTTATTTTACATTTTTTTTAAGAATTTGGCAGAGCTAGTCAAATATTTTTATTTTATTAGTTCAACTATTTGAATGCCTTTAATTTAGTGTATATATTTTGTAATATTTATGGAAAAATAATTAAAAATATAAGAATATATTGAAAAATTTAAGTGTCCCTATTATTTTTCCAGGCCTTTATTTTACATTTTTTTAAGAATTTGGCAGAGCTAGTCGAATATTTTTATTTTATTAGTTAAACTATTTGAATGCCTTTAATTTAGTGTATATATTTTGTAATATTTATGGAAAAATAATTAAAAATATAAGAATATATTGAAAAATTTAAGTGTCCCTATTATTTTTCCAGGCCTTTATTTTACATTTTTTTTAAGAATTTGGCAGAGCTAGTCAAATATTTTTATTTTATTAGTTCAACTATTTGAATGCCTTTAATTTAGTGTATATATTTTGTAATATTTATGGAAAAATAATTAAAAATATAAGAATATATTGAAAAATTTAAGTGTCCCTATTATTTTTCCAGGCCTTTATTTTACATTTTTTTAAGAATTTGGCAGAGCTAGTGAAATATTTTTTTTTATTAGTTAAACTATTTGAATACCTTTAAGTTAGTGTATATATTTTTTAATATTTATGGAAAAATAATTAAAAATATAAGAATATATTGGAAAATTTAAGTGTCCCTATTATTTTTCCAGGCCTTTATTTTACATTTTTTTTTAAGAATTTGGCAGAGCTAGTCAAATATTTTTATTTTATTAGTTAAACTATTTGAATGCCTTTAATTTAGTGTAAATATTTTGTAATATTTATGGAAAAATAATTAAAAATATAAGAATATATTGAAAAATTTAAGTGTCCCTATTATTTTTCCAGGCCATTATTTTACATTTTTTTTTTAAGAATTTGGCAGAGCTAGTGAAATATTTTTTTTATTAGTTAAACTATTTGAATACCTTTAATTTAGTGTATATATTTTGTAATATTTATGGAAAAATAATTAAAAATATAAGAATATATTGAAAAATTTAAGTGTCCCTATTATTTTTCCAGGCTTTTATTTTACATTTTTTTTAAGAATTTGGCAGAGCTAGTGAAATATTTTTTTTTATTAGTTAAACTATTTGAATACCTTTAATTTAGTGTATATATTTTTTAATATTTATGGAAAAATAATTAAAAATATAAGAATATATTGAAAAATTTAAGTGTCCCTATTATTTTGCCAGGCCATTATTTTACATTTTTTTTTTAAGAATTTGGCAGAGCTAGTGAAGTATTTTTTTTATTAGTTAAACTATTTGAATACCTTTAATTTAGTGTATATATTTTTTAATATTTATGGAAAAATAATTAAAAATATAAGAATATATTGAAAAATTTAAGTGTCCCTATTATTTTGCCAGGCCTTTATTTTACATTTTTTTTAAGAATTTGGCAGAGCTAGTGAAATATTTTTTTTTATTAGTTAAACTATTTGAATACCTTTAATTTAGTGTATATATTTTTTAATATTTATGGAAAAATAATTAAAAATATAAGAATATATTGAAAAATTTAAGTGTCCCTATTATTTTTCCAGGCCTTTATTTTACATTTTTTTTAAAAATTTGGCAGAGCTAGTTTAATATTTTTATTTTATTAGTTAAACTATTTGAATACCTTTAATTTAGTGTATATATTTTTTAATATTTATGGAAAAATAATTAAAAATATAAGAATATATTGAAAAATTTAAGTGTCCCTATTATTTTTCCAGGCCTTTATTTTACATTTTTTTTAAGAATTTGGCAGAGCTAGTCAAATATTTTTATTTTATAAGTTAAACTATTTGAATACCTTTAATTTAGTGTATATATTTTGTAATATTTATGGAAAAATAATTAAAAATATAAGAATATATTGAAAAATTTAAGTGTCCCTATTATTTTTCCAGGCCATTATTTTACATTTTTTTTTTAAGAATTTGGCAGAGCTAGTGAAATATTTTTTTTATTAGTTAAACTATTTGAATACCTTTAATTTAGTGTATATATCTTGTAATATTTATGGAAAAATAATTAAAAATATAAGAATATATTGGAAAATTTAAGTGTCCCTATTATTTTTCCAGGCCTTTATTTTACATTTTTTTTAAAAATTTGGCAGAGCTAGTTTAATATTTTTATTTTATTAGTTAAACTATTTGAATACCTTTAATTTAGTGTATATATTTTGTAGTATTTATGGAAAAATAATTAAAAATGTAAGAATATATTGAAAAATTTAAGTGTCCCTATTATTTTTCCAGGCCTTTATTTTACATTTTTTTTTAAGAATTTGGCAGAGCTAGTGAAATATTTTTATTTTATTAGTTCAACTATTTGAATACCTTTAATTTAGTGTATATATCTTGTAATATTTATGGAAAAATAATTAAAAATATAAGAATTTATTGAAAAATTTAAGTGTCCCTATTATTTTTCCAGGCCTTTATTTTACATTTTTTTTTAAGAATTTGGCAGAGCTAGTGAAATATTTTTATTTTATTAGTTAAACTATTTGAATGCCTTTAATTTAGTGTATATATTTTGTAATATTTATGGAAAAATAATTAAAAATATAAGAATATATTGGAAAATTTAAGTGTCCCTATTATTTTTCCAGGCCTTTATTTTACATTTTTTTTAAGAATTTGGCAGAGCTAGTGAAATATTTTTTTTATTTGTTAAACTATTTGAATACCTTTAATTTAGTGTATATATCTTGTAATATTTATGGAAAAATAATTAAAAATATAAGAATATATTGGAAAATTTAAGTGTCCCTATTATTTTTCCAGGCCTTTATTTTACATTTTTTTTTAAGAATTTGGCAGAGCTAGTCAAATATTTTTATTTTATTAGTTAAACTATTTGAATACCTTTAATTTAGTGTATATATTTTGTAATATTTATGGAAAAATAATTAAAAATATAAGAATATATTTGAAAATTTAAGTGTCCCTATTATTTTTCCAGGCCTTTATTTTACTTTTTTTTAAGAATTTGGCAGAGCTAGTCAAATATTTTTATTTTATTAGTTAAACTATTTGAATAACTTTAATTTAATGTATATACTTTGTAATATTTATGGATAAATAATTAAAAATATAAGAATATATTGAAAAATTTAAGTGTCCCTATTATTTTTCCAGGCCTTTATTTTACATTTTTTTTGAAGAATTTGTCAGAGCTAGTGAAATATTTTTTTTTATTTGTTAAACTACTTGAATACCTTTAATTTAGTGTATATATTTTGTAATATTTATGGAAAAATAATTAAAAATATAAGAATATATTGAAAAATTTAGGTGTCCCTATTATTTTTCCAGGCCTTTATTTTACTTTTTTTTTAAGAATTTGGCAGAGCTAGTGAAATATTTTTTTTATTTGTTAAACTATTTGAATACCTTTAATTTAGTGTATATATTTTGTAATATTTATGGAAAAATAATTAAAAATATAAGAATATATTGAAAAATTTAAGTGTCCCTATTATTTTTCCAGGCCTTTATTTTACATTTTTTTTAAGAATTTGGCAGAGCTAGTCAAATATTTTTATTTTATTAGTTAAACTATTTGAATACCTTTAAATTAGTGTATATATTTTGTAATATTTATGGAAAAACAATTAAAAATATAAGAATATATTGAAAAATTTAAGTGTCCCTATTATTTTTCCAGGCCTTTATTTTACATTTTTTTTGAAGAATTTGTCAGAGCTAGTGAAATATTTTTTTTTATTTGTTAAACTACTTGAATACCTTTAATTTAGTGTATATATTTTGTAATATTTATGGAAAAATAATTAAAAATATAAGAATATATTGAAAAATTTAAGTGTCCCTATTATTTTTCCAGGCCTTTATTTTACTTTTTTTTTAAGAATTTGGCAGAGCTAGTGAAATATTTTTTTTATTTGTTAAACTATTTGAATACCTTTAATTTAGTGTATATATTTTGTAATATTTATGGAAAAATAATTAAAAATATAAGAATATATTGGAAAATTTAAGTGTCACTATTATTTTTCCAGGCCTTTATTTTAATTTTTTTTTAAGAATTTGGCAGAGCTAGTCAAATATTTTTATTTTATTAGTTAAACTATTTGGATACCTTTAATTTAGTGTATATATTTTGTAATATTTATGGAAAAATAATTAAAAATATAAGAATATATTGAAAAATTTAAGTGTCCCTATTATTTTTCCAGGCCTTTATTTTACATTTTTTTTAAGAATTTGGCAGAGCTAGTCAAATATTTTTATTTTATTAGTTAAACTATTTGAATACCTTTAAATTAGTGTATATATTTTGTAATATTTATGGAAAAACAATTAAAAATATAAGAATATATTGAAAAATTTAAGTGTCCCTATTATTTTTCCAGGCCTTTATTTTATTTTTTTTAAGAATTCGCAGAGCTAGTCAACTAGCATTAGAATTAAAAAAAAAGTCATACATTTTTACCGCACAAATCGGTCTTGTAAAAAACTTAAGTAACGTATTCTATTGTTATACCTGAAACAGGTAGAAACAGAAATCGTCCCGGCTTTGGTTTTTTTACAGTTATATTTTACAGTTATATTTTTTACAGTTATATTGAAATATCTAAGATGGAGGCGTTTATAAAAGCATTGAACCCAGATGGAATTGCTTTTACCGAATTGCGCCGAATTTTTGCACGATTAAGCGGCATAAAAGTAAAAGAAGGTATGAACTCTAGCTACTTTATTATATTAGATTTATATTTCATATCATAATGTTTTTATTTTACAGGAATTCTTGAAGTCGCCGTGGTCTAGTAGGTAGTGTGTTGGCTTATTAGACGAAAGGCCCGAGTTCGAATCCCAGGTCAGACATCAAAACGAAAATATGAAAAATATTTCTTCGGCGACTTCCTCTCAGCAGATTTCTGGCAAAAACTCTGAGAATAAAAATTGCCATGAAAAGCTTCTCAAAAAAACCTGTCGTTCGGAGTCGACTTTAAACTGTAGGTCCCGCCACTCATGTATAAAATTAACGCACACAACACGAGTGGTGTGAGAAGCTAGGACGTTGTACAATGGGTCAGTTCGACCTCCGGGTACTGTACTTGTCACAGTTGACAAGTACACGTCCTCTAACCTAACCTAACCTACAGGAATTCTTAATAGACCGGACATTCGTCGTCTAATGAAGGACCAACAATTTGAACTTGCATTGAATGATATGGAGCTATTGGGCTGGAATTGTGTGAAATCAGTAGTAGAAAATGTATTAGGAAATCATCGGTCTGAAAATTGGCGAATTTTAATTGGAAATATGCTAACCGCATTTAAAAACTTAAACGTCAGAATGTCATTGAAAATACATTTTTTGCATTGTCATGCAGAAAAATTTAATGAACAATCACCAGCCGAGTCTGATGAACATGGCGAGAGATTTTACCAAGTAACAGCCAGACTCAAACATTGGTATAGTGGCAAACAACTTGATTCGCTATTAGGGGATATTTATTGGAATCTGCAGGAGGAAGAAGAATAAATTTGTAAATAAAAATTTAAACTTTAATTAACAACAAAAATAAATGTTTTAATTCTTGAAGTTTCGTGTGGTTATTATAATAAACTAAATCGTTTTTGAGTTACGCGAATATATGTTGTGCAACCTCCTCCATTTTCGAAATCATGGTATATTTCGAAAACAAGAGCTAACCTAAAAAAACGGTTAGCACCACTGGATTCAGCGTACCCGAATTAGGTTAACCCACCAGGTGCACCGCTTGTCACTTTTTCCAACTAGCACAGTGTTATTTGTCATGTTACTTGTACATATACGAATATGTACACACACACACATATGTACATATACAAATTTAACCCTAAAAATGGTGTCATATCCGTTTCCGTTATGTAAATGAAATTATACATTTAATTTCTGGTTTTTGTTTTTCACTTTTTTCTTCTCTCTCTGCATTCTGCATTCTGCTCTCTGTTGTCTGTTTTCTCTGCATAAATTTCTTATCATTAGTGGTTAAAATTTTAACCATTATTTACACGAAAATTAAGGAAAAATAAAAGAAAAACTACAGAAAAAATGGAGAGTTTTTAAATGAAATTGTTGCTATTGTTGCTTTTGTTGTTGCTATTAAATGAACTTTTTTTTCTTGTTATCGAATGTAACACCAGAATATACAAGACTTAAATAAAAGAATTATTTTTATTCTACATCTATGCGTACATGCATATGCATACGTAAATATATATGTACATATATATGTGAAAATGTTTGTCTCGTTATACAATATAATTATAATCGTTCTCACAAGTACGTACGTACAATTTTGTAAATGTTTGTTCAAATTTCTACCACATAGCAGTTTAAGTATGTGTGAGTAGCACTGTTAAAGTATTTGTTGTATTGTTATTGTTTTTTAGGCCGTAATATTTTTATGTGCACACTTTTAGGGGCTGAATATGTGTAAACTAAACACCTATACTTACACACCGACGCTTATGATTTTTAAATAAGACAAGGAAAGTGTTTGTTTGTTTGTCTGTCTCTGGGTATTTGTCAAAGGCAATGAAAGAAATGTGTGGTAAAGTAGTAAAGAAAAGAAAACAAAACAACAATTTGCTACAGGCGAGTTATATTTTTTTGTTGTTCTTTCTATTCATTCATTCACAACTCATTCGTATGTTCAAAAGTAAATAAATAAGGTGTAGTTAAAAGGCAGCCATTCTGTAAATGAAATAAAAGGAATGGTATTTTTTTGGAGAAAAGATCGGAGAAAAGAGCCACTCTTCCTTTGAGCTTAACTCACGCATATCATTTATTAAGATATCAAGTTCACAATTAACGCTGATATAGTCACATAAACAATGTATACAAATGTTATCAGGGACAATTGTTGAAGCAGCATATTGATGAGGTCTCAACAAACGCAGATGTAATCATATAAACAATGTATAGAAATGCTATCTGGGACAAATGTTGAAGCTACATGTAATCATGTAAACAATGTATAGATATGCTATCCTCGACAAATATTGATGCACCTTGTTGATGAGGCAAATGCTGATGCAATCATATAAACTATGTATAGAAATACTATCTGGGACAAATGTTGAAACAGGATATTGATGAGGCCTCTAGAAACGATAATCGAATAAGACATGCTGTCGCTGGAAGAGAAGCAGCGAAATGGTTTTCTCGTTTTCGATCTGATATTTTGGAAAAATTGTGCAGTTATTTAAAAAGTTAACAAAGACATGTTGCTAGACAATCATCGGCAAATAGTTATCAACAATTTAAAGCAATCTGGATACACAAAAGAAAGTGATATTTGAATGACACAATTTCCATATGAAATTCACTGCTTAAACAGGAAATTGTACGACAAAAAAATTCGAAAAAAATTTCGACTAAAATGGTGAGGGTTCTCAGACCGTGAAAAAGTCGGGTTTGACACCAAGAAGGTGGAATTGGGTGGGTATTGTTCAGTATGAGCACTTACAATGATTGACTCTCATCTCTTCTGTCAATAATTAACGAGATTAAAGCACGTAAATAAAATAAAATAACTAGAATCGATCAATATTCACAATCAGAATATTGTGTTACATTTTGACAGCGTTAAACCATCGGGTCTTTCATTAAGCGCTTAATATTTTTCAATTTAAATAAAACAGAGTTTGTGTGAGATATCATCGAAGTTTGTTTTCATATGAAAGATTTATGTTGCAAATATGTGCCGATTCAAGCAATGTTCGAATGTCCGACAGGACTTGTTTGGGATGATTTTCAACGACTCCAATTGTTCATAACTCTGGAACCAAAATCAGGTTACATTTGGGCAATGGCTTAGCTTATATTGGTTTTGAAGACCGTAGTTCGTGGTTTATTCGCATAGGCATGTGACATAGTGAAACCCAATAAGTAAAAATCTACAGAGGCTAAACCATATGTTCTAGAGCCAGATCATGTGACTTCCACGTGAGATTGTAATGTCCTTATATTGTTCATGCAGAATATCTGAACTGTGTGGCACGTAGCACCGTAAAAACTACATGATCTTGCTGTCCAGAGTATCCTATTCAGGCCAAAAGAAATTCAAAATAATCCTATTGTGTTTGACATTGACATTGATGGCCTGATCAATAGCGTTCTCAAGATCCACACCAAATGCAGCCTTTTATGGGATGGATCGGACAATTTTGGATTTCATATGAATCGATAGCATCCCAAATGAGAGAGAGAGACACAGATTACTAAACCCTACCAGATGAGAAAACAATAGGTTCCTTTATACTTCACCTCATAGAAAATAACATTCATACTCTTTACTCATACCGTTCATGTGTGTTTAAGAATACAATTGTATAAATACCCTTAGTTATTAAAAAAACTACCCTCTCTCTCTCCCACATACCCGTTTACACATTTACTTTAAATGCAAAGACAACACCTTTAATGCCCTTTCATAATAATTCTCTGTGTGCTCATGTTAATGGTGTCTGGGTACTAGTGGTGTGGCCTCTTTGTTAAAATTGCTGTTGCTGTTGGTGCTGGTGTTGCCGTTATCATATATAGTTGTTGTCTTTAAGATAACAGGATGCAATTTGTGTGTGTGAATGTGTGTGTGATAAGTTTGTAACAAAAACAAAGAAGTAAAACTATTAAAACAAAAAACCAAGAGTAAAAGAGACATGAAAGTAAGTTAAAAAAAAACAAATTGCTCAGCAACAAAAGCAGTGAAACCACATACAAAATGTGTGTCTAAGTGAAAATGTGTATGTTTTTGTAACAGAATTTTACTTTTGACTGTGAATAGGTACAGTGGATGTCAATAAGAAGTAAACACATCGCTTACTTGGGCAATGCAAAGTCTTATTGGACTTGAAGATGGAAAACTATTGCACAAAATTCTTCCTTATTGCTTAATGTTGCTTAATGGACATTCTAACAAAGGTAGAAAGTATACCTTTTTATATATTGATTGGCACTCCTTTAGCAAGTTTCTCAGCTGATCTATTAGTTGGCATGTCTCTTTGACAATGAATCGTTATGAGATTGACACAAAACTGTCGAAAAAATCGAGCGAGGGATCAATCACTATAGATGCTAATCAGTTTAGAGCTGTAGTGTCCTTTCGCCGTCGGACAGAAATTTTAGTTTCTGAAGTTATCTTTTCTCTGTTCAGCAGAATCACGCTACTGCAGTCAGACAGGCAGTGGTATATCCCAAGATCCAGACCTATGGAAAAAATTTCACAGTCTACCCGATTCTAAAGTTTATAATCATCTGTGTGGACTTTCGCAGAATTTTCGGAGCCAACAGTCTTTCCTGATTGGAAATGTAATTTGAAACCTCCTATCATGTCTAAGTAAAGTCAACTTTACTGATAGTTTGGAAATTCTCAAATCGGATAAAGAAGAGCCAAAAGGAATGAATAAAATAAATTACATTGCGTGCTGTATGTTGTCTGATCTGGATGGAAGCCAAATAAGCATTCTAAAAAAGGATTTTTTAGCAGCGTGTGTAACGCATATCTGGTTGACTGTCAGTTTTATTTCTACTAACTTGGTGCTGAAATGAAATTTTCATGTGTTCCATCGATCAAGATTCCTGTGCAGGTAGCCAAACATTTTTGTTGAATGTGTTTACATTTTTATGTCACCCACTGTATGCATAGCAAGTGTGGGAGAATATGTGCGCAACAAAACTAAGTACTTCACATTATTTTTGGACCCTCATAATATTTAATAAGGGTGTCAAGACAAAGTATTTTTGTGACGTCCTCTTGCGTTTTGGTTTTGCTTTTAAAATTTTTATCGACTGATAAGGAAAAAAAAAAATAAATGTGAACACAATTATTTTTATCTATTGATTAAAATCTTAAGGTGTTTTATTTTACACACAGTGATACTCAGAGGAAGAAAGAATGTTGCGCAATTATTGTTAATAATAATGGCATATAAAAGGCTATACAAAAATATTTCTATTAATAATTTAAAAAAATGGCAGAGGTTATTAGATGGTGAAGATCTTTCTAATAGGTGCAGGCCGCATTTAGCATTTGAAACTAAAACGAAGTTATGAGAACAGGTGGTCAAAAATACAACATACAGAAGGGTAGAGTGATTTTATTCTAAATTTTACATTTACATGGCTATTTGGCATCAATATAGATTTCGTCTTATTTACTGCCAGACCCATCTTTATAGACTTCCATTCAATAGGCTGCAGTAACATCCCGCTTGATACGTCCAACGATGTCAATGTCGTGAGCGTGGAGGCTTTTGTGGAAATAGTGTTTTTGGAATAAACCCTCGGCTTACACAGAACACTCTGAAGTTGACGAAATGAAAAAGTCGCCTGATAAAAGATGTTGCTTCTCCGAAACCTCACGAGATATCGAAAGGTTCATTGCTGCCTTCAGGGAGCTGCAGGAGTTGCTCAACGTCATAGACTTATCAGCCTCGCACCAATACCGAGCTCAGACGTTGCGCCAAAAATTCGATTTCTAGTAGAGCCATCGAAAGGTGCCTTATAGTCTATAAAAATGTGGTGTGTATCGACTTGGTTTTCATGGGTCTTCTGCAGGACTTGACGTAATGTGAAGATCTGGTCGATAGTGAATGTGAAGATTCAGCCTGAGGCTGTTCTGCTAAGGTCCAGTCAGTGAAGGCTTATACGTCTGTAGTTGGCGCATATCACACATTCTCTCTTTTTAAGGGTTTGTTAAATTAGTTGTCATTTACTCGGTCTGTTTTGTAAACTTATCAGGCTTGAAACAACAATGATAAGATGCAATTGGTCCTTCGAAGAGATGTTTCAGTAGTTCAATCAATATGTTCGTAAGAACCTTATATGCGATAGTGAGAAGGCTTGGTGCATGTCATGGAGTCTGATTTTTTTCTAGGATAAAATAGAGGGTGTTCGGGTACTAATAGTTAGTCACACTTTCCAGTAGTCATTATCCGTAAATAAGATGGTGCATGTACCTTACCAGCTCGTTACCTGCGGCCCTAAACAATTCAGCGAGCAAGCCATCAGGACCTTCAGTTTTATTGTTCTAATGTTTCAGAATCGCAACTTCATCGACCTCCTCACAGAGTAGAGGGCTCTCAGGTTCTAATTATTGGATACATAATCTGTAAAAAAGCTGACGCAAGTACACTACCAGCTCAATACCTGGGGCCATAAACAATTCAGCGAGCAGACCATCTGGGACTTCAGTGTTAAATTTCTTAAGTTGCAGAATTGCGACTTCATGGCAGCGAATCATGGCTGGGCTGTAGAATCTTCTCACCGTCATTATCGATTGGATTCGATGCATTAAGATCTCTGTTTCGTCTCGTAGTGTTGCGCCCATAACTTCAGCTTTATTGTTCTTAAGTTGCAGAATCGCGATTTTAGCCTTCTCATTGCTGAGCGGTAGAATCTGTACAACATCTCCATCTATTGGGTTCGACAATTATCAATATCTCTGTCTCATCTCATAGTGTTGCGACCATAACTTCAGCACCCTTTTCCGAATCTGTAACCAATTTTTCCGCTTTCATTTTCTAGATAAAATCTACTGAGCATTCTTTATACTGAGCATTTTTTTATACTCAAAGAATTTACATTGAAAATACAAAAAGGAATCACCCCTTATGACATAAGAAATAAACACAGTTTAAAATATTAAAATAAAGTTTATTTAAAACGTTAAAATAAAAATAAAAAAAAACAAAAGTATTCACACAACAAAACTTTTATGTAAAGCCCTGCTACTACGTAAATATTAAACATTGCGTGTTTAAATAAAGCCCATCACCGTCACCGTCACTATCACCAGCAACTGAGAACTTAATTTTGCAAAAAGTTTTCATTTTTTTTTATTTTTTTGTTGTTGTTTGTTTAAACAAATGCATTAAAAGAAATTCTTGTAGATTTATTTTTCTTTTCCGTAAACACAAGTCAAGAATAAAAGAAAAGAACACCAACCAAGCAGCTCGTTTCATACAAATGCTGATAATTTAAATATTTTACTTTTACTACAGGGTGTATGGGTATGGGTATGGGTAGGGAGGGGTACGTGTAAGGATACTACTCGTCTTGTGTAGCATTTCATTTGAGAAACTGAGAAATCTTGCTTAAGTTATGGCATAATTATTATTGCTGTGCAGCAATTGCAGCATGTAGTGGCAGCAGCAGCATGTAGAAGGAAAGAAAATAAAAAGAAATGTTTTTGAGAAAACTTCTGTTTTGAATTTTAAAACCCATCAACGTTTAGCTGAGACAAAAAAGTGTTGAAATGGAAGACAATTTTTTTTTCTTGAGAAAAACATTAAAAACTTTCACTCGTGGAGCAAAAGTTATGTTTTGCATTGTAAAAGAAGTTTTATTTCATAATGTTTTCAAATCTTTTTATTTTTCTTCTTCGAGTTTTTTCTTCAATTTACTTTTTTTTTTTGTGTTAAACAAGGAAGTAAACTGTTTAAGTACAAGGTGGTGTAAATGAATTCAATTCTCTTAAAAGCTACAAAATATGAAATTTAAATTTGGATTTCAATCTCCAACACGTTTGACAATGTTGAAAATTACTTTTAAAACTTGGTATTAGATACTTAGACAGTATAAGACAGTTAATACACAAGAAACGGTACTTTTTTTGGGTGCTACTTACATGATGCTGTAACGGAGGTCACAGAGAACACATTAAAGGACAGCTTTTAGACAGATGGGATGGGCTATATGCAAACAAATTGTGGACGCCATTAACGATCTTTCTCTTGCTGTGTTTAACTTGACACGTAGACTCCATGTGGAGTCTCCTCCGTTTCCCATTCCCCCTTTCCTACTTTCTCCCATTTTTCCTATCCCCTCTATTATCCTTCCTTTTTAAGAACGTTCTACAATGGGTCAATTCGACCTCCGGGTACTGTACTTGTCTCTATTGACAAGTACACGTCTCTAACCTAACCACCCGATAGATTGTTAACTAATGCAGACAGCACAGTCCAGTTACACACATAATTGGTTAATACAACCCTTTAGTCAGGATTATGACCTAGTTTCCCACACCACTTATGTAGTGTGTGTTAACTTTATACATGAGTGGTGGAACCTTCAGTTGAATGTCGATTCCGAACGACAGAGAAACTTTTCATAGCAATTTTATTTACTGTCTGAGTTTTTAGAGAAATCTACTGAGAGGAAGTCACCGAAGAAATATTTCTTTTAATATAACCTGGAGTTTGAACAACACTTATCTAAAAAACTACCATTCTGTGTTACACAGACGTATCGAGAACAGATTTAGGACCAATGGCAAAAGTTTTTGCTCTCGAAGCGAAATATTCAGAAAAACTCGAAGGTATCTTTAAAACATAAGTCTTCATAATCGAAAGACGAACTCAATTTAGTCTGAAGAGAGAGTATAAAGAACGGGACGTAATGACGCTCTCTGATAGTAATGCCAAAATCAAGCGATTTATTATAAGCCTGTCCGGAGAAGCTGAATCACAAAAATTATGATTTCTCGATGGCGGATCGATGGTGGCTTGCAATTCTTGTTACTGCTATCAACTGTTGGTTTTTTTTCGCATCAATGACTGCTCAGTAGTGGTCGATGGAGGCTTGCTATTCCTGCTACTACTATCGACTGCTTGTTTTTTTCAGATTAATGGCTGCTCGATAGCGGCTTCCTTAGCTTGTTACTACTATGTACTGTTGGTTTTTTTTTCGTATCAATGGCACGATGGCGTCTTAGTATTTTTTTCGGATTAATGGCTGCCCGATGGTGACTTGCTATTTTTTTTTCGAATTAATGGCTGCTCCCTATTTTTTTCAGATCAATGGCTGCTCGATGGCAGCATTCTATTCTTGTTACTACTATGTACTGTTGGTTTTTTCGGATTAATGGCTGCTCGATGACGGGTCGATGGCAGCTTGCTATTCTTGTTACTACTATCAACTGTTGGATTTTTTTTATTAATTCAATATAAATGTATATATATATGTATGTATATATATGTATGTATATATATGTATGTATATATATGTATGTATATATACGGGCTAATAATAATTACTCAATTTGCTTATTGGAGATAATAAAGTTGAAAAATAAAGCATTTTTACCAAATATCTCCCTACCATAAATCGAAAAAAATTCAATAAAACTTAAAAAGATGTTGTTTTCAGACCTAGAAAGTTGGATAGCTATTAGGACAACGATTCCAAAACAGGTTTCCTTATGGTCGAGCATTACATATGACCGGAGATATAGCCAACGAAGCTAACTTTCTTTGGAAAATTATCAAAATGGCGTAAAATCGGAAATCGAATGGACCTAATGGGGAGATCGATAGTGGGCTAGGTTGCTCAAGAATTCCAAAACAGGTTTCCTTACGGTCGTGAGTTTCGTGGAACCGAAGATTTAGGTGATGCAGCTAATTGATGTCTTCAAATGAGCGACAAAGACAAAATAGGGTAAAAAATGGACCTGGTGGTAAAATTGGACCTAGTGTTCTAAGTAGCCATAGTCCCAAGGATTCCAAAAGGGGTTTCTTTATAGTTGTGTGTTATGTGGAACCGGAGATATGATAAAGTGCTTTATGTGAATACGGATAAAAATGAAATTTTAGTTCATTTGACTTCAGAATGTTAATAATTCTCATTGAGTTCATTTGTATTTATATATATATATATATAACAAAATGTCGTATTTTTCGCAAGTTGCATTTCATTGGTAGATGACTTGCATATTTTTTTTTTTTTTTTTTTTGGTAAATAACTTGCATTTGTTTTGGTGATGACTTAAATTTTTTTTTAAATGAATTGCATTTTTTGCAGACCCAAATAATGGGTGCTCGTTGCAGGCTCAATGGCGGCTTGCTATTCTCTTACTACGATCAGCTATTGGTTATTTTAATCGGATTATTGGGTGCTCGTTGCAGAATCAATGGCGACTTGTAACTACGATCAGCTATTGGTTATTTTAATTGGATTAATGGGTGCTCGTTGCAGAATCAATGGCGGCTTGTTATCCTTGTAACTACGATCAGCTATTGGTTATTTTAATCGGATTAATGGCTGCTCGTTGCAGAATCAATGGCGGCTTGCTATTATCTTCACTACGATCAGCTGTTGGTTATTTTAATCGGATTAATGGGTGCTCGTTGTCAGTGCTAGGGAGAGAGAAAAAGGAAGGAAAGACTCCTTTTCACACCCAAGAAGAAGTACTAAGAAAGGCGAGAGCATGGGGAAGTAGAGTTATGCAGATGCTCGAAAATGTTATCAAAGCGTTAAACGTCTAGCCGAAAGTTGAAGGTAGGAAGGATCCTTTTGATACTTGAGTCGTACCCTTTCCCTAGAGGTAATTCATTCTGGCTTTCGCATGGTATTCGCTGTAGGAGTTGTGATCTCCATAGGGAGAGGTCCAGAGAGTCATCCTGGTTTAATTATTTGAGAGAGATTGACGCGTTTAATTTCTTTTTAAATTCGAAAACGCGATGAACATTGTTTTGTCTTTCTCCAGAACATGCACAGGAATTTCTTGAGTTTTTATTCAACAACTGCATTGTGCCACCTGGAAACAACATTACTGGTAATAAATATTTTCAGGTCGGTGAAGAAAATTTTGATTCAATCAAGAAGCAAAGGTTAAGAACATCATTAACTCTCTCTCTTTAATGTTTGGCAGTAATCTCGTATGTATTACTCACTCAATGTTGAAAAATTCAGTACTTTAGTACTTTTTTCAGTACTTTTCCATTTCAAAAATACCCCGCGACGCTTTCAGTACTTTTTTATTATTACATATTTTACGTCTTGCGCTCTTTTCAACTATTAATGCATTAGCAACGTAATGTGAAAGGTAGAATTAGTCTTTAGTCCCGGTTAGCCAAACGTCCACGGAACATATGTACGTTCGTTTTTAGAATACGATAAATAATGAGAACGGTGTCCGAACCGTAATGTGATTTCGGTAAGCATCATCATATGCTACAAACGAAAGTATATTCCATAACGTTCCGTCGACATTTGACTACACGGAACTTTTACGTTTTTTTACGTTCAGAATCAGCAGTTTTTGTTTTATATGTGAGGAACACGTATAAGTCGTAAGTTTTTCTTTTCCGTACCGTATGTGTATTAAATATGAAGAAAAAACTAGTCTAGTAGGAGGTGTGCTAGCTTACTAGATGTGAGCCGCGGTTCATACCCCATGTCAGACATCTCCAACATAACGAAAAATGAAAAAAATATTCCTTCGACGACCTCATTCTGTCAAAATTCCGAGAGTAATTAAAATTGCCATGAAAAAGTTCCTCAAAAATCTATCGTGCGCAGTAGACTTTAAACTATCAGTCCCGCCACTCATGTATAAAATTAACGCACACAACATAAGTGGTGTGAGAAGATAGGTCATAATCCTGATTGAAGGGTTGTAATGTATGTATATATTTTTTTTACAAAAGTACCATTTGATGCGAAAAAGTACTCTTTCAGTGATAGTTCAGTACCATTTCAAAATTTCAATTTTTTAACACTGCTTCAGAGTATCGCTTGCCTAAGTCCCTGCGCACAGAGGCATTCCAGGCAACTGTAACGCCAATGAACTTAACAGAGCAGGTATACTCCTTCGCCAACCGATTTGGGTGTACCACTTACCGCGTTTAAATTGGCCGTTAGGCAGAAATTCTTCCGGCAATGAGGAATCTTGCTCCATTGCCAGACTTACTTGGTCCACTATGGATAGGAGGCGTACCAACCAACTAATCAGACTTGATCGCAGTGACATCTCGAACAAAGTGGCCACGCTTAACGTTCATTCCGTTTTGGGAAGACTGCGCTGACCAACTTCTTCGAAGAATTTGGTGGAATTCGGTCAGTACAGGGACCGGTGGGAGCACAACGCATAGTGGCGTGCTCAAGTGAGCTTTGTCATTAAAGCTACTATGTTAACCTAACTACCTACCTAGTAGGTCATCTGGTTGCTGTATATTAATAATGATAATGCATATTAAAAATGAAATTCAGCGAAACACACGAAATCGCAGTAGCATCTTGTGCCAATAGTTGTACTGCAGCATTAAGTGGCGTAAGTGGCTTTAAAAGTCCTTTAAGCGTAGTTGTCCTCCTCTCTTAACTTATAGATAAGAAACAGTTCCAAAAATTTAAGCCTGGAACTGCAGGTAACATAAATTGAATAAATCTTGTACTACTTAATCAGCCATTTTGTTTTTTCTAATATCTTGTAATTGATTTTTGAATAAACAGCCACATTAATGGTTGTCAGGCTCAATTATTAACTGTTCTGTAGCGAAACCCTATGAAAAATGGCAGATTGTCGTATGAAAGCGAAAAATATAAGATCGGATATGACTGGTGAGTGGAAGAAAGAGAACGAAAGAATTGAAATGGTATTTAATGGCGTGCTAAAATTCTTGACGTACATCGATTTAGCATCAGATGGCGCTATCAGTATTAAAATAAAATTTAAGTCAGTCATTTAATATTTCTAAAGGATGTGATGCAAGCATTATAGAGAAGGTTAAGGGATTGAAACACTTTTAGTTTAATGAAGTACTCAGCACTCTCACAGGCGCTAGAGCGCCAACAAAACACAACAAGCTATTAAGCGCAGTAGAATTTACCTAATTTTTGTACTTCAAATGGAAGAGTTTCTATTGACTAATCATTGCATCAGGATAATGAGGCATTAACATGATGTCTGTTTTGCCTTACAGTGAACTGAAGTGGTCAGTACTTGATGCTTCTAATTCAACTTATAGTATGTGTTCCCTTTAATGCCAGGAATAATTAATTTAAGAATCCTTTTCCATGTAAATCTAAAATAAAAAGGAGGAGAAGGAGAGTAATAGACTACAAGATTATGCATAAGCTTGAGTGTTTCTTAGAAGTGACACGAATAAACTGACTACCAACCAACCTAGTTGATGCAAAACGACATGAGCAGTTGGAAAACTTTAAAACTGCATAATTAACGCAACAAAAGGAACTTAAAATACATATTCATGGGATGCACAAGATGAAAGTGTCAAGAGAAGTCAAAGATGTGTGCAAAACAAGACAAGAAAAAGGGAAACTCATCATTAAAGGTATGACACAAAAGGTACGAAATTGAACGAAAGCAAAGAATAAAATAAAAATGGGGATTATAAGACAGGTTATCGTTTAAAACGAATTATGAAAACACTACTTCTTCGTGACATGGTACAGTTACTCCACCAATATTTAGTTGAAAACAGAATTACTAGCGAAAGTAGTCATACATGTATGAAGTTAAGTCATCGAGAGATGTGCTGAATACAACCAGGGCACGAAATAAGCCGTTGTCCAGTAGGTAGTATGTTGGCTTATAAGACGTGAGGCCATGGTTCATATCCCAGTTCATATATCTCCAACAAAACGGAATATGAAGATAACATATCTTCTGTAACTTCCTCGTAGCATCTTTCTGGCAAAAACTGTGAGAGTAAAATAAAATTGCCATGTAAAGTTAATCAAAAAAACTGGTAAACTGTAGGTCCTGCCACTTATGTATAAAATTAACACATACAAAATAAGTGGTGTGAGAAGCTACATAATAAGCCTGCCTGAAGGGTTGTAATTGTCTAATACATACATATGTACATATGTATGTACATATGGCTTTAATGGATGGCAAAATTGCTTTCAACGGCTTTATTCCTGATAAGTTTACCAAGGCGCTGTTGGATCTGAGAGTAATTGTGGGAAACTGCAGTTGGATTAAAAGAAGTCTACACGCACATTAATCAATTTTGTGGATCTATACTATAGGTGAAGAGCTCCGCCCAATGGTGGAAGTCTTCGATGATTAGCTTTCATTTCTTCTATGTATTCTATAGAGAAGTCTGAAAAACATAGCGAAATGGACGGGACGAAGGAAGCACACAGTAAATTCCTGCAAGATTGAATTCAACTCTTTACCCAGTAGTATAGGATATTTGATTTTGGAGATATTATCGTGAATAATACCGTCACAGTGAATGTTAAAATTCTCGCCATCATATTGACTTCGTGACTGTTTCGATTTTATAGGTTAATTTGATATATTTCCTCTAGCAAAGATGCCTTTACCTATGCTTATAAGGATCATTCTTCTGATATTTTTGGAGTTGGCTTCATCTTCCTTACAGCGATTTTATCTGGGAGAATGTCTTAATTTCACTCTGGGTAGAATCAATGATCTGAAAGGAGGCCGAGCATATGCTATTCTCATAAGAGAGGAGCTTTAACTGTTTGAGTTGGTAGAGTTGGTGTTTGTGTTTCTTTCTGAGATGCATTAATTACCCAAAGGTTACAAGAACGTGTTCCCTTGATTCATTGTTTACGTCACAGAATCCTCATGTTGATCTCGAGATCAACTAAACGTATTCCAAATGAATGTACTCTGAGTCTAAAGTGGTGTGTTAAAAGACCGGTTATCAATCTCAGGTTATTCATGGTTAGTTTGATGCACGACTCAGATCTCCTGTTATTGTAGTTGCCCAACAAAAGTTTTGATTGACTCAAATCCATTTGGATTGAGAGAAGTCTTTGCCTCTCTTTATCTTTCTATACATCCTCTTCCACTCCACAGAAAAGTGATGGGACCTTCAGCGACGTAAAAGCTTGCGGGACTCATTGTCATAGATTCTCACATGATCCAAAACCCAGCAGGGGACAAAACTATTTTCTCTACCTATCTACTTAAGCTTCTCCAGACAGTGCCTTACCACCATCGGTTTAACCGCTTAAGAGCCGAGTGCTCTAAAGGTGCGTCCTGACACCAGATAATATTGCTCTGTCCTATCTTTTGTACCTCTTATCTAATCCTATACTATTAAAAAAAATCTGTTGAGCTGTAATAATAATGCAACGTAGAGGTGAGTAGTAATGCAGCAGCCTTGAGAGTATTCGACAGAAAAGTCCGATGTAAGATATTCGGTCCAGTGCGAGTTGGTGATGATTACCGTATCCGGTCCAACAATGAACTGTATGAGGAGCTGATACAGCTACGTTGGGCAGCATTTTAGCACCCAGCTGCTGCGCTGTAGTTCGAATGGAGGAGAATGCTCCAGCGAGACGAGTATTTGATGCGGCGATTTGCGGAAGTCTGCAAAGAGGTCGACCTTTGCAATGGGAGGTCCAAATCGACTGGTGTGATCAACTGGCGAAGGCGCTCAAGAAGCAGAGGTGCCTGGAATGAGGCCAAAATCTGCAGATCGGGTTGTTAATGGCTAATTAAGTAAGTAAGTAAGGGGTGGGTAATAAAAGAGCAAACCTTTTACTTATCATACCTTGAAACTATACTTAAGCATAGTATCGGGGACTAACGATTTGACACAGGAGGTAGTTTATCTCTTGGTTTTCACCTTGTAAGTAAAACGAAAAAAAAGACTTTTTTGTGTGACTGTCTCTTAGTGAACCCCATTCAATCTAGCGTACCTACTGTATATCTAAAGGCATAACTGTTTTATATCACATCTACCCGGTTGAATCAATATTACAACAATAAAAACAGACAAATTGAGAACACAAAGAATTACAAAAATATGCAAAAATTAATTCATATACACGCAGGGTAGCTTTCACACAGAGAATGGCAAAAAAACAACAAAAAAAATGAATATGAGAATCATGATGTAAAAAAGTTAAAAGTGCTCCAATTTTTAAACTATGCAGAAAAATACTGAAATAAAACAACAATAACAGCAACAACAAATGCAAAAACATCACCAAAAGCATAAAGAGAAATTCGAATAAATGACAACCACCAACAAATTTGTAAACTTGTACTTGTGCTCGAGAGAAAAAATAGAACAACAACTGCAGAAAACCAACAGCAAAAAAGCACAGTATCACATCAAGACCTCGTTCAGCGGGCCCCGAAACAATTACACACCCTTACAAACGACCGCAAAGCAAAGTGTATAATTAAAGCTCTGGTGTATTGCACAGCTTAGGGCGTTCAACACAAACGCAAGTACACGCACACACTCATACACCAATTCACGCTCTTATGCTGATGATATGAGAGCACAGCACGAACTATGACAATAACAAACGGAGAGAAAAAGGCAGAAAAAAATGCAAATAAAACTGCTGCACAAAAACTAGGCTAACAGCCAGAAGTATGGTACAGTAGACAACCAAGTGTAATGTCAATCATATGGTGGCGTAAATGCAATACAATTTATGAAAACTACAACAATAAAAATAACAACACCAACAACAACAATATGCTCAAAATATTTATTTAATCCTTTGACAACAATAAACGTTTTGGTGGCATTTAAAATGTGGTGGTCGGTCGATAAATGAATTTCTTGCAACATTTTTTGGAAGTCAAAAAATTTTTTTTGTGTTTTTTTTTATTTCAAAAAATTTATTTTTATTGTTGTAAACTTTACATATTTATTGTTTATTGAAATGCCAACAATATTTCTCTTTTTAAATTGTAAATACTGTTACGATTTCTTATGAATATTCATAAGGGTGAAGAATTATTTTTAAGTCCTTCTTCCTCTTTTTATAGGGATTTCAAAGGTCACTTAATGATTTACTTGTTGTTGATGTTGATATTTTACAGAAGTATCACGATTTATTGGTACAATTTTCCACTAGGAATATTCTGATCTGCCAAAATGCAGACTTACTCACTTAATTGGCTGTTAGCAACCCGCTTATCGGATTGCGGTGTTCCTTAACACATCTTTTTAGTCGCCTCTGCTTTTTGGGCTACTACGCCAGTTGGTCACATCAATCGATGACAGGACTTCTTCGATTTGGTTCCTCCAACACATTTAAGGTTGTTCTCTATGTCTACTGGTGCTAATGCTCTGCCATCCAAACGATATGGCCGAGTCAGTGCAGCTGCTGGATGTTAATGCATTCTGTACAACGTCCATGTCGTTGAGGACCTCATCTATCTATTTATTATTAGCGTTCATTCTTCTGCGCCACAGAGTAGCTTTAGAAGGATGAGCGACTTGTAGACTCTACAAGTACTCGTAGTACAAGTGAGGTCTCTGCACATGAGACCTGTTGTCAAGAGTGACTCTAAGTTTGATCTCCAGACTGACATCATTTTTGTTGGCAACAACGGAGCCAAGAAAAGACAATTCACTGACAACATCAAAAGTATAATTATCGGCTGTAATCTGGGATCCGACACATCGCCTTTACCTTGTCGACAATATATGCAGCGTTTTGCTCTGATTTACGATTGATGGACTCCCATTCAATAGCGCTAAAGGCTGAAGTAACACCTCTATGATGTCATTTTGCATAGACTTATCAGCTTCGCAGAAATGCCGAGCTCAGGTATGCGGCAACAAAAAATCCATTTATTACAGCTGTATCGAAGATTGTCTTATAGTCGATAAAAAGATGTATGTTTCGAATTCATTTATCATGGGTCTTCTCCAGGATTTGACGTAATGTGAAGATCTGATCTGTAGTTCGCGCATATCACATGGTGTCAGCCATGTAGTTAATAGGTGAAGACCAGTTTTCTCTTCTTCTTTCTCATCTCTACAGCTTCTACAGAAATCATTAACAAGGTGTCCAAGAACAATGCGCCACTCATGCGTGCGCATAATTAAATGCCCTGTAGTAACCCCGATAATTATTTAAAGCGTACTTCTTTGAAGTTTAAGCACAATAAGATAAGTCAATGACTTAACAAAGCCCCATAAGAGTAATTCATCGCACGAACATGGAATCATTTTTGAAAAAAACGTATGGGCACATAGGCCAAGATCTTGAAAGCCTTAATAAAACTTTCCACTTAATCGAAGGACAAAGGCCAACAAGTAGAGAACAATTACGAATTGACAATTCTTCCTCTTGATTTCGTTTCTTTGATGTGGGGCGATGACTATGCTACCCTTTTAAACGCCTGTTATGGAGGTTTAATATTTCTCTCGTTGTTCTTCAGCTGTTTTTCTGGCTTCATTTGTGGTTAGGTCATACTCTTGGTACCTCAGTCACAATATTCAGTCTGCTACAAGCAATTGCTCCCGGTAGGCCTAAAGCTATCTAAGCTTTGTGATTGCAACTTCGGTGGTGTGGTTTTCACATCCAGACTCTGACGCATAGCTGCAAAATTGTGGGTAGTCCCCATCATTCAGCTCTTTTTTTCAGCATTGCCCATTTTTTGCTTCCATTATCTGTAACAAAGGTACTGGAGAGTTGCATTTAATGCTTGTCGAGACATATGGTTTTATAATACTGTATGAGAGGCAATATGCAGAAGATGATTTAGCCTGTTCAGAAATAACGATTTTGATGTGAGAAAGAGACAAAAGAAATTGAAGACACTTTTATCGTTTAAAAACTATGGAAAAGATCTAAGAATCTGGAGACTGGAAGCCACATGAATTGCTTCAAAGACGTGACAGAAAATCATTGTTGAATCAACTTGTTAGTAGTGATGAAAAATGGATTTATGTTTAAAATCCTAAGCGGAAAAGATCATGGAACAAAAGTCTATAACCATAACCATTAACTTTGGCTGTAAGACCAGATCGATTCACAGGAAGACAATTCTGTCTGTCTGGTGGGACCAGAAAGGTGTGATATATCACCAGTTCCTACAACCTATTGAAATCGTTAATACAGATCACTACCGACAATAAGTGACCAGTTTAAATCGTACTTACTTAACATAGTCAGAATGACGACCTAATTTCTCACATCAATTATATTGTGTGTGTTCATTTTTATCCTTCAGTTTAAAGTCGACTCCGAACTACAGACTTTTTTGAGAAAGTCTTCATGGCAAAGTTTATTTAATCGCTGAGTTTTTCCCAGTAGACTGCTAAGAGAAAGTCGCCGAAATAATAAGTCATTACACTACCTACTAGACTACGAAGGCTTCAATTTGAACCACAAATTGATCGATAAACGACCAGAATGGTTCGCAACTGATGCAGAATACAAAAAGAATTATGCTGAGAGCTGGTACCCCAACCGCCGTTTTCACCAGAATACAATTTTGTTTTCTTTCCACTAGAATTTGTTTTCACGATAGGACATGCATTGGCTGAGCATCACGTCGATTCCTACGAGAAAGTCTAACAGAGTTTTATTGGCGTGGAATCACAAATTACCCGGAAGGTGGAAAAAATGTGTAGCCAGCAATGTTTAATGCTTTAATTGCTACTTTCCCATTAAAAATTAGGACCTAGAAGTATTGTCTTTGAAATTAATGTTCATGCATTGTAGTTTAATAAGCACATCTTAAGTTGTGGATACAATTTCTAAGATGTTATTCAATAGAAAATTCATTTTCACACTTCCATTTAATGCAATCAGATTTCATAATGAAAACAATTTCAAATTGTTTCAATAATATTTACAATCCTTTTTGAACGATAAATTCTCTGAATTTCTCATAATACTCTTGTCAATAATCTCTTAACGATAAAATATTTTATTGCAATGCCAACACAAATAAATATTATTGTGCAGTCTCTCTCTCTCTCTCTCTCTCTCACTCTCTCTTACACATACATACATACCTCATTAAGTTAAATCTACGAAATCCATTATTTCTTTACTCTCGTTCTACTTGTTTTTAGACAAGACAAGTAGTTTTTCAAAGAAAACTATTCAAAACGATTCAAAAGAATTTTAATACCTCCAACACAGCAGTAGATGAAATCATCTGTCTCACTCTTACACTCTCCAGCAGTGTATGAAGTATGAATATTCAAAATATTATTTTAAACACACACATATTAGATAATAATAGTAACAACAACTACTACAACAACAAAATTTAGTAACAGCAACTAAAAGTAAAAGAAATAAACGAGAATGAATTTAATATAAACAAGTGGTAAGAACGTCCATGCCATGGTAGTAGTGTTAGACTAGAGAGCGAGAGAGTGAAATTGATAAAAATCTTCTCATGTCATGTTAAAATGGAAATGCATGCATGAAGGAAAGGCAACAGCAGCCATATTTCAAATAACTCATACAAAAAGGAAACGGAAGTACATACTAAATCAATATATCAATATACATACGTATGTAAGCACACACACATCCATATTTCTGCAATTTTCTCTCTCTCACACTTGCGTACATACACATGAATTTATTCACTCAGAAACACTAAAGCAAATAACAGTATTTACTGCAAAATAACTTACGAAATTATAGTCGATCTAAAACGACTGTTCCATGCACTATCATGCTGTTCAAAATTGGGTGTTTAGGTGCTTCCCCCACTCCAAGAGAAACTGCTCTAAGGATCTTAGGGCAGTATTCGGAAACAAACTGCCTCAGAATTATCGAATCTGAGAGGATTTCTCAGCACCACTGGTTGGTTCTTAAGGTACTGCATGAAATCTTCACAACTTGTGAGATAAACTTGCAGACAACCTGTGCCATCAACCTCTAATTATATGAGGATATGAGGCAGGCTGTGTTTTCGGTCGCGTGCTGGACTCCAACTGAATACTGCGTGATACCGACACTGTTGTACTTGGGTCTCTAAAGGCTTACTCGCCTTGTCGCAATCAAAGTATTGAATTCGACAGGATATAAACTCCATCTGGACCTTTAGAGCCTTTAAACAAGCCGGTAAAAGGTTGTGTTATCAGGTACATGCTGGTTAGTGAAGTAATAGGCGATTGCCCACAACATAGCAGCATGCAATTGATTACTGCATTGTACCGACACTGTTGTCGTTGGGTCTCTGAAGTCTTAGTCACCTTGCTATCACTCAAAGCATAGGATTCGACGCGATATGAACTTCATCTGGACCTCTTAAGCCTTCAAACAAGCCAGGCGCATGTTATAGTAAAATGATAGGCGCTTGGATCCAACATAGTCGCATGCAACTGACTACTATATGATACCGACACTGTTGTAGTTGGGTCTTTGAAGCTTTAGTCACCTTGGTAGTACTCAAAGCATTGGATTCGACGGGATATGAACTTCATCTGGACCTCCTAACCCTTCGAACAAGCCATGCGCATGCTATAGTGAATTGATTGGCGCTTGGATTCAACATAGTCGCATGCAACTGACTACTACGTGATACCGACACTGTTATAATTAAGTCTTTGAAGCCTTAGTCACCTTGCTATTACTCCAAGCATAGAATTCGACGGGATATGAACTCCATCTAGATCTTCTGAGCCGTCGAACAAATTGATAGAAAGCTGTGCTTTCGAACGCACGCTCTTGCAGTTGGATCTCTGGAGCCTTTTCTCAAGGTATAATTGTTGCTTATGACGAAACACGAGGCTTGTATAGCATTGCTACTGTTAAACTTTTAAGACCAATATTATCACAAGTCCTTTATGGCTGAAAGTAATCCTTTTATTTTCAAATTCATACATATGTATATTCAGGACACCACATGCACATACACCGACACAATATATTAAAATGTCTGTGGTGTGGGAGTGTGTGTGTACTTGTGTGCTCAATGCTCAATGCAAGTGCAAGTTTAAAGTCGAAATTTGTTGCCTGTATTCTCCAGTAAGAGAATAATTTTTTTCTTTCTTCCTTTTTGTTGTTGTTGTTGTTGGTTTTACTTCTTCAAGTTGATTTTATTGTACGTCTGATAAAAGCGTCTCCACTTTCTTTAGATCGACGTGACCTGCATTTTCAACATTTATCAGCCTCTTTTGACTGTGGATGGTTTTGAATTTAAATTTTCTATAAACACACACACGTACACATACTCATACACTTGCGTATGCATACAAAGAAACGTTTGGTTTATTCAATACTACTACAACAATAATAAAATACAACGAAGAGAAATAAAATAAGAAATTAAGAAACAAGAAAAGAGTATCGTCGTCGGTATAGGAACTTAAAATAACTCACTCTCAAGCAGTCATCTTAAAATTGGAGAAAATTTTGTGAAAATATTATTTAGATATGGATGCCAGTGCTGGAAAGGAGTGTAAACTTAAGGATTTAGACTGTTTTATGGACCCTCTATTCAAGCAAAGGGCTAAGTTACTGAAATTCCGGAAAGATATTTAAACATTCAAACCGATTGTATGGTTCCTTACAACTTTCTAGAGGAAACATTTGAGTTCAGAATTCCAATTAAGGAATTCTGGTTTCAAGATCCGGAGCCGGCTGCTAGGACTCTTGAGGCTTATACCAATGGCTCCATACTGCTATTAATGCTCCATAATAGTGCTATAGTGATGAACACATTGGTACATAATAACACGACAAAGAAGGGTCCTGATTGCCTGAGCTAACCAGTCATTCTCAAGTCTTTTTACTGAGCGGATCAACTTCATTAACAGGAAGGGGTGTGTACCTGATCATTTTCATACAAATGCGATTTTCACTGCCCCATTAGAAGGTATGCTAATGCCAGAAAGTGTGGTGGTGAGCAAAAGACTATCTTGCACCTTATTTTTCGCTACCATAGACTGAATCTTGCTATTGTAGCAATCTTAATCGTCTTGGATATTAATTGTGTTATCACAATTGGCCTTAACTCCGGTTTAAGAACGACTTTGCCAATAAGGAAGGTTGCCCCATCTGAACTATCCTAGCTTCTATGATGTTGATTTCAGTTTATTATAGGACTTTCTTAGCAAACTGAATCTGCTAGGCAAAGAAGATATGTTGAACCTTTTTTAGGAGATAAGCTTCCGAAGAGAGGAGAGTGGTTCCGGAAAAGATGTTTGGAGGGTAGTACTTGATGAAAGAGAAGACAAAGAAGGATATAGATTTTTCTCAAGCCTGTCGGGTTTAAGGCAATCTAAACGTATGATCATCAACCAAAAAATGTAAGTCATTGATACAAAAATGCAAGTCATCGACCAAAAAAAAGTTCAAGTCGTTTACCAAAGAAAGTGCAAGTCATCTACCAAAAAATGCAAGCCATTGCCCAAAAAATTGCAAGTCATTGACCAATGAAATGCAAGTCATCTACCAAAGAAATGAAAGTCATTGATCAAAAAAAGTCATCAACCAAAAAAATGCAAGCCATCGATAAAAGAATACAATTCATCAACCAAAGAAACTTCAAGTGATCACCCAATAAAAATACAAGTCATCGCCCAACAATATGGAAGCCACCGACAAAAAGTGCAAGTCATCGACAAAATAACTCAACACTCTGCCATTTTACCAGCTTTATATGGAGAACTTTTTGTTGCTCATTTGAAGAAAACAATTAGCTTCGACGCTTATATCTACGGTTCTAAGTAACGCCCGACCGTAAGGAAAACTGTTTTGGAATTCTTGCGACTGTGGCTATTCATATGAACGTACTACTTTGAAGCCCTGCTTTTTTAAAATTTTTATTTTTTCAACGTAGTCTCACATACAATAAAATTTCACATACAATTGCAGAATTCCTATGTGTGTGAGTGTGTACACATAACTTAGATAAATATATAAACAGAATTGAATAGAAGAGAAAGCAATTTAAACGTTTTTCCATATTAGGTTGAGACATGTTCCTACAAGTAGAAGTAAAAGAAAAACAAAAACAAAAAACGGCTAACAAAAGCAACCAAACCAGCCATAAAAGAGGAAAAAAGACAAACTGAAGAAAAGCTTCAATCAAGAAAAATTTTCAAGAGGAAAATTTCATCACAAAAAAAAAAGAATACGTTAAAATCAACCAGGCAGGGGTCATACAAATAAACCACACCCTCAGCTTGATAAACAATTTTTTCTATTTTTCTACCATAAGTTTAGTTTACGAAATAGAAAACCAAAAAAGGAAAAGTAAACAGGGTTGGGAGCTATCTAACGTTTCAATATTGTCTGTCATGTGAGTAGACATAGAAAAAAATAGAAGAGGAACATAAGGAGCATAAAAAGCATAAGAAGCATAAGATTTCTATCGTTTTGCAAGATTGATGACAGAGAATATATTGTTGTTGAACTATTTTGCTAAAGCATACTCTACTCGTTTAAGAGTTGCTTTTTTATCTCTCTCTCTCTCTCTGTCTCTCTTTTTCGCAATTTTATTAAAACTAAAAATGGGGTATATTAAAATAACCAGAGACCAGGGACTACAAGTATAGTAGGTTGGTTAAAAAAAAAATCAGTCAGTCAGACTACAGAAAAGAATGTATGGGGGTTGAGTATGAATTGAAAATGCAATTTGTGTAACGATTTTTATTCTTTGATATGCTATTTGGACTGTCATACGATATGGACAAGAGTGTATGACATTTCCTGACAATAAATTCCATTATTATAACGCCCAAGGGAGGAAGTGGGGAGGGGTTGTGATATATAACAGGTCAGAAATATCAACATTGTCTTGACATGTGTGAGGAGTAGTAGTTTCGCTAGTTGACCATGGCTTATTGTAGCCAAAGCAATGTTATAAAAAGCTTGACGTAATGTTTGCCCGCATAAAACTTTTTCATGCTGCTGCAAAGGACATCATTTAATATTTCTAGTGATTCGCTATAATATTTAGAGAGCCTTGAAGGATTCCATTTTTGAACTATTGTTTGGGTGTATTCAGAAAGTCTATATAAATGGTCTCAGAGAAAACGAACTCTTATATACTTGGAACTCTTTTTCATCACACTCCAGCTGCTCTGGCAATCAAAGATTTTCTTGAAATTAACGATCACCAGATATATAGGTTGGTTGAGCCTATAGGACAAATGCAATATGTTACGAACAATAATACTGCTTATAGATTTCAGAGTGGGTTATCGATTTTTCTCGATATAAAAATCTGATATGTACTATTTTCTGCAGCATTTTTGGTTCAACACCGTATAATACCGCAGCATTTCTTGCTTAACTCTTCTGGGTTGTGCTGTACGCAACACCAAGACTTTGTTTAGCAGCTGCAGATATCTCAATGAGATATTGAAACGATATGATTTTCATATCATATGTGTACCGGGGACATAGTGCTATTGTAGGCAGCAGATGAGCTAACCAGGTGTGACACAACCATTGCACTCTCCGATGAGTTGTATGCTTTGGGTACCTCTTTAAGTATCTGCGAACTCCTAATTGACAATGCAGTTACAAATTGAGTCAATGCCGGCTGAGTGGCTTGTGATATGAACAGAATAGCGCAGACAACGTGATCAAAACTGGATGGAAAATGTATGAAAGGACTATATTTGACCGTAGTCTAGTAGGTAGTGATTTGGCTTATTAGACGTGAGGCCACGGTTCAAAGCCCAGGTCAGGCTTTTCCAACAGCAATCCTGTACGCATTTACAGGATATTTTGGATCCACACATATGACATAAGTAGTCCATGTACACATACACTTAAATGTGCAGTAAAATACGACCTCAAACAAACCCTCTAATAGCCGAGCTATGATTAAGTGTTTAACGAACGTAGTTTCATCTTTCGTCCTTGTCCGTAATTGCGGAGGGTTTCTCTAAGAAATTTAAAGGTAACTCTTATATTGGTTCCGGAACATTGGGATATCGTTGGAAATTGTTTTGCTCGCACCTCCGACATATTACAGGGCATAGGTATTCCAATTGCCTCAATTAGTTTGAAGATTAATTCACTCGTTTTGCAGGGAAGCTTAATCTCATTGGCAGTAGGAAGCTATGTGCAATACTGCTATACTCTACTCGACACGTATAAGAAAGAAGTGGATTGTCTCTGTTCAGTCCTTAAATCGCATTGCCATCCATTTCACAATAGCGATTCTTACAGACGCCTATTTTTTGGTTGGCATGCCGAAAGAATTAACATTTCGGTAAATGACTTCTGCAGAAGCTGTGTGTCTGAGGAGAATGAAAAGGCTGTCTTTCATCTCATATGTCAGAGACCTTGTGTTGTCTTTAAGAGACGTAGGTTTTTGACCTCTCACTTGCTGACATCTCTAACCGAGTTCGCTAACATAAAGTTTGCTTTGGACTCTGGTACTTTTCCTAAAGCGAATGTTTGATTGCCGGGTATAATTGATTGTGGTCCATCTAAATTGTGGTCTAATCTAACCTAACCTAAAATACAACCTCAACTCAACTATTCTTCCGCTTGTAAGCAAACTTTTTCTATTACAGCAAGGGGAGAGCATTTACGGCAGATACAATAATGTCTATGATTAAATAACTAAGAATGTTCCTTAAGTATCCAAAACATTACCAAAAAAAAAGGGGGAGTTTAGCATGAGTTGCATAAAATAATAATAAGACTGATGGATGGCAACAAAAAAAGAAAAAAATTAAAATGAATGGGAAAAGACATGTTGCAACATTAAAGCAGCATTTCTTTACATCACCTTGACCATTTGAAACTAAAATTCTCTACCATCGTGTTTGTTTTTTTCTATTCAAAGTCACAGTCTCCTTAGCAACCTTGCTGTTTATAATTTAATACTTTGTAAGGGTGAAGAATCAAAGGGAATGCAAGAAAACAAATATTTTTTTCTTTATAAAGATCTCTGTCTTTAATAAGTTGATGTTGAAGAACTAAATAAAAGAAAAAAAGTATGTTGCAGGAGGAGAAAGTATTTCGAGAATATTTTATTACATCACTTCGGCTGCCAGTAAGTACTTAAACTACACATTACTTTAGCATAGTCAGGACAAAATGTTCTTTATTTTGCTTGTCTTTTAAAAATTTAATATTTTACCATGTACATATTATGTATACGGCCATACCATATATACATATGTAATGGTTGTAAATGTTTAAAACCAAATGTCTGACATCTTATATATAGTGGGGGACGACAGCCACATACAATAAATGACACCGTCTGTCAAAAAAAAAATGATGTATGAAACGCATCACGTTCCATCATTGACAATATATTGTATATGAATTACCAATCACGCTTATGGTTTTGGGGGTACACCAATGATGATCCAGCTTTTTAACCTTAACAGTACATACATTGATGCCTGGTACTCTAGATTTAGTTATCCTGTCTGCTATGCCCTTAATGCTTAATATTTATTTATGCTGGTAGTGGTAATGGGCGGCGGTTATAAGCTGTTGAGAACATATTTAAAATCAGTAACAACACAGTGGGCCTGAAAGAGTGAAATTGAAACAAATTTATTTAGTTTCAGATGGTTTCTAGATCCATAAGTTTTTCTGAAGGTATGGTGAAGGTGTACAGCAATCTCGGAATCACCGTTGCAGCCGTACGCCTGTAATTGACTCATTGCACGTATAAAAAGAAATTTGAAATAATTCTGAAGCTGATCCCAAACCCTTTTAAGTTCTAGCGATTCAATCACTGTGGTTGCCGTTCAATGCTTTCTATTTAGTAAAGTCCCCACCTCCTCTTCTGTTTTATTAGACACACATAAACATCACCCGCAATACTATGAAAAGGATAAGTATCAGCTCTCCAGCTATCGGGGAGATAGGGGAGATTTTGTTCTCACTGACTAATGCACACTTCCGACACATCTTTCATGAGAAAGTCGTGTGATATATGAAAGGGTATCATTACACTCTAGACCAGGCACATAAAATCGCACAAATCTGCAATGACAGCCTTTGAAGATTCAATGGGATTCAGGAACGTCAAGTAGTCCTCGATTGGGAGGGCGCATTTGATGAGACTTCTCACGATGTCATGGAGAGCGCATTAAATAGAAGGGGCATAGATGTTAAGATATCCGGATGGATGATGCAGGTCCTATCCACATGAACTGCAGAAACATATGTGGGGAATGAAATAATAGGAGTCGTTACAACCAGTGATTGTCTGCAGTGATTACCACAAGAAACCGACTGCGGAGGGCATTAATTGCCAAGGTTATGCAGATGATGTAATTCTGTTCGCCAAAGGCAACTTTGATATCATCAACAAAAACGTTCTGAGCTGTCTACAGTGTAGGGTTAATTTACTCCAAGAAACCGCCTGAGACGGGCCTTTTTTTTGTAAAACCAGCACTCAGGGGATGGCTCCTACTCATGCAGTGCATTGTGCAGGTTTAGGAAAATAGGTTATAGGAAGGTGGAAAGAGGGAGTAGTGTTTGTGGACATTTGATTTAAATTTACCGACATCGTAACTGACGGGCATTGATTTCTAAAGGTATGTTCTGATGGCTAAAGGCAACTTTAAAGAAACTCTTTTGTAGAATCATCAACAAATCATAACTTATATGTCAGCGGAGTTCAGTAAAAACCTTTAGCAAGGCCTCATAAGTATGATTTAGAAGATGAGATTAAATCACTTAAAGTGAAGGTAAAATATCTGGGAATATCACTGGATAGTAGATTGGCATAGGAGGCCTATTAATAGAGCAGTTCAAGAATGGCTAGATATGCCATTTATAGAAGAATTGTAAACAAATCTTGGGGGTATACTATGATGGGCAGACCAATGGTCTCCTATAGAGCCATTGTTTGGGAAGAACAAATCTAAAAACAGGTCAAAAGATTTAGAAACTAGTGTATGCTGGTATAATCGAGTCCTCATGAGCCTGCCATGCAAAGGTGATGAAGCTATCATTGCATTTGGTGGTATGGACCAGAACACTAGAGGATATGTTTGAGAAAATAGGAGACAAATCTAATATGATATCTATTAGAGGACTTCGTAATGTGTTAAATCTAGTGGATGATAATAGTAGCGGGAGGGAGAATGCTATGCTGGGCCCTAGGTCATGATGTAATTCACGACAATCAATAGACAAATGAGCTTGCAAGGAGGAAAGCTTCCTCGCCGCTGGTGGCTCCAGAACCCTTCAGAGAAGTAAGAAGAAATGTATGTAAGGGTATATCCTGCGAAGAGTAATATAGAGGGACTCGGATACTTTTCGGGAACCAAATTAGTTAATTAATTACAGGAGGAGATAGGAGGTGATATGAGGCATACACCAAACTATCTAACTAATAGGAATGAACTTAGGTTAGTAGTAATAGGCCTCTGTACAGGGCATTGTATGCTGAAAGTAAACTGGAAAAAAGTTGTATCGATTCGAATCCAATATGCAGAGTGATGAAGGGAGATAATAATCTTCGGAACACATATTTGGAATTTGAAGGCATAAATGTCAACCAGAAGGAACATCTGGGTGTATGTCAGTTGCTGAGCAAGGAATTGTAGTTGATGACGTCGAACTGTATTCTGAAGTTTGTCACGGATATATTTTTGGAGAAGACGTTATAGGGCTACCCTGGAGAAAGTAACGGGAGGCTAAGAGATCGCATGGGCACAGTACTATGACACACCGTCATGTGAATCATATGCAGGTCGAGTATATATGAAAAGTTTAGAATTTTATAATCGTATAAGCACCCTTGAAACAAATAGTATCAGATTTAGAAAGCTATGGAGAGGTAAGCGATAGTCTAATAAAGATCGTGACGTGATATGAGGAAGTTACAGAACAAAGTACCTGCCAATAGGCATCTGCTGCGAACGAATGAAAATTTTGTCAGCGATCCAACGTACCTTGACAGTGGGCAATAAAATCAGGATGATAATTGGACTGTAAGAAAAGTGTTCAAATTTTTATTGGGCAGTGAATTAATTCGATGAGCAGATAACTAAGTGAGCTAACAACGAAAAGCTGGTATTTAAATAAACTTTTTCTACTTTTAAACCCACTGTTTATCATCGTGAGTATCGTTATAATAATCGACATCATCATTATTATTATCATTCATCCATCCATAATCAGTATTGTTTTAAACACACCGCCACCGTTGCTCCACAGACACATATTTTCTGTGGCTGTCTGCCACTATTGTCGTTAATTCTGAACTGTATTGTGATGTGCTTAACAAATATCAGGACAACGTTTACCTTTAGCGTTTACTATCAGCATATAATGGACGTTTTAATGTTTCCGGTTTACTTACTTACTTACCGAACAGTGTCTGCCTTTCGGTCTGTCAGATGCCTTAAGACAAATTCAAGAAAATCCATGAGTAGGTGGTGGTGGCTATAGTGGTGGGCTATTGTAGTGAATGCCTAGCATAACCTGTGTATAGTGACATAAATAATCATTACATTACAGCTGTAAAGTATTGTGTTAAATTTGTCATGTGTGCTTAAGTGCATAGCATGTAGCAGAGAAGCAACTTTATGGTTGTATTACTTAATAATGGAATGCTTAGTGAAACGTTTTCGTGGAAATTGTTGTTAATATTTTATTTTATTATTATTAAAGTCATGAAATTATTGGTGTTTGGTGGTAAGTTGGGTAAAATGATAAAACAATGGACGTCATTCCGAGAAAAGTGTTTTATAATGAGGCCGCCACAAACTATGTCATCAGATGAAAAAATATCTGGTAATTAGCCCAATCATAAGGCACCGAGGTCTTATACGTACACATAAACTCAAATTCCATATTTTCCTGGAACTCGTATAATAATTCCAAAAAAAAGAATTCGTTTTTATATATCAACCCAGTTTAAGCATTCGTACTTAAAAGCAATTGAAAACTAATTTTGTTAACTTTAAATCCTACAATTGACTTTAAATTTTTACAACTTTTGGAAGGATTAAAATAAAATACGAAGAAAATGCAGTTACACACAGTCATATATACACACTTATACACGTACGAGTATAAGTGTAAACCTTCTGGCCAATACCTTAGAAAACTTATTTCGAAGCATGTAGAATTACTCACGTAACCTTTATCGTTATCATGGCTCTATTTGTGTAAAACGTTTCACTTATTGCCGGGGCATTTTAAATATTTTTTTTTGTATGGCACCCTATAATCAGGTTGATGCTGATGTTGGCAAGAGTTTTTATTAAAGAATCTTCTAAGGATCCCATTATGGTTTATAGAGGGATTTGATATTTCCATTGAATTTCAAACGAATCCCCATAATACGCAGGAATGTTGACAAGCAAGTAATTTCTGCTTAAAGTATCATTAGTATTTTTTTATAAGACCTAAGGAATATAGGTTATAGTAAGGAGAATAGCGGGAGTAGTGTTTGTGGCATTATATCTCAATTTTTTTGTTATAAGTGGCAACCACTAAGGAAATTATTCCAAATTATCCAACGTGCCAAAGAGCATCATAAATTCAATCATTACCGACAATACTGCTCTAACACAGTTTCATAAATGCATTCGCATTCTAACCACCTAAAAAAACCTGCCTTTAATAAAAACTTCTGCATTAATGCCGACATTCATATACTCCCACACCTGCCGCCAAGCGAGAATTCTGTGAAAAAGATTTGGCATTAAAAGAAAAAAAGAAACTTGGTTTTAAATCTGTAATCGAGACCGGAATTCTTGTAATTTGTAGGCACTTCATAATGTTCCCCCATTTTTTTTTTGATATTTTTTTCTTTCGGCGCTAGCACTTTGGTCTGATATGGTTTTTGTTGGCTTGTAAACATCCAACGTTTAACCATTACCCCCTAAAGGTTTATTAAAATGTTAAAGTTCTTTTAAAGTTTTCTAAAAAATAACAGCAAAGAAAATAGAAAACGAGGAATGCTGTGGGAAAAAGCACAGGAGAAATTTGCAAAAGAACAACATAATTGGTCATTACAACACTTTAGTAAGTGTTGCAACCATTCCAATCATGTTATGTGCATATTAATTTTAGCTATGTGCGGCGGAACCTACATTTTAAAGTCTACTCCGGACAACATATTTTTAAGAAACTTGCCAAGACAATTTTATTTTCTATTCAGAGTTTTTGCCAGGAATCTGCTGAGAGAAGTATTCGAGAGAAAAGTCCTAAGTAAGGTCTTCGGTCCAGTGTGATTTAGCGATGAATTCCGCATCCTATCCAACAATGTACAATATGAGCTCCTCAACGACATATATGTACGTTGTGCAGCGTATTAAGTTCCAGCGGCTGCGCTGGCTCGGCCATGTCGTTCGAATGGAGGATGATGCTCCGGCGAGAGGTGTATTTGATGCAGAGATTGCGGAAGTCGGCGAAGAGGACGACCTTGTATACGTTGGAAGGACCAAATCGAGGAAGCACTGTCATCGATTGGTGTGACCAACTGGCGTAGGCGCGCAAGAATCAGAGGCACCTGGAAGGATGTGTTGCGGCAGGGTTGTTAATAGCCAATTAAGTAAGTAAGTAAAGTAATCTAATGGGAGAAAGTGGCCGAAAGAAATATTTTTTCAAATTTCTTTTTGTTCGAAATGTCCAAGCTGGGGCTCTTGTCAACTAAGGCAACAAACTACTAGACTTTGACGACTTTATGGCCACTAGACTATGGCGACTTTACTCGACTTACACTTCACCAGAACCACAGAATTCTGCCTGCATAGCTAGTCAGTTTAACATGCTTTTACATGAGACCCTCGTATTACATTCAACCAAATATACAAAATTCTTATTTTGACTAGGGCACTTTATTTTTCAGCAAATAAACTTAAAAAAAATCCCATTTTTATCCATTTCTTTATGACCGTGTACGAGTATGTATGCAGGAATGTTGACGTTTCCATTCCTGGAAATGTGAAAGTGTTTCTGAGCGAGTAAAACTAAGTTCGAATGTAAATGTACGCAAACTGACTTATACTCGCTGGTTTGGCTCTATTTGTGCTTTTTATGTTGTGTGTTATTTGATATGTTTTCCTTAGCCAAAGTAAAAGGCGTTCTTCTTATGCTATTTCGTCTATTTGCCTTTTACTATCAACATGGTTTTGTTGTTGTTTTTGTTATTTTTTTATTTCATTTACAACTTTCCTCTTTTTCACATTTTACATTTATCCTTTACTGTTGCTTTATTTATTTCCTTTACTTTTCCTAATGTTTATGTATTTGTAATATATTTATATGGTATTTGTTTGCTTGTATATATATTCTCTCTATCTCTCTCTCTCTCTCTCTCTCTCTCTCTCTATTTTAGATATTTTATAGAATGCTTGTGTTTTTCTCTTTTTTTATTTCTTTTCAAATACCATCGGTATACCATTAAGAGGAAAGACTGTTTCATACATTCACTTGATACGTTGCAATATATTTTCCAAATGGGTGTATTTCCGTTTAACGGCTAAGCATTTGTGTTTCTGTGTGTGGGTGTGTGTTTGTGTGTGTGTGATAATATTTTAAAACCTCTCCTGGCTGCTCTGGTCCTGTCTATTTTATATTGGTTTCATTTTTCTTTTGAATATCATTCACACGCCTTCATACTTATTTAAGTTTGTCTTCGGAAAAAGAAAAAATATTTTATTTCTGTATATTCTGTCTTAAATAGGGGTACAGATTATAATACTTCTTAAGAAATGGGGCCCTACTAGAGTAACATTAGAGTAACCGTTGCATGAGAACTATCAATATCGTTAATTATGGTTTGCCTGCTAAAAATGTCCAACTGTTATAACATTTCTGTTTAGTTAGGAATGCATTGGCCGGTGTTAGATCTCCTGTGAAGTGGTGACATGTCTAGTTTGACAATTTTGTTTGCTTATGTATCCGTTCATCAAGAAATAGTCCTCACTGCTAAACATGATTTGTCGATGAAACTTAGAAGGATAACAGAACAACCATTTCGATAAAACAGTTTTATTATTTGCTTGTATTGTTGAATGCTGTATCAGTCCATGGTGCTTTGTCGAAACAGACTGAGTAAATGAAAACTAATTTGTCGCCGTAATCTAGTAGGTATGACGCTTATTAGACAAGAGCCCGTTTGTATAACTCTGGCCCAGCCATCTCGAACCAAACGAAACATAAAAAAATTATTTCCTTTCCCGTCATTCTCTCTGAGAGTAAAAAGAAATTGCCATCAAAACTATCTCAAAAATCTGTCATTCGGAGTCAACATTGAAAGGTAGGTCTCGCCACTCATTGATAAAATTAATCGACACAATATGGGTGATATCAGAAGCTAGGTTGTTATCCTGACTAAAGGGTTGTAATAATTAAGAAAAGTAGTGAATTTGAGAGATGTAGCTTCAACAACATGGCAATATTCAGTTTCAAATTTCGAAACTCCCTGCTGAAAGACCCTATATTTGCAGTATCGGAATAGGAGATCTCCCAAGTTGCCTTCTTGGGAGATACAATGATTTTATAGAACGATTTGCCTTTAGCTTCTAAATAAAATCACCTTCATCGGCGTTATTTTTGGTGGGCTAACAACAAAAAAGTCATTGGAGTCCAGATCTGGAAACTAATTTGAATACGTAAGCAATTCTTATCCCAATTCATACCATTTTTCATTGTCCCCATTGATATGAGACACAAAGCATTGATGAAACATTAAAATTGGGCCAGTTTTCTGCCACTTAAACCTTCAAACAGTATGTAGGAGATGCTATTGATTGCTTTCTGCTTACTCTATGCGGATCCCAAAATACTGATGCCATAACCATGCCAGTTAAACATTTTTTATAGAAAGATTTGCCTTTAGTCTTCATCTGTGCTACATTTCTTTCGAGTGACCATTCCCTTGAGGTCTAAGAAGAGAAAAACTCGCATTATCTAGAGAATACTTTGGGTGCGTAAGGAATTGGAGGCTCAATTCGTACTAATTTGTTATTTTCCCATTTATCTGAGACACGACGTATTGTTTTGATGCAATAGCACTTTCCTTTTCATAAAAAGGAGCTAATTTTCTGGGATTCCGTCTTTCCAACGCTACGTAAGAGTTGCTGTTGATGGCTTTAGCCTTTTTGCCTTTCCACGCGCATCATGATGCCTTTTAGTCGTTTCATCATGAAATGGGCACTTAGAAGGCGATCGCTTTGATTATGGTTGAAAATGATGACCCATATTACATCTGTCGTCACATATTGACACCAAAATTCGGGGTCTTTTACGATGGGAGAGGATTAAACAACACTGAGAGTCGTCAATTCGTTGTTGTTTTATATTGATTGTAAGTTAGCGTGAGGCCACTTTACTTTGATATCTTTAGAACTTTAGCTGCTTCGATTAATTACAGTTTGCGGTCATCCAAAATTATTTTGTGGATTTTTTTGATGTTTTTATCTGTAAAAGTCTCTTTGTGGTACTCACTATCATGTCGCAAAGTCTGTGTAATGTTACTGAAGCCAAGCCTTGATTCCAACCTGTTTTCCGACAAAAGTTTTTTTAAATAAAAATCATATGGAGATAGTCGCCGTTGTCTAATATGTACTGTGTTGGCTTATTAGACGTGAAGATCGGTTCAAACAGCAGGTCAAACATCTCCAGCAAAACGAAATATGAAAGAATATTTCTTCGGCGACTTCCTCTCAGCATATTTCTAGCGAAAACTCGAGAGCAAACTCAAATTGCTATGAAAAAGTTTCTCAAGGACCTGTCGTTCGGAGTCGACTTTAAACTGTAGGTCCCGACACTCATGTATAAAATAAGCACACACAACATAGGTGGTTTGAGAAGCTAGGTAGTAATTCTGACTGAATAACCAACTATATATGTATGGATGTAGTGGCAGTAGCATCTATCTATGCATTAGCTAATGAACTTTTTAGTTCAAGTGATACGTAATTGGAAAGTAAATGCATGGGGTTTGTAGATTGTCCAAAGGGCCCTCTTTTTCTTTACGTTCCCATTTGAACGCACCTCTCTGACTCAGTTGTAATATTCATTTTAAGAAGTTATACTCCGTTCTTTATGTATGTATGTACAGTAATAAAATAAATTTAACTTTAGTATTAGAAATATAAACTCTACTTTAGTTTACTTTACTCACATACACACTCTCTCTTTTTCTCTTTTAAATAAATTTCTCTCTATTTGATATATTTTTGCATGTCAAATATTAACAAAAAAAAGAAAAGAAGAAAAAAAAATTGAGTTCAGTAGTACAAAATAATAGTACACACACACATACGCCCACTGACATTTAGCACACATGCAAAATTGCATGCATTACGATCATATACCTATACACTTACATACTATGTATACATACATTTACATTTACACATACCCCAAGAAAATAATGACTTTTTGGAACATCAGTCTTCGTTTACTGTTGCCGTTTAATTTTTATTTTTTTTCTTTCCATGGGTCGGTCTTTGAGTATATTTTTTGGTAATAAATTTACTTGAAATAGATTTTCATTTTTACTGGGTTATTTGAATATTTATTTTATATTCGAATGAATATTCTCATTCTTATGAGTTCTTTATTTTATTTTAAATAACCCCTATAAATGATTTGTTTTTATTGTTATTTTTTTATTTGAAAAAAAAATCGAAATCTATAGAAATTCGGATAACAATAGAAACATTCCATATAGACTTTTATGAGGAATTTGAAATATTTTAAAAGCCTATGGTTTGGAATTGAATAGAGTATTATGTGTGCGTAGCACAATTATTTTATTTTATTATGATGCATATGCCTTTTGTATTAGTTATATTATGAGAGCACATAGCTGCTTGTGATTAATCTGAGATTAAAATATCACTAGTACATTAGAAGAATTTTATTGCTAGAACAATATATGTACAATATATGGTTTAAATTTGAACCATCGGTTATTTCGAATCTAGCAATACTTATGCCATTTTACTCTATCACAAAATTCAGTATATTATCTCCACTGAACGTAGTGAATCGATTTACCCTTGAGCAACTTTCGGATTTGTCGGGCCAACGAGAAACTGTACGATGTCGATCTCCAAGAAAAAAAATCATCTTTTCGGATGATGCTCATTTTCATCTTGGTGAGTACGTTAATAAGCAAAATTTCCGTATTTGTTGCTCAGAAAGCTCACACGTGGTCTTACAGAAGCCAATGCATCCATTACGAGTGACTATTTAGTGCGGCTGGTGCAGCATAGGAATCATTGGCCCATAGTTCTTTGAAAATGAGGATGGCTCAACCATTGCGGTCAATGGAGACACCTATTGCACCATGATAATCAATTTTTTTTGTACCCGCTCTTCATGGTATTGATGTGAACGATATTTGGTTTCAAAAGGATTGTGCAACTTACCACACATCTCATACCACAATCGACTTGTTGCGTCAAACGTTTGATGGCCATTTAATGGTGATGTCAATTGGCCACCAAGAAGCTGCGATTTGACACCGTTTGACTATTTTCTGTGGGGCAGCCATATGAATGAAATAATATTCCATTTCTAATCGGAACAATTATACTTCACAAAAAACAATAAATTTGGCAAAATTTCAAACTGTTTTTGTTTTATTGCATATTGAAATTTAAACTTTTCAATGGCCCACCCATTTATGTTGTTAAATTCTTTGTCTCTTTTTAATTTAATGTTGCATACTTTACAGACATAGCTGCCAGATGAATAAAGCATCAAATCGTCAAATATTTGAGAAAAAATTGTCAAAATCGTCAAACTCGTTCATTGAAATTGTAAAAAAAATCGTCAGAAAAATAAATAAATAAATTTAAAGGTTTTTAAAAACAAAAACATATAAAATCAATGTTACGCAGCAATACTATTGTATCATCTATACCCATGTGTGGTGTAAATATTAGGGAGTCAGAAGATCTTGACGTTATGGGCATGAAAATTCAGTGTGATATTCGTTAGAACTGACACATTTTTCAGTGCTTTGGTTTCTTAAGACGGTGCAATAAATACTTCACTTCATCTGATCTACTTATGATTTACACCATTTATAACCGACCGAGAATGGAATACAACTCTCATGACAGGAGAGGCCGTAGTCCAACACCATTGATTCATTGGAGCATCGTTGCAATGTGGCTTGTGTTTCACTGTTCTATCGCTATTACAACGGATATTGCTGGAGCGAAATAAGAAGACTTGTTTATGAAAATCATGTGTTCCTACGTAACACTCGTCTTTCTCGGCCAGCACATCCGTATGTGGTCGATTGGGTAGTGTATTGCACACTGTATTACAGACAAAGTTCGTTTGTTAGACGGACTATTCGTATGTGGAACTCCCTTCCTGCAGAGATCTTTTCTGTTACTTATGGTATAAAAATATTCAAACCTAGTGTCCATAAACACTGCTCTATCATTCCTCCTTCCTATAATATATTTTTCTAGTTCCAAAATAATGCCATACCCTGAGTGTTGGTCGAATGAAAAAAAAAAAAAAAATAAAGCCTTTGTTCTTCCGATGGTAATATTAGAAGCTATAATCAAATTTTTAAAATTGTCTGCAACGGCAAATGATAATTTATGCTCAACTACGATGTTATTTAGGAGTTGAAATTGTTTGGCTTTTAAGGGATTAAAAAGGCATAAAATACAGAAAAATCATCACAGGTATTCGAAAATAACTTAAAAATATAATACTTTACTCCTTGTTATTACTAGAATAAATTTCCAATAGTAACAACTGCAAAGCAAATACAAAGCTTAAGGAAGCTTTTAATGCACTAAAGTAAAGAATAGGATGGAAATTTTTAATTTCTAAAAATCGTCAAAATAAGGGGCATAAATCGTCATGTTGTCAATATGATATTTTTGGAGTACAAAATCGTCAAAATGACGATAAATCGTCAAATCTGCCAGCTATGTTTACAGATCTTAAAGCATAAGCACTCATACGTATGAGCAATATTTTTTTAATACAGCACCTTATTATATGTAACTGACACTAATATTACGTATGAGCAATATTTTTTGAATACAGCTGTATATTATATGTAACTCATACGCCTTAGTGTTGATTGTTGACTACGATTAGTAAGGTATTGAGTGCAAAATTTACTGAAACTGCATAATGAATCTGATTTTAAACAAAAAATATTTTCTGTGTGTGTTTTTAAATTTTTTCTTTATCAATCAGCAATTAAACTAAAGTTATTGAAACTTTCCACCAAAAATTTCAGTGGACTTACAGTTTTAAGCCGAGCTCAAACGACAGATTTTTGAGGAAATTTTCATGTAAATTTTAGTTTACTCTTAGAGTTTTTTTTTCTAAGTTGAGTTCCTTCATGATGATAGTGTTTTCAAATAAATGTAATGATCCGCCATTCTCTCCAGTGTCTTCAATAGGAACGCTGACAAACTAATTGGTATAAAATTTGTAAGTTCAGTGTAGGAATTCATACTCGCCTTAAGAATCCTTATACATACCGGAGTATGTATTCTATATATGGCGGTATAAACCGTGGCCTCATGTCTAATAAGCCAACACGCTACCTGCTAGACTACGGCTAGTATTTATAGTCTACTAAATTAATTCTGAATCGTATTTCATTTTCGTACTCAATATTCCATAATTAGATAGAAATTAGAAAGATTACTTAATGCCATCATTGTGCAATATTTGCGTAACTGGAAACACTGCACTTAACTGGTAATGACTTCAGTTGAGGTTTTATGGCGGTTGAGGTGGTTAAAGGTATATGCCTTACCATTTGTCAGTGTCCATCTCTGGCTTAAACAAACTTTTCTTATTTGGCTTCCAGTCCTGCGAATCTAGGGTTAACTGATATCAGATTGATCTTTGGACTGGTTCAACTTCTAGATTCTGATTTGCAGCTTGAATCTGAAGACGATTATCTTCTTAATTGGGCATTACAACCCTTTAGTCAGGATAACGACCTAGCTTCTCATACCACTTATGTTATGTGTGTTAATTTTATACCTGAGTGGCGGGACCTACAGTTTAAAGTCGAAGTCGAATGAATTTTGAGAAACTTTTCATGGCAATTTTATTTTACTCTCAGAGTTTTTGGCAGGAACCTTCAGAGAGGAAGTCGTCGAAAAAATTTTCATATTTTCGTTTTGATGTCTGACCTGGCGTTTGAAATGAGGTCTCAGGTCTACGTTTGAAATGAGGTCAACACACTACCTACTAGACTACTATGATTATAGCATGTTAGATGATGACTGTGCAAACTGATAAATCAGAACTTGTTAGTCAACTGTAGACCATCGCTTCATATGATTTCACAACAGGCTGCTCAGTATGTCCAAGTGAGCTTTGTTTTCTTCCTGCTATTCTAACTATGGCTTTAAGAGCTTAAGTTTCTTAAGTAGATAGAAGATTTATTTTATCTGTCAATATAGTTTAAGTAAACTATAACCTGTTAAATGGGCAAACAAAAAAGAAAATTAGATTCAAAACTAAAGTACATACGATATGTGTGTCAACATATGGTACTCTTGCTCGCCTGCTTTCATATACAAACAAATTTCTTTTCCTATTGAAAATAAACATCACTGGTATTTGTTACCTGTTCATATACCAATACAAACATATTTAATAACTATTATTTACTGATAGTTACTTTACAGTTACTTTAAATGTTCCTTTCTGTTCCTTCCTGACATTTCTCTGCTTCATTTTTATCACTTCATAAATGTTGTTGTTGTTAGTATTTCTCAAGAAATAGAAAATAGTTCTCAGTAAACAATCAATTTTCAATTGGGGAAACACTTTCAACATACATATATACTTACATACCTACTAATACACACACACATTATAAAAATATTTTTATTTTTTATAATTTCTCGAAAAAAAAACGTATTTCTACTTATGTATGATGGTATATGTTTTTAGATTTGTTGTAGTTGTAGTTTTTTTTATTTCTAAAAAATATTTGTCTGTCTGTTAATATAACGAAAGTTTGGTTATGCTTTCTTCGTTTGGTTTTTGTTTTCGTTGTGCTGTTAGAAAAACATCAGCAGCACCAAGTGTTTATAATGGCATCTGTGATTATAGTGATGATGAGTTTTTGATTGTACATGTACATGTGGGTACTTTTATTTACACCAATACTATGATAAATATGTACATATACTCAGAGGAAAAAAAAAATTAAAAAATAATTTAGAAAAGAAGTTATCAGAAAGCAAAAAAAAAACGAGGAAATATTGTGAGGTGAGTAGCATAATAGCATGTGTGGTACACACTTGAAAAACATTTTTTTAAATTTTTTGGCCAAATAATGTTAAATTAGGCCACTTGGGTGTGGCGGCTTATAATGAGTTTTAAAAGAAGTTGAGAGCATTGAAAATAAGGACAAATACAAGTTGATACTCTTCATCAAATTCAGACAGATTAATTAACCAGGCCAACGTATTTCAGACGGCAATTTTTGCTGTTGAACAGGGAACCAGCCTCCTTTAACCTTGATAATCAAGCAGCAATCAAAGCGTCAATTGAAAGGACGCCAAGAGTAACATAGATTCTCTACACCCGCCTTTATGAGGCTCCGCTCCACTGTGGCTTAGAATGAAATGAAAAGGCGGACGAACTGCACGCAGATGACTGAGGAGATGATAACAGGGATATATGCACCCCTACGGGAAGATTTTTCAAAAAAAAAAAAGGAAAAGGCAGCATGGAATTCAACAAACCGTAGATAATCCAAAAGTCCAGCAGCATCCAGCAGTGTAGAGTAAAAAAACCAAGATCTACTTGAGTTTAACAAGAGAACGATTCGCACTCTAACAGAAATTTTAACAGGACACTATACTATTGGCAGTTTCGGTCTGTCTTACCAGGAGTATTGCAGCTGGCAGGATGTGGAAGATACAGAATCGGAACAACATTTTTAATGTAAGTGCCCTGTATTTCAAGACAGACGTCATCGGTTTTTGGGTAACAGAAGGTTTGAAGATTTTGGCATGGTTGGTTGAGGTTCTTTCGGGGTACGTGCACAAACAAAATTGTCGAATTTGGAATGATGCCAATCTATCCCTATAAGATCAATGCATCCTGTAAAATTCGTTGTTTTGTTTGAATTTTTAGCACGAAGCGTTAATTGTTCACTGTTAACGGCGAGCAGAGTTGATTAATGATTATCAATTTCTTTTGAACTCAATTGGATGATCTAGATACCGACGACACCCAAAGAAATTGTGGCGGACATTTGAACGATGTTGTATTCCTTAGGCAATGGCATTAATAGGTATTTTAAACGAATAAAAAATTTCAATGATATGTCGCGCTGACTTTGTTTTATTTAAATTGAAAGAAGGAAGACCCACTATTTGATTTATTTTCGGTTTGTCAACTTCGAGAATTTATTGTTCAGTTGTTGTTATTATTTTTCATATTTTGTGCTCTTTCTGTATGGGTTTGTTTTTGCAAAAAATTATGAAACACAAACTGGAATGAGTTTCTGGACATGGGCACCATGTTATGTTGCTTTAACTGTTTGTTTTGATATGCTATATACATATTGTAAGGTACTTACTCTACAGATTTAAAAAGGCACGATTTTAAGCCTGTCTATACATGTTAGACTTACATTCTAAGAAGTAAGTTCTTATAAAGTATTACTTTTCTTTACTTTTATCAAATAAGAAATGAAATGAAAGAAATAAAACGAATGAAAGCTGAAAATCATTATTTACCGATACATTGTGTTACCAATAAAAGAAAACATTTACTATTTACTGACACTGCTGCTAATGCTGCTGTTATTGCTACTGTTGCAACCAATTCGTTGAACATAATATTTATAACTTCAGCTACTAATATCTGCTGCATACAATTCATTGCTGCATTCATGCCATTGTAACAGTGCCAGAACACCAACACAGTGTCTATAAAGAATGTAAAGCAGACACAATCTAATAATTCAATTATTTGTTCACAGAGAGAAAAATAGTAAAGAAAATGCAGAATTTATTTGTTAAAAAAAAACGACAACAATAACAACAACACTTACAAAAAGTATTTAAAATGTTGCCTGCAACATTATTTCATATGTACGTTCTATTCAACAGCCATGATTTGTTAGTCAGTCTTTCTTTAACATTTTGCCTTTGGAGTGGTCTTAAATGGCATTAGTTTTACAAGCCAATAATGTCAGTCTGTCTGTCTGTCTGCTTGTCTGTCTATCTATCTTTCTTTATTGGTAATGTTACTACAAATTATTATTTTTGGTTCAAATATTTTTCTATTCACTGTTCAGTATTCAGTGTTCAATTATTGCATGGATGATGGCGGCACATACAAATAAACGATAATTTACGAAAGATATGTTACCTGTCATTAGGGAATTTTTATGATTTTCAACTTATAAAATATTATTCACGTTGAACTATTGAACTATAGGAGCTGGGTATCTTCTAAGAGGTATTTTATGGACGTGGAATGATATTTACATTTTAAAAAGGTTTTCTTTTTTCAAAGTAAAATATTGCCCTGACCATAGGTTAAATGGTTTTCATATGCTGCAGCAACATCGGTATCAATAGCAGGATTTTACTGATATTAGTGCTGCATACTGCATAAGCCGCATTAAGAACTTTAAGACTGCCATGAATGCTGTTGCCATGCTGTTTGCGTACGAATAAATATTGAATTCTAAATTTGTCGCTGTAACCCTTTAGTCGCGATCACAACCTAGCTTTTTACACCAACCATTATTCATTTTATTAGTGACGGTACCTGGAGTGTAACCTTGGATCAAAAACGCCTGATTTGAGAAACTTTGAGTTTTTGCAAGAAAAGCGCTGAGAAAGAGCCATCGAAAGCAATATTTTTTTTCATAATTCATTATGTTCGAGACGTTTAAGTTGGGGTTTGAACAACGATCTCTTGCCTAATAAGCCAACACATTACTTACTAACTACGATGGCTTCAGTTGCTTAATGTCATAGAAATGGTGTTCTGAAAAGTTAAGTGGCGTTCCTACATAGAATTACGTGAAATTCACTCATTCGTTTATTAATTAGACCCCTTGTGCCAACATATTCTATTCAAATTAAAAGTTTCTGATGCGTGCTTTAAGAAGAGTTTTCTGACGTAGCTACTTAAGCTGTCGGTACATAAAGTACCAGTCGCTATTCCCACAGCTTCTCCCACCTGGTCTGGGTCACAACTTATATAGAAACCGTGCGAAAAAGCGCTTAGGGGTTTAGTCCTTCGCACTGTTATGTAAGGGAAATTATGATTCTGTCGGCTCTACCTAGCGGTCGAAAGAATGTTAGCTTCTCCGCAGGAAGCGATAACAAGAAATTTAATTTGGATTCCAATACCCTATATAATGAAAATTTTCGAATAATCCGCTATATCTGGAAGAAATTAGCGACATTCATGAACAAGCTTTGATGTCAATACGTCGTTAAAGTCATTACTTCTGTTTGGAATATATTGCAGTGATTCGAGACTCTGCTAAAGTATTTACTTAGGTTAGATTACGTTAGCGGACAGCTTGCCGTTCACAGGCAAGTTCACACGGTGGCCCATTGTGTTACCCAGTGTAAGGTAAGCTCCCTTGTTATGACTCGTCAGTGGGGGTTTTGAACCACCGCAAGTTCCGGATGAAACCGGCCAGTTCCCTTAGTGACACTTTCGCCACCATGCCCAGATCTTCTGTCAACTAAAAACCTCTGACGTCTGTCTTGAAGCACTGACATAAAAGGTGTTGAACCGATTTCGTTTCATAATGGCAGCTTCTGTAATATTTCACCTTTTCGTTAGCCCGAAACCCAGTACAGGCGGGTGTTGTGTCTACGTATACAGTGTAGAGAGTTCACACAACTCCTGTCGCCCTTTGATTTGATGAAATGGCATCCTAGCATTTGGACTGCTGCTTGATTGTCCACACATGTGATCAAGTTCGAGGAAGGTAGGCCCCCGGGTCCAACCATGCATGTACCTTCGTCAATAACAAAAATCTCTGCCTGAAATACGATGTTCTAGTTAGGTAATCTATATGACCCGTTCAGTGCCAGTTTATGGTAATAGGAATGCTTCACTTTCTTGGAGTTCATTGCTTTGGAACTATGGAAGGATGAAAGTATAGATACTCGATTTGAATGTGTACCAGAATATCCTTGGAAATGTCCTTGGAAGCTTATAAGGCTCATTTTATTTTAAAATTAATTCCCTCGATTTCCGAAAACCTCATTAAAATCTCCTTAATTTCGTTGACCAACCATTCGATTTAAAGAAACACAATTAATTTAAAAACTCTGCCAATTAGGTGTGGCAAAGTATACTTTATGAGCTTAAATCTCAAGAAACAAAACAAAAAACAAAAAAAGAATAAGAAGGAAAAGTTTCTTTAAGTTTTTCTTTTCATTTGCTTTTTCACCTTTTTATCGCTTAATTTCAAAAGTTCCTTCAGAATTGTTTACTTACGTTTGGCTTTCTTAAGTGTTTCAATATTATTTCCGTTTAATTTTCAGTGAATGTATGTGTATTTGTGTAAGGATATGTATAAGTATGTGTGTGTATGTGTTTACTTCCGTTTCCTAATGGTCATTCGATTCGATAATGATGGTATAACTTAAACGTTGACCAACTAAATAACCCACCCAACCTTAGCATAAAATAAACGATTGGAAAAAGCTGAGTATAATTTATGAAGACACTCTCAAATGTTTTAAAGAAACTTTTTTTGTTGTTTTCTAAGGGTTTTTTTCAAACAATTTACACTCACATGCTGTAGCAGCTCTCCAAGATTTCTGCCCTTTTTTTCTTGGCACTGGTTAATGGCTTTGGAAAACATAAATAATAAATAAATAAAATGAACTGAACTCAGTTCAGCTCAACTCAACTAAAAATGTACTGAAGTGTACATTTAACAGTCACAACAACAACAATAAACAACAACTACAGCAATAAATGATTGATAATTTAAACTATCGAAGCATTGCTGTTATGGAAGACAGAAAAAAGGAAGAAGGAGCAACAATAAATAAAAATTATAAAGAACAATAGAGCACAAGATACTTAAAACTAAACGGTTCATTAAGTAACATTCTAGAAATGGAATGGATGGATAACATCTGGATGGACATGTTTAAGCAGTTTGCATTATAAATGGCTGAATGATGTTTTAGCTATGAAAACTAATAAAAAAAAAACTTCAAAAACATTTTTTTCCTTGACATCTGTAATGTACACATACATACATATACATATATAAAAAGGTGAAAAATTTCTAGCACGAGAATCCGCGCATTAATATTGCTAACGAACACAAATCTGTTGGTTTTGTTTTACTTTTTCAACCCTTAGACTAGATGTACAAAATGCTGTATTTTTGGCAACTTTTAGACGTAATTTGCCTAACCTACTTACATACTTACTTGGTCATTATAACCCTTTAGTCAGGACTAGCAGACTAACCTAGCTTCTTACACTAGGTATGTTGTGGGTGTTAATTTCATAAATAAAATCAACTTCGAACGACAGAACTTTCAGAAACTTTTCATGGCAATTTTTATTTACTCTCAGAGTTTTTGCCAGGAGTCCGATGAGAGAAAGTCGCCGAGGAAATATTTTCTCATATTCATATCATATTGCCGTAACAGAATACTTATTTTGATGAAACAATTTTCATATTTGCACATGTTATTGCATTGTACATCCACCCATGGTGATTTGGAAAATAAAATATGGCCGATATCAGCTGTAAAAGATCGAAAATCCCTGTTGGAAGACCAGATCCAATGACAGAAGAGCAAAAATGCCAGAGATACTCTGAAGCGATACTAGTGGGGGGCAAACCCAAATAAAGACGATGAGCGTCTTTACAAAATATTCTGTCCTACAGATACAAACATATCAACCACATAGGAGATGCAACATTTTTTATGCCATTGCCCAGCCTTCATAAATCCTAGTATTTTCGGGATTTTGGGATGCTAGTATTTTCGGGAGGTTATAAATCATTCACAATTCTTTTCAGAGGAATGGACTATACGAAACAATGAAAGTTTATATGAAATAGAAACTTCTTTAACGAAATAGGGTTAATAAGCCTTGACTGTGATAGCACAACAAGACCACTTGATATGTTAAGAGTATGACGATTAGACATGAGATTCCCATTGCTAGTATACTTTCTTCCAACCTATTCGAATAAACTTTGAACAAAATTCACACACAATATGGGCAGTGAGAGAAACTAGGTTGTAATCCTTTTTAAAGGATTATAATGGCCAATTAATAATTGCCTTAGTCTACGAGGTAGGATGTTAGCTTATTATACGTGAGGACTCAGTTCAAACCCCAGGTCAGCAATCTATAACAAAAATAATTCTCCGACAACTTCCCTTCAGCAGATTTTTGGCAAAAACTCTCAAAGTAAATGAAATTGCCATGAAAAAAAGTCTCTCAAAAATCTTTCCTTCGGAGTCGATTTTAAACTGTAAGTCCACACACACAATATAAATGGTATCGTAATCCTGACTGTAGGGTTGTAATGACCAATTATGAATGTATGTGTCTTACCGAGAGAACTATTCGCAAAGGGGTGGAAGAATTCGAGTCAACTGGTTCTGTAAACTATCGATAAACAGCATTACATCGAGGAAACGCAAAGTTGCCGCTGTCCGTTAGAGTGAAGAAGGAGAATCACAGGCAGATGACTTTGCGTCAGTCACAAGATCTCTCGCAGATCACAATTTGGCAAAGCTTGCTTCGTGAATTGATGCTGCACCCACGCAAAATTCAACTGACTCAAAAACTGAAGCAGTTGGAAAGCTGACCCATAATTTCATAGAAATTGACACGATACTAATATACTTGAAATCCAAAAGTATTCAAAGCATCCCAAAAAAAATCACTGTTTTGTGTAGATTTTTAGTTGGCGGCATCACAAGAACATATTAATTTTAGAACGATGAGAAGCTAAGGTTCAAATCCCAGGTCGGACATCTCGAACGACATTCTGTCAGCAGATTTTTGACAAATTGTCATGGAAAGTCTCTACAAAAATTTGTCTTTTGCAGTCGACTTTAAACAGTTGGTCCTGCCACTCATCTATAAAATGACCACACGCAGCACATAAGTGGTGTGAGAAACTAGGTCATAATCCTGAAGAGTTAAATTTACCAATTATGTATGTACGTATATACATATGTATGTGAACATTTAGGCGATAAATATTGACGAGTTGGTGCCCGTTCGTTTACCTTTTTTCTACATGACTTTGAAATCAGTTAATAAGACCTAAAAATCATTTTCTTCATGACAATTGGAGGCAAACGTGTGATTCATTCGTGTCTTTACTAGAATCGTTGGACCTATGCTAAGTTTTTCATTCATTCATTCAATTACTCCACTTTAATGCATTATTAATCGATTTTCTTATACAATTATAGTGGTTCCGCACATACATACCTACAGTTGAAGTAACAGATTATTGAACAATTAAAGAGAATTTATAACAGTTTAAGTGAAACTACAAATTAACGCATCATTACTTAAGTTTGAATACGATTGGAGACAGCAAATTGACTACTTTTGCCTGGCAATTATTGCTACACACATAACGACTTAAAGTAAGGGCAGGCAAAGGAAAGGGAGGCAGAAGGCAAATTCATTACATTGTAATTATAATAATTGATTATTTTACGCAAGTTTTTAAGACATTTTCTTCTTAACGTTTGTAATTTTCCACTTTGCCATACTCATGTGAACTCCATGTACGCAGGCAATGGCAGTGGTTGCCTTAATATTGTACAACAATGGTAATCTAAGGATAAAACTCCAGCAAATTAATAATAAAATATTGCTTTCTGGAAGAATTATTCTTCTTTTAAAAAACTTTTATTGTTAATTTATTTTGTCGCTGGGCATACTCTTTGTCACATACTGTAACAAATTACAGGCGAATTGTTTTAAATTGGTTTCGGTTAGATGTTGTATAACCTTATATATTTCAAGGGTTGTTGTTGTGCCAGAAAGTATAATTTGGGTAGACACAGAAAGAATGTAGACTCAACCACAATGGCAACGTTTTAACTGTTTTATTTGTATCGTATTTTTTCTCATTTTTTAATTCGTATTGCCATTCGTGTGTGTACTCACAACAAAGCCGCCTTTTAGAATCCCGTAGACGTATGAAAGTAGCTTGAATGGAAGCCCTTTAAACAGCAAAAGTAAAGGACAGTGTCTGGGTGGGTGTAGTTTAATGGAGTACCTCAGACACATTGAAGGAAAAAAAAAAACAACCCGAATTACAATTGCATTCAATTTAATTTAAAACCATTTGGTTTATTCGTTTTTTTCTTACTTTCTTTGTAGTTGAGTTTATTACATTTACTTCCTTCAGCTTTACTCCTTCAGCTTTACTCCTTCAGACTGCAAATTACCCAGAAATGCGATTTAAGAATTGTTCATGGTTTTCTCTTTCCTCAAAAAAAGAAATCCTTTTAATGTCCTCTTTAGATTGCTTAGACTTTAATTTTAACACAATTTAATGTAATTAAACCGTTATTTAAATTTTGTTGAAATGCCTCTTAAATGTTGTTAAACAAGAGAGTTAAACAAGAGTGTGTGGGATGTCTTCGAAATATTTTATAAGATTGAGAGATTTACTGATGCCATTATGTGCGGAATATAGGTTAGGTTAGGTTAGGGGACGTGTACTTGTCAACTGTGACAAGTACAGTACCCGGAGGTCGAATTGACCCATTGTACAACGTCCTAGCTTCTCACACTACTCATGTTGTGTGCGTTAATTTTTTTATATTCGAATCCCCATGTGTTCTTATGGTGGTGATGCGACCTAACCTAACCTACACTACCTTATTATGCATGACCATCTCCACATTTTTTTGTTAGCTTGCATTACTATAGATCCAGTAGGATGCGGATTGGTCGAACCTATAGTGCTCGCCATTGACAGGGTTTGCCTTGCCAACATAATTAGAGATTACAACCCTTCAATCAGAATTACGACATAGATTCCCACACCACTTATGTTGCGTGCGTTAATTTTATACAAGAGTGTCGAACGACAGATTTTTGGGAAACTTTGCATGGCAATTTTATTTGCTCTCAGAGTTTTTGCCAGAAATCTGCTGAGAGGAAGTCGCCGAAGAAATATTTTCATATTTTCGTTCTGATGTCCGACCTGGAGTTTGAACCGTGGCCTTACGTCTAATAAGCGGTTACACTACCTACTAGAATACGCTGACTCCAAATAGTTTCTAAGCCGACCTTAAACTCTGGGTCTCACCACTCATGTATAAAATTATTGTATGGGTTGTGTTAAAAGCAAGGTCCTAATCCCGACTAAAGGGTTGAAATGAAAAAATAATTCTTTCGGGGACTTCTTCTCAGCAGTATTCTGGCAAAAACATATGATATTTTTATTAAAAATCTGTCGTTCGGAGTTAACGATAAACTGTAGGTCCCGCAACACATAAATATATGAAATAAATATACACAATTTGGATGAAGTGAGAAGCTAGTTTGTAATCCTGACTAAAGGGTTGCAAGGATCAATCATTTATGTATGATAGTTTTCTCTAGCGGATGTTTGACACCCGGGTAGAACTGATGGGGCATTACAATGGACCAAACTGATGGTGTAAGTGGGACTTTATCCTGTTAGGGGGGAGCATAGCCAACCTATCGGGCACAGTAAATGAAGCAAGGATTATAAGACACTTCTTAAGTCGGACTTGTATGAGTCAATCTAAACTGAAGCTAATAGTGAGAATAGTTTGCTGATGCAATCATTAATAAGTTTTGCTTATCTTCTAATAATTTTTTCTGATGCCATATACAATTCCAAAATTTTGTTGAAATTCATCCATTTAGGTCTCAATGCGATTTAGGTATACCGTTTTGAAGTATATCTATCGACGAGAGATTATTGTATAGATTTAAACGATTTTGAGCCTGTAACTTTTTACTACCCCAAATACATATACTAACTATAACTCACACTCATTAATACATTTATTTAAAGCAAATGTTTTTCAACATATTCCATAGCAAAGTTGTAGCAGTAGTTCCCCTACGTATGCGTTCATATTACAAAGAAGAGAGGAGGGTTTTTATATTCCCTATCAAAACATAATATCAAGGATGTGTTACATTTTAAAACACAACATCTTACCATGATCCCCGGTAATCAATTGTTATAAAGAATAAATAGAATATTTAGTTGTCAGTAAACTTAACTTCTATTCTCTCTCAACAATACAACACTCTTCACCAAGAGCTCCTTCAATCAGAGTGCAAGAAAACATTGTCTTCGCTTTTCTTACAGCGAAAATTATTTCTTATACAGGGAACTTGTTTGTTTCTTGTCACACTGATTGAATTACGCCAGAAGCATGTGACATTACCTTTATCCTTTAGAGTATAAACAAAAGGATATTCGAGAAAAACTGCAGGTAATCCGTTATTAAATTGTGGGGTATTGTGGGGTATTGTAACATAAAATTGCAATAAGTGGCATGCAATTTACAAATTTCATGTAATTTTAGTTGAGAATTGTAATTCGTTATGCAGTGAAAATTGTAGAATTTTGAAATGGAAATTGATTTTGCGTTCAATTATATTCAATCAACATAAATAAGCAGCGAATTGAATCGGGAAATAACAAGGAATTTTAAATTATGACCTGACATGACTCAAAGAGTACATTTTGTTGACACATATTGGTTTAATTTTAATGTATTGTTGTGTAGAAGTATTAAGCGGTTGCTCTCTATTGACCTGGAGTTTTCCTATAATGTCTTCTTCAAAGCTGTAGACCTGAAGAACTTCATTTTTTGTTTGGTTTCAATAACAAGGGTAACTGCCTGCATTCCTGTGTTTCCTGATGAAGTGCTTAAAAGTCTTAAAGTTTAGTTTTATTACCACAGTATAAACAAATTAGTATTGAAATTGGTTTGCTATTCTGAACAGTCAAGTCTAACAACGCTTCCAGCGCAGCTGCAGGATAAGTTCTCATTGCCCGTGTAATGCCAACACACGCTAACCTCAGTATTTAGTCCAACTCCAACTGTGCTGATTTGGTAAGTTTGCTCGATCTGTCGCTGTCTACAATCATACATGATAATCCGATAAAACAGACTGAATAAATGACAACTAATTTGACAGTTGTAGTTTCAACAAGATGGCTGTTATCAGCCGTCAAATTTTGGAAATCTCTGTTAGAAGATCTTCCGTAATAGTATCGTCTGAAGAACTCAATTATATTGTGGTCAATCGTATTCCTTGAAGGCTATGTCACAGTCACGAAGTCGCCGTAGTCTAGTAGGCAATGTGTTGGAAGGTCACCGCTCAAACTCCAAGTCAAACATCTCGATCATAGCGAAATATGAAAAATTATTTCTTCGGCGACTTCCTTTCAGCAGATTTCTGACTAAAAATCTGAGAGTAAATGAAATTGTCATGAAAAGTTTCTCAAAAACCTGTCGTTCGGGGTCGGCTTTAAACTGTAGGTCCAGCCACTTATGTATGAAATTAACACACACAACGTAAGTGGTGTGAGAAACTAGGTCATAATCCTGACTGAAGGGTTGTAATGACCAATTATGTATGTATGTATGTATGTATATCGCAGTCACTTCTATTGAACTTCGTTTGCAATTTCAGGAACTAAGTTATGAAGTACTTTTCAAGCCGGACTTAGTATCAAGACATTCGCACTTTTGTGGGTGAAAAACTTGTCTCAAATTTTTGTACATCTTCGGCCCGATATGCCCGCAATGATTTCTTTTTACTACACCCATATACAGTATCTTAGCAAATGTGTTTATTTACCTTTAAGTGTGAGTATGAAAATCTAAAAAATAAATTAAATTTTTGTTCCATACATGTGTGTCTGTGAATTGTTCATTTCATAGTGCCACCACATTGTTAAACTTAATTTTGAAAAATATATGAAGGAAATATTTTAAAAATACTTATTACAACAACATAAGAACTCCTTGATCGCAGCATAAGAAACATTTACACACTCACACAGATGCTTAGAGAAAAAAAAAACACAAAAATCTAGTTCATCTCCTAAGAATGCCAATCTTCTCTATCCGAAAAATAAAAGATACAAGTGCTGTGATAAAAAGTAGTAGAGAGCAGCTCTATCACGAATATGTCACGAATGCTTTTGCTTATGCCACGTAATTGGCACCTTTTTTTTGTCGAAAGCTCATCCAACTCACTTAAACAAGCTCAGTTATGCTTATTGAAGTATTTATATTTGTATGCTTGTATGTTACTGGGTTCAGTATGTATGAAGTTATGGTGATAAATTGTGAGCGGGCATTTTGGTGCCATGACGACAAGATGTTCTCCTTTTATTTCCATTTTCTTATTTCGTTAATCATATATTGGTATCGTCTATGGAAGTGTGTTATAATCAGGACAACTCAACATACTTATTTTCTATATAAATAAAGAAAATTGATGTCATTTAAGCCGGACTTTATGGTATGCTTCAGTGTGTTTCTTTTGAAATATTTTTTTCTACTTAGGGACTGAACTGATATCTATGCAGGACGGTTAAAGAAGAGGAGATCAAACATAAGGCTTCAAGGTCCCATGTCTATTGACATCGTACATTTAAGTCCTCATATCGGTATGTTGTAAGTCTACCAATAAGGGAATCGAATCATATTTCTTATATGAAGTCGGTCATTTGTCTTAAAAAGAAGAGAGTCCGCCCTAAAATATTGGTATCTCGAGCTTATGAGGATGTTTCATCCTTTTTATATCCCCTTTACAGCTTACGAGGGTGTTTCATCGTTTTGATATTCCGTCCACAGGCTACATTAATTTTTGTTATTATGGATGATGGCTATGCACCTCTACAGTGCTTATAGGAGAAATGTCCCTTATCAGTGTGCTCAAATCACCTTTTCCTCTCTTCAGATACTCTTCGTAATTCTTTTGATGTGTGCTTAAAATTCTATGTGACGCTTCCGTCAACTTTTGCTGTTTGGTTTTCAATGCAATAAAACCGTTTCTCTAACTTCTCTTCGTTCGCTCTCTCCTTTCCAACCACTCATTGAGGGTTAGGTGCCCATGTAATGCATATTGGGAGAAGCGCTGGAGATTAAATCTAAGCGGAAAGTACTAGCAGCAGTGCAACGAACAGCAGCACTAAGAGTTGCATCGGCCTACCGCACCGTATCGGGCGCCGCGGTCCTCGTGATCGTCGGTGAGATACCTATTGACCTACTGGCATTTGAGCGAAGAAGATCGTGGAAAACAAAGAGAGAAAATCTCGCCATTAGTAGCGCAGATCTCAGATCTCAAACACTACGGCGATGTCAAAGTAGATGGAGCGAGGAAACAAGCGGAAGATGGACTTATAGACTTATTCCGTCTATAGAGACATGGATACGGAGAAATTTTGGGGAAATTAACTATTTTCTGACCCAGTTTCTTTCGGGTCATGGTTATTTCCGAAAATATCTATACCGCATGGGCAAGGTGATTGATCCTGGCTGCATTTATTGCCAGGAAATGAATGACGACGCTGAACACACATTCTTTCATTGCATCAAATGGCAAGACGAGAAGAACATGTTGATAGAGCAAATTGGCGAATTTACACCCGACAACATTGTGGACGCAATGCTCGAAAGCGAGACGAAATGGAGCGCTGTAAGAAGATACGTTGAATGTGTACTCCGCAGGAAGAAGGTCGACCTTGACACAATACAACGAAATGATACATGAGAAGACGAGCCAATAGCATGAAGCTGGCTTCAAATATGGCGTACCCAGACGTGGGAGAGTAGACAACGGTCCCTAACGGGACGTCGTTCTGGGCCCTTCCCGAAGTAATGCATATAGCCGTCCCAGGAAGGGAGTATCCCCAGGAGAGGAGGAGGGATTGTTTTAGTGGAAGCACCACTCGACGCAGTTGACGACGGTCACTGTAAGTGCGAAGGCATTTTGAACCCTACCTCACACGCCAAAAAAAAAAAAAAAAAAAAAAAAAAAAAAAATGTAATGCATATTTTGCCATCCCTGGATGAATTGTTGATCGCCTTTTTACATTCAAGGACAGTTTTTGATCCCATATCTTATTTACTTACATAATTGATCATTACAACCCTCTAGTCAGGATTACAACAAAGCTTCTCCCACCACTCATGTTGTGTGTGGTAACTTTATTCATGAGTAGCGGGGCCTATTGTTTAATGTCGACTCCAACCTACAAAGTTTTTTTTCGCAATTTTATTTTCTCTCATAGTTTTTGACAAAAGTCTACTGAAATCAAGTCCCTGAATGAAATATTTTTTATATCTCGTCCTGTTAGAGATGTTTGAAGTTTTGAATCAAGATTTCGCGACTAATAAGCCAATACAGTACCTACTAGACTATGGCGACTTTATCCCGGTACCACATGCATAGTTTATTTTCTGGCTCTTCTATAGAGAGGGCCTGTACCTTCATATCTCCATGTCCCAAAGAGTACCTGTGCCATAGTTTTGTTTAACCATGATAGGCGACCTGATACCAGAGTATTAGCAATGTGGTTAGAAAGGCGGTAAAGCCTGGAAATTTCGTAAATTACATTTGCACAATGGGTTAGTAAATGCTTTTTACAAACAGAATTTCCAAATTCGATGCCAGTGACAGAAAAGCTGTAAATTCACTCTACAAGATGCACTGTTTTGTGAGGCTTTGGTTCTGGCAGCAGGATTGGACCTTAATTATCCAAGAACGATAAAAATTTCAACGATGCAGTTTATTGACTTACAAGGTACTGTACGGTAAGTGTTATATAGTTTTAAGAAGACGAGGCAATATGCGACATAGCACGTAATTAAATGGGTTGTAGGCAATCTAAAGTTTTGTTAGAAAATAGGAGGAGCCATCATCAAACGATCCAAAAAGAATCTGATGTAAGTAACCGGCCTCATGACAGGAGGCTCAGAATGAGCATCGTATCGAGCCCACTATATAGGTTCAGTGAAGATGAGAATGAATTATTGGAACACATATGTACCTGATACCCGTGAGCCATTAATGCTATCCATAACATATCATTAGGTTGGGTAAGGAATTATCCTAGTTGATCCCGTGCAGCATCTTGAAGTTTGTCAGGGAAATAGGAGACAGGATTGGAGGAGACATTATGAGGCTAACCTATGTAGATTGAGGGCAGTATAACAGATCGCGTGGGTACAGTGTCATAGGACCCCTACACTAAAATTTTTAATAAAACTGGAACGCAATTAACATTAAGTCTGGAATTTTAGTTTTTTATTCTGCAAAGAATATTTTAATTTTGGTAGTAACATCGCTACTGTTCGACGATCTTTGTCTCTCTTCGACACAATTGATACTCCTGCTGTTGAAGATTCTTAATATTGATTCGAATATATGGGAAGACGTATGTGGTAATCTTTAACGAACTTAAACTATCTTCTCTTCACGTGTAAAGAAAAACTTATCAGTTAAAAAAAAAACATTTCATGAAATAGGTAAACATGATAAAAGAGTAGCCCTGTAACAGCAATATTTGGTACAAAAAAATTACGGGAAGTTAAAGAAAGACCACGTCCCTGGAGATAATTTCCTAATATGGTTGGAAAACTATTCAAAATAATCTCTTGATCTGAAAAAAATGAAGATTTATATCAAATCAAATGCTTCTTATAGGGTACTGCCTTAAACATGCATTCCTTCCATTGATTTCAACTACTATTGGTAGTTGTTTGTTTATACTCGTATGTGTATAACAGGAACATAGAAATGAAATAAAATTTAAAAACACCTTTAAGGATAACCAGCGACGTTTTTAAGGATAATCACAAAACAACAGCATAACAAACATTTTTTCTCATCTTCTTCTCCTTCCATTCATACATATGTACATACATTTATTTACTAATACATACTCATTTATTTCTATTTTGTATAGGTATGTGTGCAAAGATATAAACGTAGAAATTTTATATTTTGACACACCTGCTACAACGTATGCGAAACATTAAATTTTTCTTGTTATTGTAATAGTACGGAATAGTTAAAGTAAAATAGTTATGACCCAGTAGGATAAATTGGAAGAAAGGTACTAAGGTGCTCAACAGGCATACATACATACATAATTGCTCACTACAACCGTTCAGTCAGGATTACGACCGAGCTTCTCACACCACTTATGTTGTGTGTGTTGATTTTATACACGATTGGCAGGACCTACAGTTGAAAGCGGACTCCGAACGATAGATTTTTGAGAAACTTTTTCATGTTAATTTTACTTGCTCTCAGAGTTTTTGCCAGAAATTTGCTGAGAGGATCTCGCCGAGGAAATATTTTTTATGACCTGGTGTATGTACCGTGGCCTAAAGTCTAATACTCCAATCATGCTTTCTGGATACAATTAAAGCAGTTATTGTGCGACATATAAGCCATAATGAGGCAGATCTGACTGCTCTCTACACAGTCTGTTTATTTTTCTATCATTTCTCTGCGGAAAGATTGAGGAGAGTCTGTGGGAGTTCAGTTGTTTACTGCTCTAGAGAAGGATTTCAATCACGCGTAGGAGTGCATTCCAGTTACTCATTGGCAGCAACATCGTCAGCAATGTTGTAACCTTTAAACTGTAGGTCCCGCCACTCGTGTATAAAATTAACACACACAACATAAGTGATGTGGGAAGCTAAGGTGGTAATCCTGACTGAGGGGTTGTAAAGACTAATTAAGTACGTATGTATGTTTGGATATAAATTGTTGTATTTCAATATGCTTAAACGCTGCCTTAACCTAACGTACATATTTGAAAACTTTGCTTCATAATTTCTTTCAATTCCTTTGTAAATTTTCCTACCGGGTGTATTGGAAATTTGAGAAACATACTTTCCTCTTTGTTGGCACATAGAAAAATATGGTTGGCGATGAATACTTTGTTCTTATGGCGTTGATGAAAACAACTAAAATATGTGTTGATCGTAATATTTTCAATATTTTTGTTTTTTCTTGTTTAACCTATACTGCGTTACAGTTTCTATGCTACATTTTACACTATTTTTTGTTTCTTTTTGTTGTTGTTCATAAATTTTTTTTAATATAATTTTTTCCATATGTAAAGCCAGCATGTTTTTTATAGCAAATTAACTATTACAACGTAGAAAGCGAGAGAGAGAGAGAGAGAGAAAGGGAGAAAGAAAAAAAGGAAGCGTGAAAATATTAAGAAGTGGTAATATTTAATAATATAAGTATATGTGGGTGTCTGTATGCATGTGTTAAAAACAAAAACAATGTAATAAAAATAACAAGTAAAAGGAAAAATTCTTGGCCGAGAGTAGAAATGACCCAATTTTCCAAACATATTACAAAAGAATTCTACTTTGTTTTGCCAATATTTTGTTTTTGATTTTTTATATGAAAAAAAAAAAAACACAACACCCGAACTGATTGAGTAGATTTTAATAATTCATTTCGTAAAATATGGTTTTCAATATAAAAATAAAAAAAAATTTCTTTTTGAATTAAATTTAATTCCAAAAACTCAATTATTCGCCTGGCTATGCCGCATTACTATTTCAAAATGTTCAGTTTTGTATGAAAGAAAAATAAAAGAAAGAAAAACCCCAAATCTAGGAACTATAATTTAATTTCATTTTATTGTATTGAAAAATAATTCCCATCAATCACTGTGGCTTACAAATCCATTGGAATAAAACTTTAATTTTTATAATAAAATTTCGTTTTTTTCCCTGACAAAAAAAAGAAAAAAAAAAAAAGAAGAAAAATCATTATTTAAATTGTCATCATAAATTTTGTAGTTTTTGTTAAATTATAAACCACAAAAGAATCGTTTGTTTGTGTATTTGTTGATTTGGAATCGAAATCTATTTTGCAATTGCTGTAAATAAAGTTGTAGGTAATGCGCGGTATAGCCATGCTTAAGTAACGTAGACTTATTAAAGCGATCTAGAAATGTCTGAAAGAGTCGTATGTTGTTTGCGTTAATTGTATACATGATTGACGGAACTAGTCAGTATTACGAACCAGCTTCTCACACCACTTATGTTGCAAGTGTTAATTTTATACATGAGTAGAGGGACTTATAGTTTAAAGTCGACTCAGAACCACAGATTTTTAACAAATTTTTTCGTCGCAGTTTTATTTACTCTCAGAATTTTTAGAAAGAAATATTTTCTTCATATTTCGTTTTGTTGTAAATGTTTTACATGGGGTTTGAACCGTAGCCTCACGTCTATTAAGCCAACACCCTACCTACTAGACTACGGGGACTACAGGACATAGCTGTTTTAATATCCTGCAGTTAAACTAGTTATTCGCCGCACGTTTCGCAAGGAGGCACAACTTCGTTGACAGCAGGAAGATACGTACATATGGACTAGAAATCGCATATCCATCCATAGCAAAATTGCGATTCTCACTGGCTGCGCTCATAAAAGGCATATCGATAGACTTCACAGACTCTCATTTACTTCATTTACTCTCGCGTTGCCTCCGCATAAGTCCAGAATGATTGTAAATAATAGTGGTGATAGAATGCATCCCTGCCATCATTGGACCCCAACAAGCAACTGCAGTCTAGTATGTAGTATGTTGGCATATTATACAAGAGCTTGTGGTTCAAGTAGTCGCTCAGACATGTCGAAAAGAACGGAATAAAAAAAAATTTTTTCGGTGATTTCCTCTCAGCAGTCTTAGCTATGTAGGGCAAAGGATAACTCCACTTTGCTGGATCTCAGAGCATGTGGAAATTGGCAGCTATGAGCAGGCACACGTCCTTGCGAAGAGGAGAGCTTCCACCACTGACCTAGTGGAGTCAAAACCTTTCTGTGGAGTATAACAGGCATTAGGAAAGCTGTACTCAACGAAAAGGAAGTTATAGAGAGGCAAAGACTGTCCAGAACCAGAGGTTACTAAACGATGTTTTGTCAAGGCACCGTAGACCCAAACAGCATTTGTCCAGAATGGAGATCGTTTTGAGATTCTTTGATGATGGTAATGCATTATGAGAACACCTGAATGCATCTCAGAAGGAAACACCTGAGTTTACATTAGGTGCTGGGAAATGCCTGATTGTCCTCAGAATCACCGAAAAGTATTTTGAAGTTAGTCAGCGCAATAGGAAAGCCTCATATATATTTTACAGAACAGAACAGTAGATTGCAAGAATGCAGTACTATGGCACCTCTACATGACGGCGTTTTAATCGCATTAATAAGAAAATAAAAATATTTCTTTCTGTGAGTTAATCGCAGCAGTTTTCTGCCAAAAAAATAAAACTCACTTGAAAATTTTCTCAATAATCTGTTTTTCGGAGTCGACTTTAAAATGTACACACACAACATAAGTGGTGTGAGAAGTTAGGTTGTAATCCTGACTAAAGGGCTTTAATGACTAATTAAGTTAAAAAGATTACTGGATTCCTAAAGTAAAACAAATAGCGTAAGATGGATCAAGATAAGGGAATTTTCTTGCGGTCTTTGGTCCAACTTAGAGCCATAGGTATCATTATATTTTTAAATATATGAGCACATTCCAAATATTTTTCCAAAAATTTTTATATAATTTCGTAGCCAATTTTACTGGCTATACCGTTTATTAATATGATTTGTCGTCTCAAAAAAAAAGTGGTTTAAAAGTGCATAAAAAAACTCATATATTTTATGTTTTTCTTCTTCTACTTTTTTTGTGGCATGCAACAAAATTATAACAAAATTTTTCTATTTTTCTATGTGAAATAAATGTGAAAATAGTAGAGTAGAAAGTGCCATTATGCATGGCTATAGCCATAGCCATACTCTCATAGCCATAGCTTGGCTTGGTAGTGGTGGTGTAGTTGCATTCAAATAATCTCATAATTTTACGTACGTTACCAACCATAAAATATGTTTTATTACGGATGAAGAAAAAGCATAAAAAATGCTGAATTTTCTCTATTTTTTTCTGTTATTGAACATGCAAAAACCCTTTTTTCCAAAAAACAAAAAAAAACTACACACAGAGAAGGCAAGAAGGGGAAAACATTACTAATGCACTTCTAAATAGCAGTTCATGAGAGTGAATTTAAGTAAATATGTGTGTGCCTGTGCCCATGTATTTGTGTGTTTAATACTCATAACCATTTTCGATTTTTTCTTATTGTTGTTGCTGTTACTCATAGAGTCCCATAGAGTCATTATTAGTTTTGAATGACGCAGTGCAAGGAAAAAAAAGAAAAGAAATTGGGTCAGTAGACGACGACGTATTGGTTCAGTGACCGACCAACCGAACAATCAAAGAAAATAAATATCCCTTAAGCACCATAGCTGAAGTGCAATAAAGAACAAAATAATGCCCAGACTTCATTCATTCATTCATTTCTACGTAAATTTCCATCAACATACACAATCACTTGCTGTTTGTAGTACCACACCACACCACACCATATACCATATACATAGGCACACACACACACTCAGAAGAATTAAAAAATCTTAAATAATGAATAGAGATGGGAGGTATGCATCGTTACAATTAACTTTCGGTTGCATAGTTTAGGTTGTAGTGATATGTAATGTTCAAACACAAGACCGATACCTTTGACGTGTAACATTGGAGAGCAGAAAACAAACTTTGGTATTCGTTGCTGTTTCTCCCGGGACCCACTCGGGACATCTGAATATTTTCGTCAGATGGAACCAAGTTAAGTCCGAAAGAATAATAAATAACCTTAATCTGTTGTATTTGAGTCTGTGAAGACCCGAGCCTTAGAGAGCTTCGGTTAGGGTAGCGGGAGACAAGGGGACTTCTATGATCTACTAGATCGAGAGGCAAACAACGTCCTCCTTAACCGTTCCCTGAATATAGTCGAAATAGTCTGTAGAGCTAGTGGAGAATGTTTAGCAACGAGACAAAAAATGGTGTAACCTGGAGGCTCTATACTCTGAATATAGTCGATATAGTCAGTATAGCTAATGGAAAATGCTTGGCAATGAGACTTAGCAACAGATTGAGTAGCCTGGAATCTCTATACTCTGAATACAGTCGATAAGGTTAATGGAGAATGTTTGGTAACGAAACTTAGTAACAAATAGACAAACCTGGATACTAAATTCTTCGAATATAGTCGGTATAGTCGGTACAGCTAATGGAGAATGTTTGGCAACAAGGTTTACCAACAAATAGAGTAATCTGGAGGCCACAAGGAGACTTCTTGATCTACTAGATCGAGAGGTAGACAACTTCCTCCTTAACTGTTCCCTAAGTATAGTTGGTATAGTCTGTAGAGCTAATGGAGAATGCTTGGCAACGAAACTTAGCAATAAATGGAGTAACCTGGAGGCTAAATATTCTGAATAAAGTTGGAATAGTCAGTAGAGGCAATGGAGTATGCTTAGCAACGAGATTTAGCAACAAATGGAGTAATCTAAAGACTACATTCTTTTTTTTTTTAAAGGGAGACCATTCTATTGTACATGGAAGAATCGGGAACTGAAGAGAACATAAAACCACAGAAACAGGAATTTTTCGATCCCAGAGAGAAATATTTGCTCATAGAGAAAATCGCAAATATTTTCCAAGCGGAACACAGTTCCAACAAAAGATACACTCAATTCAGCTTCGATAGAAGTTACATAAAACGGCATTTAGCAGTACTATATGACAGGTGCCCATCCGAACACTGGACTCTTATGAGCTTAACTCGTCAATAGTAATGGGACTATCTGGGTAAGCTGAATCAGGTAGGTAGGAGTATCTTCCTCCTAGGGTTACTCTTGGGTAACCCCAGGTACCAAATCATGTCCGGGTTCCAAATCATGTGGGAATTCAATATGCAGGAAATGATCTTGCGAGAAGGGAAACTTCAATTTCTATGGCATGTAAAAAGATTTTTGGAAAGGAATGTGAGGAATGTGAATAGTGAGGAAGAGACTCTTCGTAAGCCAAATGGGTTTAAGACAATCTAGGCTTTTGTTGGATAATTAGAATAGCAAGAAATTTCAGTCATGCATGAGATTATACTGAAATAAATCGACACCCTGGTTCATATCAGTTTCTTAGCAGAGAATTGCCCATTGAACAACATCTGGAATTTTTTCGGGGCAATAGGTTTTGTGCAGCCCTTGCGCTGACCAACTTCTTCCTTTTCCCTGATTGTGGAGGAACTTGGTCAGTACAGGGACTGCGTTCACCCGTGGCATCACAACGGGCCGCTATGCGTGCTCAAGTGAGCTTTGTGACATCAGAGCTACCACTCCGACCTAACCTAACCTGTCCTGAAAAAGTTTCTCAAAAATCTGTCATTCGGAGTCGACTTTAAACTGTGGGTTCCGCCAATCAGGTATCAAATTAACACACACAACATAAGTGGTGTGAGAAGCTATATCGCAAACCTGACCGAAGGGTTGCAATGACCAATTATGTATGTATGTAATACGTTTGGAGGAGACGTTATACGGATGCCTTAAATAGAATATGATTGGTACAATAGATCGTATGGCACCTCCTATAATTATTATGTATTCGTTCTCATTTTGGTCGATCATACAATAACACTCAATTTTTCACAGCAGAAAAAGTTCTCTGCTTAAGTCCTCCTATATATGGAATCGTAGGAATCGTATAATCAGTTTCACTATTTTGATGACCATGAGACTCTTGAAGTTCATCTTCATTACGTCTAAATATTTAATGGACTTTGAGTAGTTTTACGCGAGTGCCCTGCACTTCAGAACAGACGTCAGCGGTTTTTGGGTAACAGAACGTTTGACGATCTAGGCATGGTGGCGAACATGCCACTAAGAAAACTGGCCAGTTTTATTCAAAGCTCGGGTTGGTTCCAGCCCACTAGGATCATGAGAAGGGGGCTTTCATCACACTGGGTAACACAATGGGTCATATGTACACCAAGTGAACTTGCCTGTAACCTAATTAAGAACTTGCCTTACCATCCATCTGCTTCAGATTTAAGAAAACTCCCAGATAGGTACTAACGAGTTTTTAATTACCTTAAGGCCTGTGTCTGCATGTAGATGTACGCCTTGCACTTGCATTGCTTCTACAATTACCACGATGTCCTCTGCAAATGCTACAATATATGCCGCTAAGGTTACTTTCAAACTATTGAGTTCTATTAGAGAGAAAGAGAGAGTTTAGTTATGACTGCGACCATCTTACCGTGAAAGCTTTTAATTATAAAGGTTATAATACAGTGGGCCAAAACACTATTTAAGCAGGGAAGTTAGTTGGCTTAGCTGGTTCAAGTTTCAAAACAGACAACAATCCAGTGAATGATCGAATAATTTACTGTGGGCATAGATTTGGCACTAAACGAATATATTTGGTTTGTAGATGAACGTTGCCGAACAATGACATAAAACTGGGGTTATGAAATATTTCTGAATTTTCTGAATAGATTTCGAATGACTCCTCAGTTATTTTCAAGGCCTTTTCATAACTACCATCTCTGTATTAATGACCTGCTATTGTATGTTTCTTTTCATTATAAACCCCATATACTAGCATATCGTATAACATGTTTATGTGATTATATATGTAAATATGGATTTTTAATATATATTTCTCCTTATATACATATGTATGTATGTATGTATATATGTATGTATGTGTGTATATATATATACTTCCCATAAAGATGACTATTTTACGAGTACACGACTAAAGTAGAATTGCAACATTGTTATTGCGTGTCTTATCGTGTAATTTTATGTTTCAATCCTCATCAGTTTTAACATGTTCTCCTTCTTTCTTTCCTCTTCTGTCCTGCCTATCATTCTTTCTTTTTCCACTTTTACTTCCATTCTTTTTTTAATCTCAACTGTTTTTTTTCACTCATTTTTTTCGCATTGTTCTTAAGGAAAAATAGGCGAAAAAAGAAAAAAAAGCGAAACTGAAGTCTTGATTACTTTACATGATAAACGAACACAGATACGGTGTAATTAGTCTATAATAACTGTCTGTACTGTACTGGGGAAAACGGAAATAGATGACTGAATCTGTATGAGTTGTTAAAATTGTTGTTTTATTTTTTCATGTTATAATAAGAAACTGAGAGCTGAAAGTGTCTTAATTATAGCTTTAGGCAGCATAAGACAATATATGGCTGTTGTGGATTTCTAAAGAATTTCGGGAATTATTTTTGTAAGATTTAAATTAATTTTCTAAGCAAACTGAAATTGGCATGAAGTTTCTAGCAAAGCAAAGTAGTTAGCTGGCGATTGAAAATTATAACATGCCAAAGACTCGATATGAAAAGCAATAATAACTGGAACTGGCTAGTGATATTACAAGAACTGTCCTAGATTGTTGTCTGGATTATAATGTTAGACCGGCTGGACTTGGTTGGTTCTCTTCTAATGTGTGGAGCTCTTATTATCTTCTGAAGCTAATTATCTGGGAAATCTGGCCTACAAAAGAAAGCCTAGAAAAACATGAAGAAATGTCAGAAGGATTTTCACCAGCGTTGCAACACCAACGCCTAAAGCTAAAACTTTAATCCAGACTAGTTAAATGCAGAATCTTATGTCATCTTCTCTTCGTCTTTAGGCTGGCTTTAAGTCAATTGGGTCGATCTAGCTTAAGTTGCGAGTCCTCAGAATAAATTGGTTCTACCTCTGTTGGATTCTGGGATATGCTGGTATACCTGGAAGCGAGAAGGCATATGATATTACTAGCGATTTTGTGGTTGGTCCTTATCCTCCAATCTGCCATCTCTATGAACTTCTTGGTTGATGGATCGGAAAGAAGGAACAGAAGCATTTAAAAGTATTTGTACAGTCGGCTTGCTGTTGCATTTGAATAAATCCAGACTGAGACAATAAACTGAATTTTTTTAAGAATTGAAGCGGCTGACAAGGATGTTGGATAGCGATGAGGAAGAGTCGAGAACTGTAGAATCTTTAGATACACAGGCCTTGGTAGAATGACGTTCAAAAAGCTGGGAATTCTTTGTTTCTTTGTACCGACAGAGGGTAGTTGATAGACTAATAGTTAAAAGATTATAAGTCGGTTGTAAGTTTGAAATAAGCCCGCGCAAAACCACAATAATACCGTTTACAAAAAGAACATCCTATATTGAAGAATATTCGACTCCTGGGTAAGAAATTCGACTCCTAGCTAAATATCTAAATATATCATATAGAGAGTATATCAGAAAAGGCCAAAAAATTTCCATAATTTTATGCAGAAGGCTAGCAGGAGATGCAATCCAGGAATGTATACCAGACCAATAGTGACTTATGAGGCTGGGCAAAAGAGCATAGTTTGATTGTTTCCTTATTAAATGGCCTTTGAACAGAACCAGATTTTGGGAAGTGTGTGACAACGAGACTTAGTAACAAAATCAATGTAAACAAAGTAACATCGATTTAATCGATTCATTCAATTCAATTTAGATAGCAATACATCAGACTATCCAGGAATAACTTGAGGTTGGCAACAGGTCTTTTGACAATACACTGTAGACCCAGTGTATACTTATTCAGAATTGGGGTTATCTCGAGCTCAACATGTAGAGTATTTCAGGATGAGAGTGAATCATCAGAACACACTCTTATCACAGTAGAAGTTATCCAAAAGTTCTACCATAAGGCTAGATTGGCAAACGAATTCAGTTGAAGTCATAGGGAACATCCAAATCAATACTATTTAAGATTCTGGTACTGCTATGATTCCATGGCGTGTAGTCTCCTTGTTATATACGCAGTTTTATATTTTGTCTTGATTCTTAACCATTTTTCTTAATATTTAAAGCGAACAAATTTTAAAATTAAGTTTTATTGCTATGGCATTCTTGCATTATGTTCATCTCTCTCTCTATTTGATTAATTTTCTCTTGCTTTGACAAATTCTTTTAAATTTTTGAAATATTTTCGCTGTAAAATTAATTAAAACTTCAGCGTTCTTAAGGAATGCTAACCAACCATTTAATGAATAACTTTGCAAACACAGGTCGTCTTATTTAGAAAATATTTCTGTTAGCTAAAGAATTTCACCCGAAAACTTTCTATATTTTTTGGTGGCTTTTAAGCAACGCCATGGTAAAAAGGACCCCCTTTATTAGGAGTTTGGTTTTGCATGGACAAATGTCAGAACAGATACAAAAATACCTGCAAAGTTTGCATTGAACATTGCTGTTCATCACATTAAAGTATGTCTCGAAATGAAAGGGGAAAAATTTAATGAAATGAAACGAAGGTGAAATGGCGGCCGAAAATTTCGTATATCACAGTGATTAGCAAGAAATAATTTCAATAAAAAAAAAAAAAAATATTTGTATAGGGATTTCCAAAGCAACGAATTTAAGAAACTGCCTTCCATGACTTGGCTGTACTTCTCTAAATCAAAAATTAAAAAAAATTATGAAAGAATGTGGAAAAAAAATATTCCTTTTCAAGGAGAATTCCTCAGGATAAAATAACTGAAAAACGCTTTTAAATACTTTTGTAGTTAGAAATGTTTACTTCAGCCAATTTATCTTCTATCACCGGATTTTCCTGAAAGTATCAGGAACCAGCTTGCCAAATACTCATCAAGAAGTAGAGGAGATTAAGCAGTTTAAAGAGTTTAAAACCCTCATATCGTTGCTTCAGTTTCACAGCATAAAACCTAAATTCATTGGCAAAAACGAAGCTTAGGTGAGGTTAGATTGGTTAGATTGGACTAAACATTGGTCCATTGCGAGTTCATTCAGACCCCCTAGGGTTCATTGTGCTACTCAGAAAATTTTAGCTCATTAATCCAGTTCCACACAAAATCCTTGTGGCCTCTAAATCACCAACTAGACAGTGTTATATTTTCAAAACAGCCTGTTCCTTTAAGCATCAAGATATCTGAGAGCAGTTGCCTAGCACAATATACGGAGAAAATATGCTACAGATTCTTCCTCCCCCTAGAGTGTATGTTATCCATTCTCTACTTCCCAAAAACAAAATAATTCTAATTGATAGAAAATACAGAGTTTCATTTTCTACTATCTATCTCGTTACCGGCGATACCAGTTCAATAAGATGTCGATCAACAGAGCCAGTGCGCAAGCACATCTTGGGAGACACTGCGATCTGTCTACGTTGAAACTGAAAGCGCTGTTTGCCACAATGCTATCCACGTGAATTTCGATACACAAAACTTCAATGCTCAGATATATGACGCTGACCAATCAAGAACGTAATTCTACATCTGAAAAATAGTGCAATCATTGGATAATCTTAGAAACACCTAATGAACTCGACCTCATTAAACTTAATAAGCAGTTTTTATTGGTTTCCGTCTTTGAGCCATTAATAAAAACTAAGATACAAGATCGTATGCAAGAAGACGTATCATCACCAGCTACTATCAGTTTCAAAGCCAAATTAGCAGAAACGCTTTAGACAAAGATAAAACATAGTGATGGTCGTAGCATCATCTCTGGACTGGCCCAAGGTGAAACTAAGAAATCTAGAAGGATAGTTAGATAGAAAGGCTGAGGAACCGGTGAGGTCACGTCGCCATCTTTTGAACAAAACATAGTATTCAAGGTCTTCTAGTGAACCACGACAGCATACATATGTGAGAATTGGCTTTATAATCATGGTGAACATCCAATGCAGAATAGTTTGCAGAAGTCTTTAAAGTCCTCTTGCAAACGTGGAGGACGCATAGTGTCTACCCCATTTTGTTTTCACGAGAACTTCTCTTTCCTCTTACAAACGAGGCAGACGCAAGTTTGTTTTCTGCATCTGGCTTTTACGAGACCGTATAATCCGTTATAATATCCAGGTATCTGGGCTCCTTTAAGTTTTCAAAGTACTACCAACTAATTTCAGTGATCAAAACTTTTATGCGTTCTTGGAAAAAAACTCTAACCATTTTCTCTGACACAAGAAAGAACATTCAGGAAACGTTCCATGATCTCACCTTCTTTGGGGAAACAATTCCCCCCAATTAGGAGTACGATGATGTCGTTATGCCTCGATACTCATGTTTCTTAAGACGAAAAAGCATTTCATTCGCAACAAGCTTCCACATAAGTGTAGAGGACACACGTATGTATGGTGTATCCTTTGTCATGATCTACCCAAACTAGAGTTAATGATCCTACGCTTTAGCATGTTTCCATCCAATATCTTCAAGCCTATCTTTGATTGCAAATAATCAGACCCAATAAGTTTCTCAAAACCATATTCAATTAAATGGCATTTAAAAATCTCTTCCCCTTTCCAAAGTATTCAGAAATTATTTTCATTTACCAGTGAACAGCAATGGTGTGGCACTTAAGCTGCAAGTAAACTTTCTTATCAGAAAACCATTTTCATTATTTCATGTTTACTTATGCAAAAGATAAAAATCTTCCATTGCACCACAGTCTCTTTCCAATACACCATCTTCCTAGTTAGACAGACAGGCAGACAGAGAACAATTCACTGGCAAATAATAATTTGCAGTGAAACGCATAAATTAATCTGCAATAAACTACACAAACAACCGCAATTTCGATTGAATTTCAAAACTAATGAAATTCAGTCTAAAAGAGAACATCAATTTGTATATTTCAAGTGTTTTTGGGAAACGCTGTTTAATTAAAACCCAATCACTCTTTAAGGAGCCACAAAATAGACTAAGTTGGCAATGAAGAAAATAAATTATTGGAAATACGATTACGTCTACAATGGAAGCGACTGGCGTTATTGTCGTGGGTACGGTAAATGACAAGGTCAAGTTTGTGTTAGAAGTAAAGGAAAGAGTAGTTTAACGTTTGTATAATACTGTGTACAATATTGTGAAAGGTGTGACCTTCAAATTGGTTGTCAGTTTTCCCTTCTTAACTATGTCCTGGTTAGAACCAGTAGACTTTATAAATTTTGAGAAGTGTTTCGCAACGAAACTTAGTAACAAATATTAGTGGAATAAAAAGGAAATGTTTTGTGGTATACAGATGGGTCAAAAAGGGAAAACAAAACCAAAGGCAGAGTTTTTTGGTCTCAGAATGTAATATTACGAGCCTATGGCGAAACTCGAATAAATCTTCAAAGCGGAACTCTATGCCGTTGGCAGATGTGTTCTATTTTACTTGGATAGGAGATAAAAAATCAGGTTGTCGTTTGACCTCTCGGATCTTGTAAGGTTAAATCTAAGATAGTATGGGACTGTCTTGAGTATCCGAATCTGTTAAATAGGGGAAATAAAGTAACCATCAGTTGGGTCTTAGCTCATGTGAGAACACTCGGCAACGAACAATCAGACGAACGTTGGAGATGAAGAGCCGGACCGGAATCCTTCAGTTGAATGGGATCTTTGGGTATGCTCAATGAAAGGGACGATAAAGAGGGGCAAAGATAGATAATCGGATCTTTTGTTGGGGAACTACAATAGTAAGAGATCTCAATCACACATCCGAGCATCCAGAAATAACGTGCGGCTGGTAACCGATTTTTTTGACAAGGCACTGTAGACTCGATGTACATCTATTTAGAATGGTGGTTGTCTCTAGCCGAACATGTAGATTCGGTGATGATGTGAATGAATCATTATTCTTGACGATTGTGGGACATTATTGCATCCCAGGAAAAAATGTCTGGGGCATATCAAGTGCCCCACCGAAAAGCAACCTGAAATTTGTCACGCCAAATGGAGTAGACACTATGGGAGTATCCTATAAAGTTAGAGAGGTGTACAATAGATTATATGGTCGCAATACTAAGGCACCTCTTCACCGCGGTAATAATAATAGGGGGGGAATCCTCGATCTAAGTAAACATAACTTGCTGAACAGACGCCTCTACTACTTAGGAGCTGTAACTGTGATCACAATTATTGCTAAAATGTGCCATCAAGGACTACTTTAAAAATCTTTTCATTCCAGGTGGGCCATTGTTTTCAAATGTAGATTAGGTCTTTAGCTATTGCTACACTTACTGATCGCCTCAATTATTGAACTTCTTTGTATTTTTTTGCCCAATTTTTATTTCCTTAATTTTCCTTTCTATCATTTCTTTTTGGAATTAAACGTGATTATATAGTTTTCTTCTTATTTACCATCAAATCAATCCTTACAAAACCCTGGTAGTTGTGCCGTTCTCATTATGTTTTCACGACTTTTGAAACTCTCAGTGTTGGTGTACAAGCTATTCAATGAAAAAGTCATTAATGCTATGCGTTGTGTATAAAGGTGAACATAATAATAATTTGGCTACAACAATAACAACGATAACAATAACAGCAGCAACTACTAAAATTGAAATTGCAATTTATGTGGGAATATTCATTCATTCACCGGCAATAACAAATATTTTAACAACAGAAATTCCACAGAAATTTACAACAACGAGTTGACGTAGTCGATAAAACTAAAATTTTATGACTTTTTGATGGCTTTTAATATTTATTTTGCACATCAACACTAACAAACAACTTCTCATCATGTTAATGACGATCAGCGTGGTGAAGATGATGATGATGTGAATGAAAATGAAAATGATGACGGAGACAAAGATTTCTCGTTTTTATTGGCATTAACTTTGCTACTACACGGTCGTAATAAGCAGAGAGCTTAGACAAGTTAAAATCAACACTAACACAACTATTTACAGTAGTAGCAGCAACAACAACAACAACAAACAGTTTTTCCAATTTAGAAAAAGGATTTTCCAGCTAGAAAAGCCAAGCCAAACCAACCAACCCAACAACCAACCAAACGTCGTAACCACTTCAGAGAACGCATTTTAAGACAATATTTGTTAAGGATATGAAATGATATTTGTTTTCTTTTCCCCTCTCTCCCTCTCTCTCTCTGTCTCGTTCACTTAATTCTTTTGCGTTTATGTTTACGTTTGCGTTTGCGTTTGCTGTACTTCATCTTTGAGAAGTTGTGTTCTTATTGTGTTTGTTGGTTGATGGTATTTTTAATGGAGAAAACGACTTCTTCTGTGGCAATGTCGGCAAAGGTTCAACCATCAGCAGTTATTATTCTAGTTGTAGTTGTTGTTGTTGCTACAATAATAAAAAGCATTTGAAGGGGTTTATTTGTCTTAAGTAGGTAAACAAATTTGTTTGTGTTTCTGTGTTGTTTTCCTGCTTGGAAAATTAGCATATTCATCGGCGTCATTTCATTTTCAACGGCATTTGCAAAAAGACTGCCTCTCTGCCCACTTATTTCACTTAGAAAAACTATTTGAAAAACGAAATGGAAAAAAAACGTGAATGCCACCAAGCAATGCCAAACTTTTCTAAAGGAATTCATTTGCAAAATTAATCGAATTTATGAACTGCTGCCATATTTTCACTTTGAAGTGGCATTTAGTTGTTGATATCTAAGGCCAGCAGCAGCAGCGGTGGTATTAGGGGTGCAGCAGGATTTTCAAATTGTTGTGTCATGATATTAATTTTAATATAATTGCCAAGACTTAGTTTCTTCAAATGCCACCATCACTTACTCCCTTCCCTGCTTTTCGAAAGCCAATTTGGTTTGTTGATTTATGCTTATAGAAGGCGAGTGATTGTGGCAAACTTATCAAATTGAAAAAGTTAAAGGAAAAGAACAAAAAAAAATATTTTTCCTTTTGACATTTCACAAGGATTTGTTTGCATTTGAAGAAAACTCACAATAAAAGAACAAAGCAGTGGAGGACTTCGTTAGAATTAATTTGAAATTTAATTTCAATTTAATTTCTTTAATTTTTTAAAATTAATTGAAGAATTTAATTGCTGGTGTCACCAGATTTGTAGTCGCCATAGTGTAGTAGATAGTGTATTGGCTTATTAGGCATGAAACACGGTTTAAGCCCTAGGTCAGACAGTCTTCTCTCAGCAGATTTCTGGCAAAAACTCTCAGAGTAAATGAAGTCTATTGACATGCATTCTAATATGATTCCGGCCTGTGAGAATTGCAATTTTGCAATGCAATTCTAGTCCATATGACTCCAGCAGAGTCTATTAGTATTGTATGTATCTTCCAGCTGTCAACGAATTTGTGTCTCCTTGTAAAACAAGCGGCTAGTTTAACTGTAGGATATTAAAACACCTATATCTTGTAATTGCCGCAGTTTAGTAAGTAGTGTGTTGGTTTATTAGACATAAAGCCACGGCTCAAACCCAAGGCAAGACATCTCAAACGAAACGAAATAAGAAAAAATATTTCTTAGGCGACTTCTTCTCAGCAGTTTTCTGGAAAAAAGTTGCCATGAAAAGTTCCTCAAATCTCTCAATCTGCCGTTCGAAGTCGACTTAAAAACTGTATGAAATTAACACACACAATATAAGTGGTGTGCGAAGTTAGGTCGTAATCCTGACTGAATGGTTGTAATGTATAATTGTATGTATGTATGTACTGTGGATTGCTGCGGTAGGCCGTAGTCCTGAGAAACTTATTTATCCTTATTAATCTTGAATTGTATCTTAAAATCCTTTGGTAATTTCTAAAAATAAGTTTTTATTTTTAATCACAACCGGAGGGTTGACAATAATAGCTTCACACATTTAGACGATTACACTGTCCCTGTATCCTCTCTTACAATTTATGAACTTTACTCTTTAGTCTTGTTCTAATGGCTTAAAATCCTTTTTTATTATTTGTAGAAAAATCAAAAGTTTTAATCCAGTGTGTGTACTTTTCTAAACCCTCTTTTACCTGCACAATGATGGCATGACAACTTTTGACAGAAAAAAATTTTGCAAATAAAAGGAATCAAAAACAAATCTTTTAATCAAAAATTCTTTTCATGTCAAAACTTGCATGGAAAAGCTGTTGTTTGTTCGGTTTAAAATAAATATCGAATAAATGAATTACAAATAAATATACAAACTGGACACATATTGCAAAAGTTTATTGATAAGCCATCATCTAGAAATACAATTCAACACAGCATACCTCAGCACAGCACAGGTGTAAGTATTTAATCACAGATTAAATGTAATAAAAAGACAAGTTGAGAACCAATTGACAAAACAACAAAAGGAGATACATTTTATCAGGTTTTTTTGTTGTTGTATGTTATAAGAAATTTATAAATTTGATTTTTACGTGTTTTTTTTTGTGCAAATACATATGTCGTAAATATACTGTGAAAGATTTATTAAATATTTTAAGGCTTCAAGAAGGGCTAAGTAAAACAGTGAAATACAAGCCATATTGCGACGGTGTTCTAATGAATCAATAGCATGGGACCATATCTTTGGCCTCTTCTTTACGCGCTCGATAAATAGACATCGAGGCCCGGCACATACATGGGAGTTATACTTCATTTTTGTTATGACATGTGTAGTGCTTGGAAACTATCGAACAACTCCTATGCAGCTGCTAAGTGCTTAGTAGCTTTGAAGGTTTGGACTCTCTGTCGAAAGCCGACATCAGGGCTTTCCATAGATTCATAAATAGGTTGAGCTGGTTGAGAAGCGCCAGGGCATCAAGGTTGTCGTCGCGCTCTCTTGTGTGGTTGTGGTCCACTTTTTTACCTACGTCTCTTATATCCTACATTTTTTACCTCTTCTCCTTTTCTAATTTTTCCCGTCTCCTCCACTACCTTCTCTCTCTCTCTCTCTTCTAGGACGAATTTAGAAAAGGTCATTGATGATAGTTTTCAACATGTGCTCAATTCAATTTATAGAGGAGCCACAAAAGACTGGGCATAGCAATGTTAGCTCACAGTCAGGTTGCCGTTAGATCATTCGACACATCTGATGTTAATTCAAAGATAGTGTGGGACTCTCTGAAGAAGCTGTTTCTGCTAAGTTGGGAAAATAAAGCTACCCTCTGCTGGGTGCCAGGTCTTTTATGAATCCTCGGCAATGAACAAGCAGACGAGTCAGTGAGGAGGGGAGCTTCCATGCCGCTAATAGGGTCAGAATATTTCTGTGTAGTGATAACGTCTTTGGACACTTCTCAAACTAAATGGGTTTAAGTTGCTTGTTTGGAAATTTCAAGTCACGGTGTAACCTGTGGTTTATAGTCTGTTATTTTACAGGACACTATAGACATGTAGATTCTGTGAGAAGGATGGAAGCTGGGAAATTGGGTAGGCATTAGGTTTGGGAGAGACACCCTATATAGGGGTACACTAGAAATTTAAAGGAGTATACAATAGATCCAAACACAGTACTACGTCATCTTTGTCAGGGATTATGCAAGACTTTACAGGTCTGGGCTAGGCAGTTTATGTACACTACATGACGTATTAAGGAATATGCGTAACACTCTTCAGTCTAGCTCAGGATTCGTACCTGGATTGCACCGCTACCACACACTGGTTGTGGATACTTTTAAAAGTCGTGTTGGCAGAATGTTTATTTCAACGGCCTAGTCCATGTCATCTAATATTTGTAATGCAACCTTCAACTTCCACTGGAATTTAAAAAAAAAAAATTCAATAACTTTAGTATGTTTGCTGTTTGATAAATAAAAAAAAAACACAGAAAAAATTTTTTGTTTAAAATCAGTGAAGTTAGTTTTTCGTAATTTAGTTTTCAATACATGTATAAATCAACACTAAGGCCTTTGAGTTACATATAATAAGCTGCTGTATGCAAAAAATATTGCTCATACGTATGCCTGTGCATGCCTAAACTATGCAACATTAAATTGAAAAAGAGGCAAAGAATTAAACAACATGGTGGGTAGGACATTTAAAAGTTTAAATTTAAAAATGCAATAAAACAAAAATGGTCTAAAATTTTGCTAAATTTATTCCTTTGTTGTGAAGTATATTTGTTCCAATTAGAAATGGAATATTATTTCATTGATATGACTGCCGCAGCAGGCCTTAGAGTACCTTATTCGTTCTGACCAATTTTCGTTGACTTTTTCGAGTGTATGGGGTCGTTTCTCGGCAATGGCATCACAAATGTTGGCCTTCAAGTGTTCAATTGCGTCTGGTTTGTCAGAATAACACTTTTCTTTAACGGCGCCCAACGGATAATAGTCCAAAGGCGTCAAATCGCAGCTTCTTGGCGGCCAATGGACATCATCATTTCGTCTAGGTTAACGGTCATCAAACTTTTGACGCAATAAATAGCATGAGATGTGTGGTATCTGTTGAAACCAAACATCTTTCTTATCAATACCACAAAGAGCGGGTACAAAAAAATCGGTTATCATGGTGCAGTATGTGTCTCCATTGACCGTAATGATTGCACCGTCTCCTCATTTTCAAAGAAAGATGGGCCAATGATGCCTCCGCTCCACAAGCCGCACCAAACAGGCACTCATAATGGATGCATAGGCTTCTATAAACACCACGCGTGGGTTTTAAGAGCCCCAAATACGGCAATTTTGCTTATTAACGTGTCCACCAAGACAGGAATGATGTTCATCGGAAAAAATGATTTTTTTCTTGACAAAATCTACATCATCGTGTAATTTCTCATTGGCCCAATAAATCTCAACGTTGGTCAAGCGTAAATCGATTCATTACGTGCAGTGGAGATAATATACGGAATTTTGTAGCAGAATAGAATGACATAAGTATTGTCAGATTCGAAATAGGTGATGGTTTAAATTTAAACTGATAGATGGCCCACCCGATACTATACAGTTTAAATGCGTTAAGAAAGCGCCTAAATTTTCTAGTAAGAAATTTCTCCTTGTTTTTTTTTTTTTTTTGTTTTCTGTCACTAAATTGGTACTAATTTCTAAAAGTTTAATTAAGAGACTACAACTAAATCAAGTTTTAATATCCTGCTTCCTAGAACGCTTTTTATTTGAAGTTTTGCTTGTTTATTTACGTTTTTTCAATTTCTACTAAATATCAAACGTTAAATCGTTTTTATCAACACAAATATTTATCGATTATATGACATTTCCTGTGTATACAAAAGACACAAGCACAATAAACAGAAAATAAATTATTTATGGTCCTTCTCCCTTTTCCTTTTGCTCAACCCCTTTCGCCTCACTTCAATACAAAAGCATTTTAACGCTGTAATAATTTTATTACCAATGAACCCCCTGCCCATTAAAATTGGCCATTTTCTGGTCAAACAAAAATTATTACTCTGGAGCGTATAAAACAGATTGTCGAGGAGAATTGAATTTTATTTACTCTTTAGCCAAAAAGAAAAAATTTTCAAAGTTAAAGTTTAAATCAATAATTTCCGTTATTAGCCAGAACTCAAACTTAAAAGGGAACAATAGTCAGGCTAGGCCACCCCAAAAACGATAATCTGCTTAGTTTTTATGGCTACCAGCAGTGTGAGGAGGAGAATTGTAAATAAATCTGCTGCTATAAACAGTCATGTTTTTATAATAAATTTCCCTTGGAAATGGCCATTTTCATGAGAATGGGATTTGTACAGACAATGCAAATAATAGGACCTTAAAAAATTCGTAACATATTCTTTTACATACATACATACGTATTTAGTACCAAACAACAACAACAACAAATATATCCTTTTGATATGAAAATATGCCATAAAAGTCCCTCGTAAATCTAACCAAGTATATGCACCAGAAGGGGTTGATGATTTTCGATGTAAATATTTTGCCGAAGCCAAGAGTACATAGAAGCCGTATAGGCACGGTCATTTAGTGACTTTGACTCAACAAATATTTTAATAGCACCGCAGAAACCTTTTAAGTCTCACTCTCTAATAAAATGAAATTTTTGTGGACAAAAATTGTTGTCTTCATGGAATTTTGGCGACGTAAACAAACACATATGTTTAGAATGACAAGAAGCAATAACTTGAAAAAGATGGACAATAATCTGAGGCTGGTAAAGCAGTAAAAAGGCTAAGGCGGGTAAAGCAGTCGTCGTAGTCTAGTAGGTAGTGTGGTGACTATTTGGACGAGCGTCTGAGATTTAAAACCCAGCTCAGATATTTTGAACAGTAAAGAGGCTGAGGCTGGTAAAGCAGTCGAAATAATCTAGTAGGTAACGTGGTGGCTTATTCGACGAGAGTCTGTGGTTCAAACCTCAGCTCAGATATCTCGAATATAACTAAACACGGGGTTTCCTCTCAACAGTCTTTTGGCAAAAACTATGAGAGTGAATAAAATGCAATGAAAAATGAAATCTGCATTCCAGGATATCTTATATGCGGTGAACACACTTTCTAGAAATCTAATGGCCGCTTTAAATAAATCGGATAATATCGAATAATCGTATTCGAGTAATTATTCTTAGATTCAGCTGCTCTGAAAGATTTCTCCACCGAATTTGTTGTGAGATCTGCATCCGTCAGTGAATATTTGTATGAAGTTCTCCGAAGTGTCGTAATTGGCTTTACTCGACATCTTCGTTGTAAAACCAGGAGCGAAGCGTGTTCAGATATCGTGTAGTCAGGAGATGTGTTTACTCCTATCAACTGGCAAAACCGGCAATTTTGTTTATTAATGTACCCACCAAGATGAATATCAGCTGCATCCGAAAAGATTATTTTTTTTTTTGATAAATTGGACATCATCGTGCCGTTTCTTGTTGGCCTATTAAGCGAAGCGAAAACGAAGCGACGAAGCGAAAGGTGATGCTGTTCCTAGTCTTGAACCAATTGAACTTAGTAAGGCGTCATACCAAGATCTTTTCGCAAAATTAGACGTAGACTGGTGCTGGAAATGTTCAATTCTTGAGAATGATAACGAGTTGAAGTTGACGGATTCTCTTACACACTCTCAGCCACAGCTTCGATATTTTCGGGTGCATGCACTGTACAAGCACGCTCACGTCTTTCCGCATCAAGAATGAAGTCAGTTGCACGAATTTTAGCAATAAACTGGAGTGTACTGGGCACTGTTGGTCCTTCTCTGCGACCAAATTTTGTACTACATTTTCGTGCAATTTTTGGAAATAAATTTCCGATAAATCCCAATGTTGCTCAAGCGTAAATCGATGCATTACATTCAATGGAGATAATATACTGAATTTTGTGATAGAATAAAATGACATAACCTATGATTCGAATTTAAACTGATAGATGGCCCATCCGATACTTCCATGCACTTGTGACGTTCAGGTTTATTACCTAATTCGCAGCAACTTCTTTTACTAACATGTCTGTTGGTAGCCAGTTTAGGAAGGTAAACAATCGCAAGAGCATATGTTATTATGGTAGCTATCATCCTCCTAATACACTCAAATCAAGTGTGATGAGTTATATACTCCATCAAGCCGAACACCAAACCATGGTTCTGCCTATGGGAGTTGGCTTGATTTCAAATTTGTACAGCCGACATATGTGTTTAGGGTTGCTGCCCCGGTTTCGAACTGTTGCTCTCTTACAACAATAAAAAGCAGTTGCAACCTTAATGGTTCTGTATATTACTTGCTCGCTAGTGTAAACAGCGACATTAAGGGGTTTTGATACACAATTGTTCAGGAATTTCTATCTTATCAATGGGCTGCTATGCCTTTCTGAAATTTTAATTATTTTTCTTAATTTTTGAGACTTTTTTGTCTTTGTTATGTCTCTCTTAGAAAAGGGAATCTCTCACAAAATAAATATTTAGAATCAAATGTCAAACGTATAAGGTTCAGATAGCTATACTTGAGCAGCAACATATCCCATAGTCCTCAAGTAAAATATTTACTTTGAAAACATTTTTTCGTGAGAATAACATATTGTGGGCTATGCTTTAACCCTCACAAAGGTTTTTATCAAAGCCTTTGAAAACATTTTTCTTTTTTTGCTTTTTAATTTACAGACTCTATTAAGCGAAAAATAATGGAAAATAACTTTTCCGTTACAAGCTATAAAATTTGTTTTTGGTTATGGAAACACCCAGACTACTGCAGACTAGACACATTCAAAAATAAAATTATACTCTAACTAAACAACAATAGAAAATAGGAACAACAAAATTTCCGTATCAAGTTATCCAAAAATAGCATTAAAATACTCCACCATTACAACAAAAACCTACAATAGAATGGAGAAGAAAGAAAAAAAAAAAAAGCCATCGTGAACGTCATCATCGTTGACAACGCCAACGACAAAGTCGTTATTTTAAAAACTCTCTTCACTTAACGGAAGTAAAAGCATGGCTACCTCCAGCACCGTTACAAATTTTGAATGTTTTATATTGCATTACCGCCAATACTATTAAAATATCCGCATCCATACGTGAACAGGCAAGGCTAGATAGTCACAAAAAGTTGTTATTATTCACTTGAGACTACTTCTGCCTTATGCTGTCTACTAAGAGGCACTCAAGTATTTTTGATCAAGCTTGACCAAGAGATTATCGGAAATTCTACGTATGGTTGCTATACATAAGTCAACTTTGTAATACATTGGAGACCTTGCAAGTAGTGACTAAACTTCCAAAAGAGAATTTGGTAAGTGGTGGAACAATACTCCCACATAAGGTGGCAAGGCTATTCCGAAATCGATCAGGCAGAGGTTGCAGTCAAGCCAAGAAGTCGCGATGGACTCGGAGACTACATAACGCCCATTTTCATACTATATTCATCCATTTTCCCTAGCCCTTGACTCCTTCGCGGAGTTTTTGATGAAGCGACTTAAAATCTGAATGTTCACTGCGGATAGATCATTTAGATCGCCTATGTGGTAGACACTTACCATACATAACGCTGGGCATGTATCCCATGGGTAAAGGACAGTTAAATATTTTTTCTCTCCACAACTCCTGCAGAAATCATTTGTCCAAGATCAATACGACTTGTATGAGTGCCCATAATGCAACGTTGAGTAATGACTTCAACCACCATACTGAGCGTGCTTCTTCGGAGTTTGAGTAGAGTCTCCGTCTATCTAGGTTTGGCAGATTTCCTACGCTATTCTCTAATTGAGGTAAAGAATTAACCCCCGATTTTGATGGTTATGCCACTCCTAGCCAGTTCTTTCGGTCTGCAAGTTACCTAAAATACCAGTCTCGGTTTCGGTACTCATATGAAATGACAGATTTCGTTGAGAGATCCGTGACAGCCATAAAACGTCTTAGAGTTCGTTGCGTCAGAACCCAGTGAAAATCTGAACAAAGTCATTAACAAGTTGCGGTATATCATTTTTCTAAACTCCTGCTTCCTGATTAAATGATCTGAACTTCTTTGAGAACTAAGTGTGGCATTAGGAAATCAATAGTCTCGATAGGTATAAATTCCTTCAGAAACTTCGATTGTCTAAAATTTGATCCTTGCTACTGTCCAGTGGTCCAGAGTCGCGGGCTAGTTTTAATTGATAAAGGTCCATGGGAAAGGGCCGTAAAATTAATTCCAGCGCCAACATAGGTGTTGTAACCTTCCATGTCAGGTTAAGATTAGTTGTCCTGCCAAAGGCTACTCACCATACTAGACATTCGTGGGTTAATTCACAGGTGCAGTATGTCATCGCAGGCTTAAAACTACATGGAGGCAATGGAGGGTTATTGTTTATGTTGAGTTTATTCGGCTTCCAAGTATTTTATCTAATAGTGAGACCCAAATACTGCTTCTCATCCCAAAGTCCACATTAAACAGTGACTTTATCGGGAAGCATTGGATGCTCTTGGATCTCATGCGGATTGGTATCTTCACAAATTCGACAATTTTGTTTGTTCACATACCTATGTATTAAGAATGGGCCTTATCGTTGAAATGATTTGCGTTTTGCCTATTGTTCCAGAGTCCATTCATCACACACATATTGTTGTTTATGGTCGTTTACATTCAGTTCGTGGAACATTTGAATATTGCATGAGTCAAGTCACTCGCTCAAGTCACCACACAAAATTTTTCATGTTGTGGTCTCGAAAAGTTAAATTCTTGTGGGCCACGCGAAATCGACTGTGTACGATTGTTATACACCCTCTTAAGAACAGTGGCGACATTTTCGGCAGAAGTTGCATTGTGTAGACTTACGGGTGTTGGTCGATTGTTGATTAAACAAGTGGACTCGAATTTATCCACCACATTTTGAATAGTCCTTTTGGTAGGATTATTATAGCGTGCGGTACGTTACCGTGCGGTACGTACGTTAAATGCTACATCGGTTCATGGTGATTTGGCAAAACAGACTGAATAAATGACAACGATCGTGACAGATGTAGCTTCAACAAGATCCCTGTTATCAACTGTCATGTCAAGCTTCGTGAAATTCCTGTTGAAGAATTCTTTAAGATGATGAAAACATAGAACGTACTTTGTGCAATTTTAATGCACCGACTGGGATAAGATTGGACATTTTCGATTGGTGTTCATTGCATGTGAGGAATATTTCTTCAAATTTCTATTAAAAGTTTATTGGGTTCATTTTCAAACGGAGAAGTTGCTGTCTTTCTAATGGGGAACAATTAAGGTTAGGAATTGCTGTAGGGATTGCACTGTAGGGGCTTATCATTCGCGTAAGATTCCTTTGTTCAAATTGTCTGCTGTTGAGTAACCTACTGATTTTGACAATCATAATAAAGCTGAGCAGATTTCTTCCTTTTCCTGTATTGGCATCTCCATGATTAAGATTATACTCTTGTGTCTTTTATGTATTCATAATTTAGGTATCATTCCCTTGAGCAGCATAAATATTTCGTAACTATTTATGTGACTTCGCATCTGTTTAATCTTATATGGGGGATGGGGGGGTGTTGAACATTTTTAATATAAACAAAGTGTTATAAATGGCACTTTCTGACCAAAAAGGTGACAAAAGGATATCAAGGATAACTAGTGTTGTCGTTATGGCTGTCTCTATTACTTTGTCTAACAGTTATTTCCCCTTCCCCCACACTTTTTTTTTATTTAAAAACACACCCTTTTATGACAATTTATGATTATATGCTGGGGGAGTTGGGTATCTTTATGTGTATTTGTTGTGATAAAAAAAAAATTATGAAATTGTAAGTAACAATAGCAAAAACAATATCAACATCAACAAAAGTTTTTTTTTTAACAGCAACAACAACAATAGAGACAATGGATGTGAAACATAACACAAAACCCGGAAAAGTAATAAAATGCTGTTGTATGGATTTTTTCCATCCTTTTTTTTTGCTTTTGCTTTTGTTTTTGTAATCCATTGTATTGTATTCTCATCTGTATTGTTCTGCACATGTATGTATGTATGTACGTTGATTTTATAATAAAATTTTATGCATTTAACAGTATGAGTGAGTATATGTAAATGTATGATGGTTTGTATTGTATCGACATCGACGTCATGTTTCATTAAAATTTACAAAGAATGATGCTGTTAAATACAGGGATTTTATTTTGTTTTCCTGTTACACCCTGATTTCTATACACACACACACACACACACACTGTCTGGATCTATATTACCAGTCCCTGAGAATTCATAGATGAAAAGCCCCATTAACAGTGTAATGTTATGATTTGTGGAAACATGTTGTAATTGAATGAAAAGAAATATGATTTCTAGCATGTGTGAGCATTTATTTATTATTCAAAGCATTTGAAAAGTATTTAAAATGTTTGTGGTAAAATATTATTAAATTAATGGTAATAATTTATAGAAATTTAATATTGAAGTGGATATACATGTTACAATAAACATCTAGTTAAACAAGTGGACGGTCATATAAACATTGTTCTGCTACATGTATATAGTTTTGAAAGGTTGGCAACAATGTTGCTATGTCTGCTTTGTAGACATGGATGTCTACTTTATTGTCGTATACATTCTGAGGTTTAAAAATTAAATTAAAGAAAACGCACATAATTCTTGGATCTTGCCATTATGTACCAAACAACGTTTGGAATGAACAGTTCCTAGACTTACATAAACATCCCCGCTATATAATGCATGTAGTCGCTAAATATTATACCAAGGGCATCTTGAACTCATGTCATTACTTTGACAGCCGACTGCTTCGTCTTTGTATGCTTTGCTTTGTTGACTTAGATTACAATCGATTTGGTGCTGGTGTGAAGTCGTGTGAAGTCCCCATAGTCTAGTAGGTGGTGTGTTGGCTTACTGGATGTGAGGCCACGGTTCAGACCCCAGGTCAGACATCTAAAACACCCATGTCAGACATCTCCAACAACAGCTTTACTCCTGCTGCATTCCAATATGGCAAGAGTTGTGTGGCACATAGTTAAATAGGTAGAGTACTGGCTTATTAGGCGTGAGGCCACCGTTTAAACCCCAGGTCTGAGACCCAAAATATATTTCTTCGGCGACTTTCTCCTAATAGTCTCCGGCAATAATTCTGCGAGTAAATAAAATTACCACGAAAAGTTTTTCTAAAAATCTTTCGTACGTAATCGACTTTAAGCTATAGATCCCGCCTCTCATGTATAAAATTGAACGCACACAACATAGGTAGTGTGAGAGGATAGGGCGTTATCCTGACTGAAGGTTTGTGTTGGCTTATTAGACTGTAGGCCCGAGTTCGAATCCCAGGTCAGACATAAAAACGAAAATATTAAAATATTTATTCGGCGACTTCCTCTCAGCAGATTTCTGGCAAAAATTCTGAGAGTAAATAAAATTGCCATGAAAAGCTTCTCAAAAAACTGTCGTTCGGAGTCGACTTTAAACTGTAGGTCCCGCCACTCTTGTATAAAATTAACGCACACAACATAAGTGGTGTGAGAAGCTAGGTCGTAATCCTGACTTAAGGGTTGTAATGACCAATTATGTATGTATGAGGACGGCGCAACCATTACGGTCAATTTAGACACCTATCGCACCATAATAACCAACTTTTTTGCACCCATTCTTCATGGTATTGATGTGAACGATGTCTGGTTTCAACAGGATAGTGCAACTTGCTACACATCCATGCCACAATCGATTTATTGCGTCAAACATTTGATGGCCGTTTAACTAGTCGAAATGGTAATGTCATTTGGCCTCCAATAAGCTACGATTTGACACCGTTCGGTTATTTTTTAAGGGGCGTCGTTGAAGAAAAGTGTTATGCCGACAAACCAGAGACAATTGAACATTTGAAGGCCAACATTTGTGATGCCATTGCCGAGATACGACCCCGATGCACTCGAGAAAGTGCACGAAAATTGGTCCGATCGAATAAGGTACTCTAAGGCCTACTGCGGCTGCCACATGAATGAAATAATATTCCGTTCCTAACCGGAACAATTGTACTTCACAAAACAAGAATAAATTTGGCAAAATTTCAAACCGCTTTTGTTTTATTGCATTTTTAAATTTAAACTTTTAAATGGCCCACCCTATATAGTTACATAGTTTTATATATTGTAGTCCATATTGTTCATTTATTTTTATTTAAATTTTTGAACAATTTTAGAAGCATTACAAACAGCAGCCCAAACACAATCTACCTTCATCAGCTAGTGTAGCGGAGATATCACAATTTCATTATTCCTGTACGCTTTATCTGTCTGTATCTGTCTCTGTTTCTGTCTCAGTAACGGTATCATTTACATTCCCAATTGTCGTTCTCAGTAACATTGACTTCTGTTGTTACTCCCACTGCTATCATATCCTACCCTTTTCTCTCTTTTTTACTTATTGTTCTACTGGCAATATTTTCTCTTTGTTTTGTTCGTTTTACATTGAAATCCATTGTGATTTGTCCCCAGTGTATTATTGAAACATTATTTCAATATCTATCACACATATTCAATATACAATATTTCAATACATACATATGTTGTATGTTGTTGTTTTTGTTGTTGTTGTATTGATTTTAAAGGGTTCAATTGGATTATGCATTAAAAACATTGAATTTTATTTCTCATATCAAATCATCAGCATAAACGATATAAAAGTAATAAGTGTCTGTACACATACACATGTATGGTTGTGTGACTGGGTGTGTGCTGTTTTTTGTTTAGATCTATGTATGTGTATATGCTTCTCAGTAACCTGTCTGCTAAGGTGTCAATGTATTTGTATTTATAGACAATATTTTAATGCCTACTGTTTCGTTTTTTTTGCTTCTGTGTTTTTCTCCCCTTTTTTCTGCTTCTGTTCTGCATGTCAATGTTGCTTCTGTGCACAGATGTTAATGTACGTTTGTATTCGTATTCGTATTTCCTTTTTTTCTTTACAGCTATATGTATGTGTTTGTGTGATTGTGTTTGTGAATTGCGTTTTATGAAATTGATAATTTCATCCTTCCATTCCTTCCTAATCATTATTATCGTAACGAGTATTGTGTTATGTTGTATTGTTTGTCAGTGTATTGTATTACACATATACATACATGGTTCAAGTTCAATTATGTGTTTAAAATGTTGGATTGAAATCAATTTGACAGTTTAATTTGTTGGAATATGTTGCTTTTGACTCTATTGATTCTTTTTTCTTGTTTTTTTGATTTTTTTTCTGACGCTAGTTGTGTTTAAATTGTTTGCTTTGTAAGGATTCGAACTAAATTGAATTATTAAGTGATCTGCTGCTGTAATAAATACATTTAAAGTGCCTAATATTACAAGTTTTTTAAGTGAATCAACTAAGTTAAAATGTCCTACTACTCCTTAATATGCTTCTACCACATCTTCAAGTGTCAAATTAAAATGGACAGCCTGCTAAACAAATTATTAGAAGCTCGGCTATTTAACAGCAGCTTTTCTTTCGTACTTAATCTTGTGCGAAGCCACAACTAGAAAACGACCTTAAGATCAATCCGTTCTTCTTCACAAGTTCAGCATCGTTTGCATAAATTTATCAGAATTCCGGAGACAACTGTATCAGAAGACCAGTCTTCTCGGTCAGAGAGAAGTCTCCCCACTATCAGATCCTCTGAGAGTGTTAAGACGGGTAGAGACATGCCTAGAAGGAAAAATTTTGTTGCGTAGTAGATCAAGCAGTTCAGCATGTTGTCAACATGTTCGCGTTTAATAACGGCCATCTTATTAAAGCTACATTTGCCAAATAAGTTGCCAAATAGTTTGCCAAATAAGCTGAATTCGCTGAATGGGCTCTGGAGCAGTTGCCAACTGAATCTAATTTTTATCGAAAAATCATACTCAGGCCCATATTTGGATAAATGACTGATGCAGTCATCAGTCCCTATTTCTTTGAAGACGACGTTGAGCGGGCAATCCCTGAAAATCGCGAGCTTTATAGGTTGATGATTACCAACTGCTTTTGACCTGAATGGAATGAGCTGGGTACCAACGACATGTGGCTTCAACAGATCGGACGTGCCATACAGCGCATGCCCATGCCACACATTCTATACGAGCGAGTATGGTCATCAGTATGGTGATTCAAACTGGCCACCAATATCATGCAATTTGACAACGTTAGAATTTTTCTTGTGTGATTTTCACAACCATAGCTATCCTCAAAGCCTACATAATCCAGGCCAATGGACAAATTCAGCCTGATGATTTATACCCCAGAGTCATAGAAAATTTGCTATTTCGTATATGCTCCACCCAGAGAAGCCGTGGCGGACGTTTGAACGATATTCGACAATATCCATCACGCAAACATACATAGTACATACATACATAATTACAGTCATGATTACGATCTACCTTCTCACACTGCTTACGTTGTGTGTGTTTAATTTTATACATGAGTGGCGGGTCCTTGCAGTTAAAAGTCGATTCCGAACGACCGATTTTTGAGAAACTTTTTCATGGCAAAAGGCTGCTGAGAGGAAGTCGCCAAAGAAGTATTTGTTTCCATATTTTTTTGGAGATGGAGATGTCTGACCTGGGGTTTGAATCGTTGCTTCATGATTCTACTACTACCTACTAGACTACGGCGACTTCATACAGTGATACAACACAGATCATATTATTTGTAGACATGGTCATCTCGTGTAAAGATGATATGCGATTTGTCTTCATTGGACTTGTTCTGGTGAAGTCTTCTGAGGTAACTGGTGTACGCAAATGTGCTACAAACTATAGCGGTTTTTAGAGACACAGTAACACACGCTGTCGTTCGATTTCAGTCTGATTTATGTGCCAGAGTCAGGAAACGTTTGACATTTCGGATAGAAGCTGTAGGGAACATTTGAACGATGTTATATTCATACGAACGATTAACAAATTTCGATAATATCTACCACGCATACATATATACATATATAATTGGTCATTACAACCCTTCAGTCAGGACTACGGCCTACTTTCTTAAACAACTTATGTTGTGTGTTAATTTTATATATGAGTGGTGGGACCTACAGTTTAATGTCGATTCTGAACGATAGATGTTTGGTCATTACAACCCTTCAGTCAGATATGACCTAGTTTCTCACAATCCAGCCTGATTTATAAGTCAGAATCAGGGAGAATTGGACATTTCGAACGCACTTCATCCACATAAAGGACGAACGATTACATATTCGCACATAATGACAATAATTGGTCTTTCGAACGAATAAAAAAATTTCGATGATATCCCACAAGCACTTAGTTTTATTTGAATTGAAAGAAAGGAAGTGTTTAAAAAGAGACCCTTTGTACCCAACGGTCTTTATGCCATAGCTGAGAACACTTTTGTTCTAAAATAATTTTCTGTGGTAATATAATATTATGCCTCCAGTGACTGCATTTACTTGGAAGTTGTTACCGCCATTGACATGATTACCTTATGGAGATTAGGCATTTCTTGTTTAAAGCCATTGTTATTGTAAAACTTGAACATTGTAACCAAAGTATGTCAGTCAAATGCTTTCTTCATTTCACCTACAATTACAAATTCGAATTTAATTAAAAATCTCCGGATTTTTTTCAGTCAAAGTTTAATAACCAATTTTCTATTATTTTTTTAATTAAATTTTTTTTTAAAAAAATGATTTTCTTTTGCATTTTCAGTTTAATTTTCATTTTTATTTCGTTTGTCAAATATCAATAACCAATTAACGTTTTTCTCTATAAAAAAAAACAGAAATTAAAAAACCGAAATTGAGGAAAAACAGCACACAAACTGACAAAACTATTGCATTTAGTTTTGCGGTTGATACACATACACTTACACACACAGATTTACACAGGAAAAAATGAAATAAAAAAAGGAAATTTGGCCAACAACTTTTTAATGGAATTTTTGAAAAAAAAAGAAACTTTTGTTGTGAGGGCTTTAAACGCACTTTCACAGCAAAAGCAATGTTGGAAAACCAAACATTATTTTGTTTTTTTTTTTTTGGTGGTTAATTAAAAATTAAAATAATATCAGTATCCCTATAAGCTTCTGTGCTTCTTTTTATTTTTTGTTATATTTTCGGTTTTGGTTGCAATAATCCAGGTGGTGCATAAACAGTATCATAATAAAAACATTAACTCTTACATACACACCACTACTGTGTATGTGTCTGTGCTTGTGTTTGAGTGTTATTATCGAAATTCGCGTTTTTCCTCTCGCACACACATATTGCCTAACTTGTTAATGGTAGTTGCAACTGTTAAATGAACTTTTTTTATGGTGGAGTCAGAGTTGCCAATAAGCATTATAAAAGATAGACTGCAGCAAAAAAAAGAACACTTGAAGAGAAGAACAAAAAGTAAAGGCTCGAACGTGGAACTTTAGACTTTAAACAACAGAGCATGTGTTAAAAAATATCTTGTAATGAAAAGCAAAAGTGAAATCATTTCAGGTGGTATTGTATAAAGTATCGGGTGGGCCGACTATGGGTTTAAATTTGAATCATCGGTTATTTCGAATATCGGGCAATACTTATGTCATTCTATTCTGTCACAAAATTCAGTATATTATCTCCACTGAACGTAATGAATCGATTTACGCTTGAGCAACATTGTGGCTTATTGGGTCAACGAGAAACTGCACGATGATGTCGATTTCGCTAAAAAGAAAAACAATTCTTCGGAAGAAGTTCATTTGCACCCTGTTAATAAGCAAAAGTGCCGTATATTGTTATATCATGAGAGTACATAGTTGCGTATGATTAATATGAAATTGAAATATCACTCATACGTTAGAAGAATTTTATTGCTAGACTAATATACATATATATGTATGTATGTATGTATGTGCATATAAGATGAGCCATCAATCGGTTTAAATTTAAACCATCAGTTATTTCGAATCTGGCAAAACTTATGTCATAATTCTACCACAAAATTCAGTATATTAACTCCACTAAACTTAGTGAATCGATTTACACTTGAGCAACGTTGGGATTTGTTGGGCCAACGACAAACTGCATGATGATGACGATTTTGGCCAAAAAAAATCATCTTTTCGGATGAAGCTCATTTTCATCTTGGTGGGTACGTTAATAAGCAAAATTACTGTATTTGGGCCTCGGAAAACCCACACTTGAGCTTACAGAGATTAATGAACCCATTACTATTGACTGTTTGGTGCAGCTTGTGGAGCGCAGGCATCAATGTGCCATATTTCTTTGAAAATGAGGATGGCACAACCTTTACTTTCAATGGATAGACCTATCGCACCATGATAAACGATTTTTTTGTACACGCTCTTCATGGCATTGATGTGAACGATGTTTGGTGTGCAACTTGCCACACTTATCATGTCACAATCGATTTATTGCGTCAGACGATTGATGGCCGTTTAATTAGCCGAAATGGTGATGTAAATTGGTCGCCAAAAAGCAACGATTTGACACCGTTGGATTATTTTTTTTGAGGGGCGCCGTTAAAGAATAGTATTATGCCGACAAGCTACAGACAATTGAGCATTTGAAGGCTAACATTCTTGATGCCATTGCCTTACGGCCATTACTCGAGAACAGAGTTTCCGACTCTGCGTAAGCTGATAGCAGAAGAAATAGGGTCACTCTTGATTGGATTCCAGACATTTTAAAGAAATTTTTTTATACGCTAAGAGCAGTGCAGGAAATCGTAGCACATCCAAAAAGCGAAGCACTGTGGTGGTGAAAAATTTTGTGGACTGATTTATCCACTCTTTTTTATATGTGATGCTGTTTGATCTTCTTACGTTGTCGTTGTTGATATTATACTCTCTGGAAGCAACAGGATTCAGGAGACATTCAGGATGAATTAAAATTCGAAATTCATAATTAAAGTATTTTGTCTTCTCCAATGTGGCGTAGGTTTTTAGTCAAGTACTTTAGCACTGCACCATATCACATCTAACACAATTGAATCTTATTAAGGATCTCATTGGATCCGTATGCCTATAATTTCTGGCTGCCAGTGCAAAGCAATCGGTCTTATCTAGTCCATAACGACAGGGTTCAGTTAAAGGCACCCGATTTGCGTATTAAATACACCTTAGTGTTAAAATAAGTTCGCTGAACGTTAGCAACACTTATAAAACAACATGTATTGCTGGGGTTTCTTTATATAAATTGCAAAATATCTTTTAAAATACCTGCGTTCAGTTAACATTTAATATAGAAATACTTGTAATTAGTAAACGTTTTAATTTCTTATGTTTCCTTTCCCACATCTACATATTGGTAGCAATACTGCGTAGCATAACTAAAGGGAATCAAGTAAGCAAAATTCAACTGAAAATTAAGATTAATTAAACGCTTATAGAAACTTCTAATAAGCTGTAGGTCTCTTAACTTAAGTGATTTTAATTTTGTTTCGTTATGTGGAAGAATGAAGTCCCTTTGATCTAGTAGGTAGTGTGTTGGCTTATTATTATTCAAATCTCAGGTCAGATATCTCGAACAAAATGAAAAAAATATTTCTTCGGCGATTTCCTCAGCAGAGTTCTGGCAAAAACTTTGAGAGTAAATAAAAGCGTCATGAAAAGTTTCTCAAAAATCTGTCGTTCGGAGTCGACTTTAAACCGTAATAGGTCCCATGGATCCGGAGTTATAAGCGTTTAAACATTTTTGTTTACCGAAATTTCCTTGCTGTGTGATTCTGTTGGCCTGGTAACTGAAAAAAGATATTTAAGCAATTTTAACGCTTTAGCACGCGAATGAGATGAAAAAAATTTGGTCAATCATTTGTCAGTTTTTAAATTTAAGAAGAAGCAATTGAACATTATTTTAAAGAGAACGATAATTTTTGTGTAAATTTGAAAACCAACAAGTGATTGATAAAAAAAACAACAACAACATTCTTTATCAGTTTACATTACAACTTCTTCAAAATATTTTTGCAATTACCAAAATTAATACACACAACATGGGTGATGTGATAAGTTAGGTGGTAGTCCTGGCTAAAGGGTTGTAATGATTGCTTAAGTAAGCGAAAACGTGTATTTCGAAAAAATGGTTGCAAGATACTTAAGAAAGAAATATCCATACATCTGTTGCTACATGATATATCCATGGGATCTATCCTACCCTTTAGTTATTAAACATACTGTACTGTTTGTACTATTTGACATATATTTCGCTTATATTTTTCAATTCCTTTTGAAGTCTTTCATTTTAATGTTCTATAGTTTTTACTTTTGTTTTTGTTTTTTTCTTTTCTTTCTGGTTTTTACAATATTTTTCTCTACAAATTTGTATTGTATGGTTGCCTAATACCATTAACGAAATCATGGTAAAAAGTGTTGGCTTCAACTGAAAGTGAATACAAGAGCAGCTACTGCATGTGTAAGGGGGGGGTGCTGGCAAAATAACTGAACATATGAACGAATTTTTAATGCAACAGCAAAAAAAGATTATCGCGCTTAAACGCACAAAGTAACCGCTAAACACCGGGGCAAGTTTACATTTGTGAAAACAAACAATAGAAGAACATATTTGCAAAGCATACACCTACTGTATATATACACACACGAAGTAATATGTAAATATTTGTATTTACACCATTTCCATAAGGAATTGATTAAGTATTTAAAGATGTTAATGTAAGCAGTCCTGCATTGAAAGTTATACCTTCTCTTTGAAAAAGACTTTCTTACAATATGAAGAAACATTTTGGATGGAAACGGTGTGCTTATTTTGCTTATTATGCTTTTATGTTTTTCATATTAATATCTTCTTTTTTTGTACGCCTTCACTATTTTTATTATACCGTCTGTTCGTATTGCACGTTTTAAAATTCTGCTTCAATATCTGTGGGCTCTGGTTGCATTTATTTTTTTGTTTTTTTTTTTTGTTTTTGAAGTTTTGAATATGAAAACATACAAAATAGCTTAGCGGTTTTGATAATATTCAAAAATATATTTTCATCTCATTTACTTAATTAACAACATATTTGAATACACATACATAAACTCACATATTTATAATCATACTCATTTAATTGGCATAATGAAATTCCATAATTTTAAACGGCAGAAAAATATGTAGCTTGTAGGACATGATCGGATCATGTAGATATCATGAAAGACCTATTAATGCCTGGATATGTGAAATATCGTTCAAATGTCAGTGTGAAGCGCATCCAAATTGTCTATTTTTCCAAGGCATCAGCCGGATTTTGATCGACAGCATATGTTATGCTGGCTTTGAGATCTGTTGTGCTTATTCGCATACATCTGCGACATAAAAAAACACACAAGAAAATTCACATGATTCCGGTGACCAGTTCGAATCATCTACTCGTCAAATAACCATGCCCAGAACGCGCTCATACTGTAAAAACAGGCCCCAGAGACTTAGTTGGTTGTGCGCTAAATTTCAAGTGCTGAGATCATGAGTTCGATTTCCACCAGAGACTCTGGCAGTTTGTGATGGTCTGATAACTCACAATAGAAAAAAAGTGAGGATTATTACTAAAAAGCAATTTTCGATATAAATTGGAATTCATGACGTATACGTAGTTTTTATTTGAAGGTGCCACATTCCTCATACGTCTTCATGAAGATAAAAATGATTTGAATTCATGACGTATACGTAATATTGATTACAAAGGAGCTACATTGCTCATACGTCTTCATGCCAAAAAAAACATTTTGTTTGGTTGTTCTGTTAAGTTTGTTTAGAAACCAGAAAAAGCAAATTATGTTCCGGCAAAGTTTCGAATTTTCATTCATTTTTGAGCGGTGTAGGCACTAATAATTGTAGTGTTTTCCAGGCGGAAGTCAAGGCAACTTTCAAAACAGAACAATGGTTATTGGGGATTTTCGCTGAAAGTTTCTTGATTAACGTGGATATCAAGACTATAATCAATTCCATAACGCAAATTACTTTGACTTCTGTTCGATTTAAATGAAAGGAAATGATTCAAATCATTCAATGAAAGCTCTTATATAGCTTCCAGGACAATGAGAACAACTTATTTTGTGGATGTGGTGATCAGCAACAGAACAGTCGTCGCTGTTCGATATGCTACAGGCCACATGTATTCCAATTGCCACATGTATTCAGCACTCGTTTTACAGACAGGTTCCATTTCGTTGACAACAATATGGTACGAGAAATATTGGTAGACTCGGCTGGACTGATATGGATAAGTTATGATTAAATAGCATGACCATCCATTTCACAATTGTAATTCTCCCCGGTCATCATTGTTCGATTAGAAGGCATGTCGATAATTTGGTATTCCATCAAATGATTTATGCTGAAGCTATGGATCTGTGGAAAACAAAGAGACTATTTTTCTTCTTCTTCTCGTTTTCTATCATCCGAACTCTTTTTTGCTATTGCAACCATCTTTATTGGGGAGATAGATTATTTTCATATAGAAAAAGTTTGTTGAAATTGCTTGGTATCGTACATAACTTACATCAACCCAGGCATGTAAGTTAGAAGACTTGACTCTCAAACTTCATATTTACGAAACACCCTTTAAGCTCGTATTAATTCAAAAAACTTTTCAATTTATCCAATAAAATCTATTTTATTTTCTTGAACAGTGAGTGAACATGAGCACAATATCATCACAATAAATTTATTCAGTGTAAGTATCTGCTTAATGATGTTATCCTGGCAAGCAAATATTTTCATTACATACGTATACACACTTCAACTGACAGGAAAATAAACAAAATGGTGTAATATGAAAACAAGAATAATAGTGTGACATACATACTCACATTCTCTCTTTCTCTCGATCTCTTTATCTCTTTGCTACACATCAAATAAAAAGGAGTGTTAATGGTAAAATGCTGAAGCCTTTAATTGAAATGCACTTAAAGGAAAACGTGCGTATACTGTTCTGTGGAAAAATAGAAATTCTTCTGTATTGACAACAAGGCTTTGTAAGTAATTACAGGGTGATGTAAAGAAGAATTAAAATTAGTCATTTTTACTCAGATTTTTTTCATGATGAAATTTCTCGTATTAACAGACAACAGAATTCAAAACGGTGTCAGGCGTTGCATGGACACTTTAGTGGAAGCAACGGAATCAATACAACATCTGTTATATGAGTGCCCTGCACTTCAAAACAGATATCGTCTTTGTTTAGGTGACAGAACATTTGAAAATCTAGACATGTTAGCGAACATAACACTAAGGGAACTGGTCGGTTTCATGTCTCGTTTTACATTGAATTGCACACCCTGTATTAGAATTTCTATGATTTAATAAGACATCGTTAAAATGCACGTGCATTTTATAAAGATTTTAACCTGTGTGTGTAGACAAACACATTCGCCTTAAGTCACAAATTTAATTATGCCAGTGTATGTTAGTTACGCTGGGTAAGAATTATATTCAAATACAGTCTCAAAAGGATACAATTAGTAAATATTACGTTGTATTTCTTGGCGAAAACTCCTTGAGCCTCCTAACGCCAGGGGTTAGGCTCATTTTGATACCACAGGACAACATCAAACAATCTCCGTAAGAAACCATTAACATTTTTACTTTAGAAGAATTTCGTCAAAGGTGTTAGAAAATAAGCGCCCAATATTCTTCCTCATTTCAAGACCAGAGCTGTCCTCTGGTGAATAATAATAACATATGAATAATATTCATAATATGAATAATATTCATAGGTTCTGTAGAAGTCACTTAAGGTTGGGATGAGTTTATTAGCATGCATCAACTAGAGCAGTACACTCACGTAAGAGGTGTGAACCATGTCCTTACGTCTAATAAGTCAACACATTACCTACTAGCCTACGGCGACTGCACTTTGCACTTTCCTTTCCTTTCCGTACCCGAAGTTTAGAATGAAACCCACTAGTTACCTTAGTGGCACGTGCACCATCATACCACGATCTTTAAACGTTCTGTCGCCCAAAAAACGGTGTCGTCTGTCCTAAAGTGCAGGGCACTCGAATAAAATGTGTTGTGCCGATTCCGTTTTTTCCACATTCTGGCAGTTTCTGCAGTAAGCTGGTCAGTCCATTTCATTTTAATAGGTCCCATGGCCTCAGACCTTTCCAGTGACACCCATTTCATTTTAATAGGTCCAATGGATCCGGAGTTTCTGCAGTAAGCTGGTCAGCCCATTTCATTTTAATAGGTCCCATGGTCTCAGACCTTTCCAGTGACATCCATTTCATTTGAATAGGTCCCATGGATCCGAAGTTATAAGCGTTTAAACATTTTTGTTTACCGAAATTTGCTTGCTGTTTGATTCTGTTGGCCTGGTATTTGACAAAAAATGTTGAGAATTTTGCATAGAAAAACTGTTTTTATGTGTGGGTGAATAAAACCAGTTTTACACTTTCAAGGTTAAATTTTCGGGTCCTACTTAGACTTACACTTGGACTTGGACATGGACCTTAAAACACGACTTCTGATCTTTTCAATGGCTCCCATTTCATTTCAATAGGTCCCATGGATCCAGAGTTATTAGAGGTTAAACATTTCTATTTACCGACAGTTGCTTGCTGCACGATTATGTTTGCCTGGTAACTTTATTTTGGCACGATCTGAAAATATGGCCTCAGACCTTTCCAGTGACACCCATTTCATTTTAATTGGTCCAATGGATCCAATAGCACTGTGTTCCTTTAGAATTCCTGTTAGAAGGCGAACTATTCTCTTGTCAAACTCAAGTTGTTTCCTGACTCTCCCGCTGTCCACTGCTGGGCACAGTAGTTTTGTAATTTTGCACCCACGATTTGTTGAATTGCATGCTGTCTTTTTCAATTTGGAGACGTATTCTTGTAGGGTCGCATATATCCCCTCTATCATCTCCTACTCAGACATGTTCGATCCCTTTCGTGCCAGTTCGTCCGCCTTTACGTTTCCTTCTTCGCCACAGTGGCCCGAAACCCAGTAGAGGCAGGTGTTGTTTCGACGTATACGGTGTAGAGGATTCATGCAACACCTGAAGCCCTTTGATTTCTGTTGGCTGTTAATACGAGAAAATTTCGAATATTCGTTAGGGGTTTTTAAGAATAACACAGTGAATGATTCTAAATAACTAAGGTACTGAAAATGTTCATCTGTAAATTCTGTTGAGACTACAAAGCTTTCTCCATAAATGTGATATGTTTGCAAACATTAACATGGAAAAAAAGTGGACATAGTGTAGCAAACTGCAAAAACCAGTTTCAAACTTCTCAGAAAGCAAATTAAAATGTTATTCTCTGCACTATTAATCCCTTTTCATTGCACATTTCTTAAGGAAGTAAATGAAATTTTGAACTCCATAAGTATTTATTGGATCAGCATAAAGCTAAAGTTTAAATTTAAAATAATGAATACAGCCTGCGCGCTGTGATTGTAACAATATTTAGTTTCAAATGAATTTATTTTTTAAATATAATCCAAGCATATGTACGTTTCAAGATCTCATTACCCTTTTTTGGTAAAAATATTTGAAAAACTCAACCCCAACAAAGGCAACAATAAGGCGCGCATTATAATCTCCATAGAAGCCTAACATAGATGACATCGAATTTAAGCATTAAGAGGAAAAATATTAAATTATTCCAATGCCAAAGGCATTAAAAGCATTTCGTTCACAAGCACCAACCCAACAAACAAACTCTCCATTGAAATTCATATGGAGCACTACACCTGAGATTTAAAAGAAGCAAAAAAAAAAAAAGCAGAATGTGACTCTCTACAGATTATTGTATGCACTTGTAAACCTATGAACGCGTACCATATAAGCAATAAAAATTGAAAGGGTTTGCCTTTAAAACTAAGAACAGTTTTCTTGACATTTTATATAGTTTTCCCCATCAAGGGAAACCCTTTTAAATGTGCTTGCAAAGAACAAAGCCTGTGTCAATAGAAAGTGCATCAAAGCACAGCAAAACTAAGAGCCACTCTAACAATGCCAGTGAATTGGGGAATATTAGACAAAAAGCGCGTTATTTTAATAGAAACATTGCAACTCAACACACATATTGCTTAGCGATACGGTGGCTTTATTATGCTAAAGAAACTAGGCAACGCAAAAGAAAAAAAAAAAGAAAACGGCAAATAGAAACGGTGAGTCAACATACGAGTATTCTATAAAATTTTTTGAAAATATGGTGAAGGTCATATGCTTTTAAGCTACAGATTTGATTTCTATTCGTAAGTATTTTTTGAAAACCACGTGGACCAAACCATGGCTATCAACGGCGAGCACTAAATGTCGATTACTGTCAATTTCTTTTGGCCTGAATTGGCTGATTTAGTCACCAACGACATATGGTTTTAACAGTATGCCGCTACGTGACATAAGGCTTATGGTACATTACATATTAAGCAGCGCTTGAATAAATGGACATAAGTCACTACGATCCTGTGATTTGAATCCGTTTTTCTATGTTTTCCTAATTGCAGTATGTGAATATGTTGTATGTGAATAAATCACTCACCACTGCGGTCCTCAATGTTAATATAACCCATACAATCGCTCAAATACAGTCTGATTTATGGGCCTTAGTCATTGAAAAATTGGACTTTGCCGACTTGCTGTACTCAGATACAACTAAACGATGTTGCATTGCACAATTATGTCCTTCGGACCCACGTTGCTTTATTTAAATTTAAAGTTAGACAATGCTTAGTGACAGATCCGATAGTATCTATCTGCACTCCAAGACAGACGTCATCGGTGTCTTGTGGTGACAGAACGTTTGAAGATCTGGGCATGATGGCGAACGTGCCACTAAGGGAGCTGGCTGGAACACTGTGCAATTAAGAGTTTTGCTGACAAGTTTGGTCTGCCTTGCCAGGATGTGGAAGAAAAGGATTCGGTACAACACCTTTTATGCGACTGCCCTGTACTTTAGAACAGACCTCGTCGGTCTTTGGGTTGACAGAAAGTTTGAAGATCTGGGCATGGTAGCGAGTGTGCCAATAAGGGAACTGACCAGTTTTAACCAGAGCTCGGGGTGGTTTAAACTCACCACAAATGGATCATGACAAGGGCGCTTACCTCACACTGGCTAACACAATGGGCCATGTCGGACACTGAGTGAACTTGCCTGTAAACGAAAAGCTACCCGCTAACCTAAACTAACAGACAGAAGAAGTAGGTAATGGTCTAATCAATAAACATAAATAACATGCATAATTGGGCATTACTACCCTTCAGCCAGGATTACGACCTAGTTTCTCATACCACTTATGTTGTGTGCGTTAATTTTTATACATGAGAGGTGGGACCTACAGTTTAAAGTCGACTCCGAATGACAGATTTTTGATAAACATTTCATGGCTATTTTATTTACTACCAAAGCTTTTGGCAGAAATCTGCTGAAAGGAAGTCGCCGAAAAATATTTTGTTGCCTTTTATCTTGTTGGCGATGTCTGACCCGGGATTTGAATCGTGGCCTTGCGTACAACAAGCCAATATACTACCCTCTAAACTGCGGCGACTTCTACTATATTTTGGCCACAAGAATTACAAATTTAGCGAACGTTTCTGCAAGAACCCGTCATAATAAAAAATTTCATGACGTATACGTAATATTTATTTGAATGATCTACATTACTCATACGTATCATTACGAAAAAAAAATTGTTTTGTTGTTCGAGTAAGTTTGTTTGCAAACCAGTAAAGGCAAATTATCTTCCGGTAATGTTCCGAATTTGCATTCATTTTTGTGCGTACATAACTGTACGCTCTAAAAATTGCATGGTTTTCCAGGCGGAAGTTTTTTGTGCGTACATAACTGTACGCTCTTAAAATTGCATGGTTTTCCAGGCGGAAGTTTAGGCTATTTTCAAAACAGAACGATGATTGTTGGTGGTATTTTCTCTGAACATTTTCTTAAATAACTCGGACATCCATCCATCACGTGTGATAAGCCAACATACTACCTACTAGATTACGGAGATTACAACATTATTAAAACTTCTACAAGAACCATAATGTGGATGACAGGCGTCTCTTTAACAATAAAATGACAATATCAGTCCAACTGCTGTGAATATAGAATACATTCGATAACAAATATTCCAAATACATTAACAAAGTCTGTGGCTGTAGTCTAGTTGGTAGTGCGTTGGCCACTTAGTCAAGAGCCCGTAGTTTAAGCCCCTCATCAGAGCTTTCTGGCGTCTTAATTCTGTTGTTCAGAGTCGACGTTAAATTGTAGGTCTCACTACTTATGGATAAAATTAACAAACACAACATGGATGGTGCGAGAAGCTAGGTTGTAATCCTGACTAAAAGGTTGTAATAATCATTTCAGTCAGGAAGTAAGTTTTGCTTATAATCATTCGTATATCTTTAGAATGGAAAAGGTTTCTGATTTTAATTTTGTTTCGAATATCCTATGAGAGGTTTTCTAATCCCTTTTTAATACAGCTTACGTGTCTTTAAGCATGGAATTTATATTCTATTTTATGTCCTCCCAACAAATCCTCCAACATAAAAAGCTCATCAAAATTTATTAAAACTATATTAATTTGACTTACAATTTAAGTTGTACAACAACTTTTTGCTAATAAAACATTTCGGGAATTGCATGTGTACATACATACATATTTATCTGTTGCCTTTGGATAAATAAACAAGAAAAAAAATTACTTTTCCCAGCCTTTGCAATTGCAGGATAAAGTACAAGAAAAATTTATAAAAAGAAAAATTTTTGTGAACGATTGGCAGTAGAAAACGGAAAATAATTCTTGGGGCTTATATTTGTTCAGCAACACTTTTATTTCGTTTGGTAACTGAATACATTCGCACACTTACATACATACATAGCGTATACAGGTCTCTGTGTGTCTATGTGTTGTGAGAGAAAGAGAAAGTGTAAGAAAATGGAAAGTTCGTTGTGGGAGTTGTTTCAATAAAAAGTAATGTCCTACCGCTAGAATGTGTGTTGAAAGTAGTTCAAAACACAGAAACTTTTCAATATAATTAGCTCAAGGGATAATAGAACAACAACTAACATGACAGCAACTAACAACATACAACTCACACGTATATACATACACATATACATGCCATACGAATACACCTACACCCACACATAAAGGGAATTAAAAGTGAAATACTAAATGCCTAACTGTTAGGGTATCCCTTAAAATCAAAAGTTTGTCTAACATTACATCCATGTTTTAAAGGATTTCCCCTGTTTTGTTGTTGTTGTTGTCGCTATTGTCAATTTCACTTTCAAGTCTTACTTACATTTTCAGTAGCTGGTGCTATAAACAGTTATTGCAACTAAACCAACCAAAATTATAGACAACAATGACAAAACAGAACTCATACGTCATCATATTCCCCCCTTTTTTTTGTGCGTTTGGTTGTACGTCATGTACATTTGTTTTAGTTGCTTGTTTGCTAGTTTGATGGAGTGAAATAAAATGAAATGAAATTGACATGTCCTTTGAGAATGGATGGGATGCTGTACTGTTGTGTTGCATACATGTAAGAGTCCAAATAGTACTCGTGTACACACGCATATAACCAAGAATGTAAGAACAAATTAACACATATAAACAAAAGAGGATGTAGTCTTGAATAAGCTTATTAGGGTGGTACATATTTGAAGGAGTAGAATCTTTATGAGAGAAACTTAGAGCGCTCTATGATTTAGACAGTTTATTGGGTTCCTGCCGTCTGTAATATTGAATGAACGATATACGTTTGCATTTGTATCAATATTTTCTTGAGAGAGAAATAGGTCGGTAGGGAAGGTTTGAAGGCTTGTATAGCTATAATGACAAATATAAAAACACTAGCAGGTGCAGGACTTAGTTCTAGAAAAACGAAAGTAAGGAATAAAAAAAGAAATAAAAAGAGTGAAAGTAAAGACACAGAGACACAAGGACCCAAGCATGAATGCAGTGTAATTCAATAATAAACCTCAAGAGGCTTTTAGAAGTCTCAAGACAGATTTAATATTCGATAGAGAGCCCTCAAACAGCTGTAGACAATCAATCAAAGAGAGAAAAGATAAAATGAAATGCTGCTCGAACAAAAGCCTTCAGATCCTGTAAACAAGTCAGGTACGTACACGAACATGAAACTATGGCTGCTGAAGTCCAGACACGTATGAATATCGTAGTTCTTTGCCTATAGATTGTCAGTGGACAATATAGTTCGACTACTTTGCTGATCTGCTATCAATCGTGTAACCTACAACTGACGGACGATGTCGCTGACAGTCTCCTAAAGCCAGAACCAACATTGGAACCATCAAATGATGGAAATACATTTTAGAATGTCAAGGCACCTAGAGTAAGCAACATTATCAAAATCCTCCGATTGCTACGCAGGGATTGTGCACTGCATGTATATCATGTTGGTAATAGTAACGTTTTGGACAAATGTCGGGGCAGGTAGACCCGAAACAGCTCAAATGTAGTTCAACAAAATACAGACACTACCGGATGTTGTTTTAATAGAGGAAATGAGAAGTTGTCCTACAGCGGCTCTAGAACTTTTGTTGGATTTAAGTTGGCTGTACGTGGTAGTGAAGACCAAAGGTTGATGGGTGGCTAGTCTAACATGAAATTCATTTCATGGAATTTAATTTCATTCGTAAAATAAGGAATCCATTGGCTGGCAGCACCTTCCTTAACAGTACCCTGGATAGAACCAGTTGACTTTTATCATGTTGGGAAGTGCTTGGGAACGCAACTTTGTACTAGAAATTAATGGAGTAATCTAGAAGCAGCATTTACTTTGAAATGAGGGACTATTTTATGGTGAGGAAAAGATTTTTGTTCCACAATGAGCCCATTAGGAAACTCGCAGGTAACTCAAATCAATTTGTATTGCTGACGAAGTGGCCAGGGCCAGTACGAAGCTCACAATCTCCGACATGTTACAGGATATCCTGCAGTTAAACTTAGTATTCGCCGCCTTTTTACAAGGAGGCTCAACTTCGTTGGCGACAGGAATATACGTGCAATATGGAATGGAGGAATCTATAGTTTAAATTCAAGGCCAAACGCCAGATTTTTTGAGAATCTTTCAGAGTTTTTGTCAGAAGTCTGCTGAGAGGAAGTCGCCGAAGGAATATTTTTTCTTCATATTTCGTTTTCCTAAAGATGTCTAACCTGAAGAAATCTTCAATATAAAGACTATAGCAATGTAAAGATTTATGTTCGAGTCGAATTGATTTTCTAGAGAGAATGTTTGGTTCTTAAGGTTGGTGTGCCACCTAACCTAACCTTCTAATTATATTTAACTTTAGCTAAGTGCTACAAAGGCAAAATGTATTCCGAATTGAATTCTTGGTAAATTAATACCGCCTAAATGCATTCAATTCCCATTTGTCTTGCTAATATTTAGCCTTCAACAATGAATTTTTCTTTTTTAATGTGAAAACAAAAGACCATAAGCAATGAAAGAAAAAATTGTGCGAAATAGAAGACAAACTCAATTGAAAGTCGAGAAACCACAGAAAAACTCAGAACGAAATACGAAAACTTGTCGAAGGCCTTTTTTTTTGCTTCTTTCATGCACATATCCATCCATCCATGCATCTATCATGGGAAAACTGCTGCTATTGTCAGTGTTTTACACTTGGAACAGCAAACAAACTTTGTGTCTTAGAAAATTAAGGTTAAAATAATTTCATACAGCCATTCAACACAATAAACTTTTCATTTCACTTACGTGTGCTCAATACGAAATATATCGTTAAAAGAAATGATTTCCAGAACATGTCCTTGTTAAAGGATTAAAAACGTACCAAAAATTACAACAAAAAAAAAAAGAAAGAAAACAAAACAAGAATGGCAAAATGAAAAAATTTCATCAATTTGCGATTAAAAATTATGAATCGAGTTTAAAATCAGTTTAACTTTTATGGAAATAAAACCATAAAGTTTGAAATCCATTTAAACTTTTCTACCACAAAAAAACAAACTGCTTTACAATCATATTGTCAATATCGTGTGGAAATGTAAAGTTTTCTTTTATTTTCTTGTTTTAAATTAAAACTGAAGCACTCATGTTTAAAACAAGAAATTATGTGACATTTATGACAAGAGAAAAATCTCAACATAATGTGAATGCATTCAAATGGGCCACTTGGAAATGAAGAGGAATTAATTAAAAATTAAAAACACGGTGTTCAGAACAGATTCAAAACGTGGTTTGTGTCTTTACTATAGACGAGGATATGTGGAAGACTCTAACTGACAGGCGAGGTCCCATTTAGGCTATAGGCGGCCTATTAAAGTCGCCATAGACTAGCAGATAGTGTGTTGGCTCATTAAACGTGAGGTCACAATTCAAATCCCAGCATAAACATCTCGAAAAATTTCTTCGGCGGATTCCTCTTAGCAGTATTCTGGCAACAACTCTGGGAGTAAATAAAATTGCCATGAAAAGCTTCTCAAATCTGTCGTTCGCATTCAACATAAAACAGTAGGTCATACCACACACAACATAAGTGATATGAAAAGCATAGATTGTGACCTTAACTAAAGTGATGTTATGCCCAAATTCGGTACACTACCGTTATCCGAACAACCAAACAATACGTTTTTCTCATGAAGACTTATAAGTAATGTATCGCCTTTAAATAAATATTTAAAATTTTTTTATTAACACAAGTTTCTGCAAACACGTTCGAAAAATTTTTAATTCATATGGCAAAAAAAGAGTAAAAGTAGAAGCCGCCATAGTCCAGTAGGGAGTGTGCTGTCTTTTTGATAGTGTGCTTTTTGGGAGTGTGCTTCGTCCTACTCAGATACACAGCTCCAGAATAAGCCGGCTGAAATGCCAAGTTTATCGGCTTGACTTCTAATAGAACAATGATGACCTGTTAGAATTGCAATTGTGCAATGGATGGCCATGCAATTTAATTATACTTTATCCATATCTGTCCAGTTGAGTCTAATAATATTGCTCGTACCTTATTGTTGTCAACGAAGTTCAACTTCTCTGTAAAACGAGTGGAGAATAAATTGTTTATATGAGGAAATTGCAACACATATGGCCTGTAACATGTCGAATAGCAACCACTGTTCTGGTCCTGATCACCAGCTCAACAATATAATTTCCAAAATTGTACTGGAAGCTATATAAGAGCTGCCACTGAATGATATGAATTTTCCGAATAATTTCCTGGTATTAGACAAGGACGGAGGTCAATGTAACGTTTGTTAGGGAATTGAACGTATTGGAGCGAAATCCAGCGTAACACTTTTTTCTCAATTATTCCTAAATCAGCTTCCTTGGTGCATATAAGGTTTATATTTCCACGCCATGGAGAAGCCTGGGCAAGGATGAGCGGTTTTTAGATCTCTAGAGTTGTTTTACTGCATGAGAGGTCTACGCCAATCATTTTTGTTGGTAACGACTGATTTTAACTAAATAAATTCATTGACAACATCGAAGGTATGGTTGTCGCCATTTATCTAGAATCCAATGCTTCATTTTGCCTTCATTTATTGCCAGACTCTAAAGCAGTAAAGACATCGGGGAAAATTACATCACCAAACATGCATTGGTTCGCTATTCAATTTGCCGTGGTGGCTGCATCGAAAACTATGCAGTGGTTAGACAGCCTTTGCGAAAGTTTATTTTCAGAATCCTAAATACACAGCCGAATGTCAACGTAATATTTGTTAGGGAATTGATCGTAACCTGGATGTCCAAGTTAATAAAGAAAATGTTCAGAGAAAATACTGCCGCCGACTTTCGTCTGGAAAACCATGCAATTTTTAGAGCGTACAACTATGTACGCACAAAATTGAATGCAACATTTGGAACATTACCGAAAGATAATTGGTTTTTTACTGGTTTGCAAACAAACTTAAACGAACAACAATTTTTTTTTCGTAATGATACGTATGAGTAATGTAGCTCATTGAAATAAACATTACGTATACGTCATGTATTCATGACGGGTTTCTGCAGAAACTTTCACTAAATTTGTAATTCTTGTGGCCGGAATATCATAAAAGTCGCCGTAGTTTAGTGGGTAGTATATTGGCTTGTTGTACTCGAGACCAAGGTTAAAACCCCAGGGCAGACATCTCCGACAAAAATAAATACAAAAAAATATTCCTTCGCTGACTTCCTCTCAGTTGATTTCTGATAAAAACCCTGAGAGTAAATAAAATTGTAATTAAAAGTTTCTCACATATCTGTCGTTCGGAGTCGACTTTAAACTGTAGGTTCCACCACTCATATAAGAAATTAAAACACACAATATAATTGATGTCAGAAGCTAGGTCGCAATCCTAACTGAAGTAGAGCACTTGTATAGTCTCAGCTCTGCATCAGAACGTTTTGTAAATTTTTTAAATGAAATCGAATTGCAAGGAAATTTGTTTTGTTTAATTTCGTATTCCTTATTATGCAGTCCTGTTTCACAGACTATCATTCCTTTTTAATGCTTTGTAATGTAATATCTTTGCAATATCTTCTGCAGTTTTTTTATATCGTTTCGCTTTAAATAAAGTCATAAATATTTCCCAATAAATATCTCATTATACTGACTTATAAAGACATATTGGTATATAGTGCTACCATCAGTTATTGATTTCCTATTGGGTGAGTCATGTGAACAGTACCGAACACTAACTATTCCCATATACATATATTCCATTCCATACACTCCATTGATTTTATATTATAATCTTAAATTCATAGAGATATTCATGCATATCCACACAGATTTCCTGTTTTTTTTTTCTTTCTTTCGATAAATTTTAAAAGCGAAAAAAGAAGCGAAGAGGGGAAGAAATGAGAGGAGAGAGAGAGTAAATAAATCTCACAACTTTTTAACTTTAAATTTAAAATGTGTCTCCAATACACTTGTACTCCTACTGTCATAAATGTTTTACAGCCATGAAAGTACACACCAGAGCTGGTACAAAATGGATAGAGAGAGAGAGAGAGAAAGTAAGATAACCACGACCACCATATACAATTCCTCAGCCGCTAAAAACATATACGAGCCTGCCTCTATGGGTATGGGTGTGTGTGTTACTGATCCTTTTGTTAAGGAAATTGAAAGGAAATCTGTAACTAATAAAAAAAAAGAAACCCGAAGCAGTAGAAAATGGTTATAAAATTTTGTCAATGGCACAGAAATCATTCTTATTTTAATATTCGTTAAGCATAATGATGGTTTTTGGTTGCTCAGTATATGCTGATGCGGGATGTTGAATGTGGATATTGCTGCTTGGTTTATTGTATTAAGCACTGGATAATGTTTGACTGCAGAGAAATTGTTCACTTGTATTGAACACTGTTTTCTTATACGATTTTCTTTTTTTGTTTTGGCTCACCCAGCGGGAATATAATTTATAGACAAATCTATTCACATGTGTAGGTCGGATGTCGGAATAGTACAAAAATTAAGTGGTTATCATAAGTTACAGTGGGCCTCGGAAAGATAAATTTTATGCTGTTTAAATTACACGGTTTATACAGAAGTGTGCTTAAAATGGAAGATATTAATTGTCAACAAAACAAATAGTTGTCAAGAAAAAACACTTAAAATTATGTGCGAAACAAAATATCAGCGTAATGTTCGCCACAGCTACGTTGGTATACCCTTATCCGATGGTCCATAGCCATAATAACACTAAGACATAATTGGTCATTGCAATCTAACTTCTCACACCACTTATGTGTTGTGTGTGTTAATATATGTGTTATACATGAATGGCTGAACCTACAGTTTTAAGTCGACTTCCAATGACAGATTCTTGAGAAGTTTTTTCATGGCATTGTTATATACTCTCAAAGTTTTTGCCAGAAATATGTTTGAAAGTCGCTGAGGAAATATTTTTTAATATTTCGTTTTGCTGGAGATGTCTGACTTGGAGTTTTAACCATGGCCTCACGTCTAATAAGCCAACACATTACATGCTAGACTACTACGAGGTTGACGTTCAAAGTCTTTAATATATGCCGAATGATCTCATCCGTTGGCTCTTGAATTGTTCTTGGCTTATCGTCGTAAACTTTTTCTTTACGAAATTCTCAAAGAAAATGTCAAATCATTTTATGATCGCGGCTGCCAATTAACATCGACGTGATGTAACACGGTCATTGAATTTCACGTGCAAATGAGCCATTGCTTTCTTGGCTGTGTGATAAGTGATGCCATCCTCTTGGAACCACATATCATATCCTCTATTTCTGAGCACAAGAAGTACGGCAGGCTTTATTTCATACCATCCAAGTCCATATCTTTCATTTTTAGCCATAAAAAGTCTGTTATCATCTCGCCATAACTGACACAATTCACGTTAACTGCTTGGCAGACCTCATTTTCTAATGTATACGGCCTAATGATGCGCGCCAGCTCACTGTTTGTGTATGTATCAGCTGTATCAGCAATCTTACATGGAATCTCATTTGTTCAAATGCCACAATTCTGCTTGTTAACGAATCTGCTGAAGCGAAAGTGTGCCTCGTGGCTAAAGATGATTTTCTTTGTAAGGTCCACCATCCACTTCTGTCTGTTGTACTAACCATTTGACGGTGATTGAAATGGTTAATTGGACCTTGTAAGCATGTAAATTCAAATCTGTTATCAAAACTCACATCAGTTACATTCATGAGATGTTCAGTTTTTGGGCACAACTTCGAGTCGAGTCTACCAACAGCACTGTTTTCCGCAGAGCGAACTCCGTTCGTAGTCGACTTTAATCTGTAGATCTCACCACTCATGTATGAAATTAACAACCACAGCATAAGTGGTGTGAGAAGCTAGGTCGTAATACTTACGGAAAAGATGTAATGACCAATTATGTATCTATGTATGTGCTCCCTACCAAGTACAATCTAAGTAGACCTGCTTGTGCTAATATATAGACATGTTGAGCACTACTGACAGGAGAAAGACAAAAAATTATCCTTGTGTACATCGAACAGTATTCTAAGGTTTATTATAGGTGAGGTTATGTTAGGAAGAGTGAAGTTTAACTGTATAGCTGTTCGTCACCTTCATCCTGAGACCTTTTGGTGAATTGAGAATCTTCAATTAGGAGAAAAAGGAAAACAAAAAAGGAAGAAGAGAAGACAAACGAGAAGTAGGGTGGAACAAAATTAGAAAAGAAAGAGGGTAAAAGGATTATAGAAGGCCTTATACCGTATATGGATTCAGGCCAGTACAATGGAGGGTAATAATAAGAAAATTTCTCCTAATAAGAACTGCCTAACGATTTGATAAAAGAATGGTTTGTAAAAGTAATAGTTCGAGACCAAATAAGGTCGTATATATTGGTCTGTTGTCAGTCGCTGTGGAGATCGGTGGTCTCCTGGTGTTTGGAATAAAAATGTACACCACTTCTCACCGCTTGAAAGGGACATAGGAGTACTTAAGATTCTCTGTAGCTAAAGAATTACCATTTTGGATGTTTCCTTGTAGGTCATCAGGTTTGATGTCGAGCTAATAGTCCATTGAAGGATTATCTCACTTAAATTGAATGTAACTTGTCTTCACAATTATTCAGAAAACTTTTCATTTTGTATGAAACTTTTACTTCATGAAACAATCAGGCAAATCCCTGAACATATCTTAAATGTAAGATCCTTTGCCAAGTAAAGTTGAGAATTCCTTCAAAACATTTAAGAGGGTTTAGCTCTTGATAGGTAAGCTACTGGATTATTATTAAAACCTTGTTCCATTGCATAACGCTCTATCATGTCTGATAGTTCTTCTGCGCAAATTTAAATTGTCCACTTCCATTCACTTCGTCTTCTTTTAAGGATTAAGTGTCATTATGAGTATTGCCTTATTGACGCTGATTTCATTTCCAAAATTCAATTTTCTTTAAAGCCTTCAACTACTCTTCTGAACTACTGTTTAACCACCACCAAAAAAAAAAAAATAAAAACGAAACGGAATGAATTGAAATGAAAGGAATTTGTTTAAAATCTTAAGAGCGGAGTTATGGTAAGTAAATATCATACAGCTTAAGTACTTTAAGTAAAAGCAAACTTTACGCTTAAGATTTCCTCAAACTCCACCTCCACTTTCATCCCCTTCCTTCACATCAAACAAATTCAACATACTTAATGCTTACCCAGCCATCATACAAACGAACCAAACACTGCTTCTTTCATCATGTATAAATCCTATGGAATGTTAGAGAAATTGAAACAAGCGGGAAATGGCAATGTTGCCACCAATAAAGAAAAGCACAGAAGTGAGAGAAAGAGAGAAGAGGGAGGGAAGGAGCTTTATAAAATATCACATCCGGTTAGCATATGAAATTGAAATTTTACCTCTTAGAAGAAGCGTTTAAAATTTAAGTCGTTTTATTTTCTATTTGTTGTTATTGTTGTTGTTGTTGCTATTTGCAATCAAAATAATTTTTAATGGCAGGGGGTAGTAAAAGCTAAAACTAACTGGAAGACGATTACGATGATGATGCTGCTACTGCTGATGATGATGATGACTTGATGGTTGGTTGAGTTTTCTGGCAATGATTTCTTTCCTTTGAATTTTTCTCCCCAATTTTCGTTATTTTTTTTCTGATTTTCAGTTTCGTTGTTTACGCTCGTATGTCGTCTGATAGAATCTAGCGCACGTTATGCTGAAACAGTTAAAGTAACTTTTGTTAACAAAAGTTATCATGAAAATAAACCAAGTGTAAGGAAAATCAAAAAGATGCAACGAAATAAAAATCCATATACGCTGCTAAATGCTATAAAATGAAAACAAACAGGGGGGGATTTAATAAAGTGCGGAGATGTGGTTGGAGTTGGATAACGACACCAGTGAGCATGTACATCAGACAGCCAAATAAACAGTAACACAGAAGGGAGAGTAACACATATGTTATGCTATGAGATATTGGTTAAGGGCAAATGGAATTTCTGTAGAAAATTTATGGTATTTGTATCATTTTTAGTTTTTCTAGAGTTCCAGATACAGTATGTGTTACCTCAAACATGATACATTGTGATATCACCTATAACCTGAAATTATGTCAAGCTTTTGATGAAGGTTCTTATGCTCCAAACAACCGTTCAGACGTCTCAGGTAGATCGCCTGAATATTAGAGGTACAAGTGCTTCCTTTTCATGTCACATTGTGCTGGACATGTACCTAATAGATGAGGAACAATTTCCTCCTCTTCATCGTCGCTACAGCATCTGCAGAAATTGTTTGCCAAGTGTCGAAAACAAATGCGTCTCGCATTAGACCCTATAATGCAATGCAGTAATGACTTCAACAACCACACCAAGCATACTTCTTTGGAGTTTAAGCAGCTTTTGCTATATTTCCTGCGTAGTCCTGGCCACGAACAAAGCCCACATGCTGGCGTTGATTGAATCCATGACTGCATTGTCAATAAAAAAAACTCGCAGTTCCCCCAAATGATTCTTAAAGTAGAAAATTCATTGGAGAGTTTGATAGTTGTACCTGCAATGCTACAGTAATAACATCAACAACCACACCTAGCATGCTTCTTTCCAAATTTAAGCAAGTTCTGCCCGTGTCGAAAACCAACATTCGGACATTGATCGAATCCATGACTGTATTGTCAATAAAAAACTTGCAGGTTCTCCCAAGACATTTTCAAAGTATAGAATTCATTGATAAATTTGCTGGTTGTAGCGCCATATCATCTGCTCTACAGTTACTTGGAATGTCATTGTATGCTGGTACTCATATTGATCCCTTTAAAAATATCTTCGACAGCTATACACTGTACCGGAGGTTATCGCATTAGAATGGAAGGCTCTTATAGCCGTCTGGCTATCAGTTCCGTCACCGGATATTTCCATCTTCAATAATACTGGTTGCAGCCTATATTGCTGCTATCTTTGCCTGGAAAGGTGTTAAAGTAACTATTTCAATCGATTTCGATAGAATTACATTACCTGCACTAGCACTCAATTTGGAGCACACAGTGAAGTCTGTACAGTATGTATAGAGTCTATTACCATGTGCACTGTCCCATTTTTCTAGAACTCTTTATTCGAAATAGATGTCCTGAATTTCCTATAGAAGTCGTGTCGCAGTATCATCTAATCACTACCAGTGATAGTTCCAAATTCGTTCAGGATCCTTGTGGAATCAGTATGTGATTCATACGGCTACCCAATCATCGTAGGCTAGTAGATAATGTGTTGGCTTATTGGACGTAAGACGAAATATGAAAAAATATTTCATCGGCGCCTGACCAAGCATGTATGTATGTATGAAACTGTATGTTACTAAGAGGCGACTAAAGTTTCAAGCTGAAAGTGGCATATAATCTCCAGTGCTAACGTAGATGAAGTGGGTATGCCACCACGCAGGCAGATCTTTGTATCCGCTGTATCAGGTTCATATTTATAGTTCTACTCACCGGATACCCACCATACTACATAGACCTGACTACTACTGTATATGTATGTCCAGTTAGTCGTTAGAAGATAGAAGGCAATGGTGGCCTTTTTAACCCTGTTAATAAAGTTTACTTTCCATCTTCCTATCCAGAACGAACTCTAGAGTAGAAATGCGCCTCATTCTTGAGTTCCAGTTCAGTCACGTGCAAGTTTGGTGAAGGAAAAAGTGGATACTTCTAGTGAAAAGTACTCCTCTTCCTTTTTACCTGGATTAACACACAAATAGGGTTCATAGTTTTAGTCTACCTCTGGCTTAAATTTTATAAATTTTGAATTTTTCAAAAAATGTGGAAGTAAACTTTGAACAAAAATTATTTCTATAGACACTTCTCAAAGAAAAGTTATGGAAGGTGTCTGTCAAAGTAGAGATAAGTAACGAAAATGTTGGAAAAACTTTAATTACCTCTTATATCCATGAGGCTTAAAATATTTGTATCGCACGAAATAGTTTTTCACCTCACCAATGTCATAAAGTTTATCGAAATAGAAAACAAAACTTCACAACAACAAAAAAATAAAACTTATTTTAAGTTCTCTTGGGTGGGGGTAGAACACCACAGACACCTCTTCGTTGGTTGAATGCAAAACTTTCCAATGCCACATGTTTGTTGTTGGCATATACAAAACAGGGAGAGAGACTATAACACGTATTCGTCTATTTTAATATAAGTTTGATGCCAGTAAAATTAAATCACAAATCAAAAATCAATTTCATATCGTATTACAAGATAACCAAATGAAGAAGAAGAAGTAGAAGAAATGAAAAAACAAGCGAATATTAGAAAAGAAATCGAATTTCCAATTGAAGTATTTTAATGGCTGTTGCACCCCATTCCGGTTGTAACTGGCATTCATAGACGAATTATTAAAAGATTGATTTTATTTTCCATCTTTCCTTTTTTTCTTTTTGTTGTTTCTTATAGTAGTTGGAAACAACCCTGACTGAACGAATAGACACAAGGGAATTGAATGACTATGATGATGTGGATGTGGATGTGGATGGTGATGTTGTTGAGCTATTAACCCCTCCTTAGATTGGTCACGGTATTTTAACACAATTTCACTTTAAATTTTAGTGCATATGGCGTGTATTGCCATAGCAATGGAATTATGGACGTAAACGCAACATCATGAGTCAGAGTTTAAAGGCATTTTAAAGAAAAAATGGGAGAAAGAAATTAGAAATTTTGTAATCCAAGGCTTAAAGTAAGGGTTCTTTAACTGCTTTAAAACAACTGAAATAGACGACTCTTTGCCAAATACTGACACTGTTGGAGTTACTTTGAGAATCCTTGGGAAACAAAAACTTGTATTTTTTGTTTCTTTTCCTCCCTGTCTATTGTATCAGCCCCTGGGATAAACGGTTGTCATTTGCCGTTGTTTAGAATCAAGACCTTTTGTGCGCCTAAATTGAGCGCTGTGGCCTTAGCAGGTGGCGCATTTCCATTGGGTTTGTAGTTGATGTGATGGACCTTATGTAAGCAAAGACTTTTTGGATGAATTATGTTCTGAAGGGGATTGAAACCTCTTGACATTATAAGTACGATAACAACAATGACGAATACTTCTGTTGATCCTGAGGTTTAAATCCGTATTACTGGGATATGTAGACCACCAAGCAATCGCTTGTGCTAAGAGCTGAAGGGGCTTTGGATTATTTTTGATTGATTGCTAATGCCTTACCCTCCGTTAGTGTATGTATTGCATTGTATACCTCACGCAGGTATCCTAATGTTAATTCTAACTTTACATGAAGAGACATGAAATGAACAAAAGTTCTACATTCCGAAATTAACATACGGCGGCATAGTAGTCAAACCAGTGTGCCAAGTCCAGCTCCAACTAAAATTCTCTGTCTCTTGCAGTAAGTAAGCCGTTGTTCGATCGTCCCTCTACTCCGGTGGGTATCGAGCTGTAGAATCCTTTTTTCTATTCTAAAGGTTTCGTTCGCAGATTTGCTTACCTTATCTCCACCATTACTATGATGTCAGTCTGGAGATAAATTGTGGTATTAATAGGCAATAGAGTAGCACAGACCTCTCTCGTCAACGAAACTAATTCTCTACAAAACGCTCATCTTCTCCGTTCTTTTCTAAGGCGCAGAAGAATGAAAGCTTGTACGCACCGAGGCAAATATTATTCAATTTGGTCAAATACAAGTTGGCGAATCTTCAATGACATGAATATTGTGCAGTGCATTGACATGCAGCGGCTGCGTTGTCTCTGCCATATCGTTCGAGTGGAAGAGGATGTTCCGGCGAAACAGATATTTGACGAGAGATTAGAAACATGGACGCTATTACGCACCGATACAAAGAGAATTCGAGAGGAAATTCGTTCGTAAGATCTTCGATCAAATGCGAGTTGGTTATGTTTTTCGCATTCGATCCAACAATATATGCGCAACTTCAACGACATGGATGTTGTGCAGCGCATTTACATCCCGGCGAGATGGGTATTCGATGAGAGATTAGCAGAAGTCGGTGTAAAGGACGATCTTGTCAGCATTGAAAGGACAAAATCAATTCAGCCTTCTCATCGATTGATTAATCGGAGAAGGGGCGTAAGTAGCAGGGCCGCCGAGAGGAAAGTATTAATCCAAGACGAAATCCGATGAGCGAGTTTTTAAGCCAATTAAGTAAGTAAGTAAACGCTTTAACAGCATCCGGCCCGATGGATGATTTAATATACACTTGAATGATTCTTTCAAGCGTTTAAATGAATATATGCATGTGGGCCTATGAAAACCTGAAAATTTGTCACCAATTGTAGCCATTTTTGGGAGTTATTCACACAGGAGTTGTTTTAGTGTATAAAATAAAATTTTGCATGGAGCATCAGAGCTTCCAGATTGAAATACTCATGAGAGACTCTGTTGAAAGTTACCCGAATAGACTTGACCTATGCAAACCAAATTCGCCATTCATTGAACCATTTTGTTAGCTTTCAGAAGGAATTCTAGAAAATATAGTCTTACATTCCTGTCGAGGTTTATTAGGTTATGATAATTTGAAATAGTAACCAACTTATGATTCCATTTTACTTGTTAATCGTTTTCATATTTATTTCCAACAACAACAACAAGCTACAAACATATTGTATTTGCTGTAGTTTTATTTATTTGCCATGATTTCCAATTTCCAAACGGAGAGAAAATGTTCTGGTTTTTGAATTGCTGGATGTTGGATAATTTATCTGTGTAGAGTTGTTGTTGTTGTTTTTTTTAAATTTATTTATTTAACCCAGCTACACAGGTGAATGCAATATTTTAGCAACCAACCCATCGAGATATTCTAAACTGGGAGTTATTGCTGCATGAGTTATGAGGTAATGGTCGATGCTATTAATGATGTAAATACGACTCGTTCAGGTATTAATTTAATATAAAACAGATCATGTGTAGTTAATGTAAAATATGAATATTTATTGCTTAGAAGGAGAGAGAGAGAGAGAGCGAAAGAGAGAATGGAAGGATAATGGTCAGAAGTAGGTAACGAAGTAATATTTGTGTTTTGGGGTCAAAACTGTGTTTAACACATGCATAAATAAACATCACCATCATCATCATCATTCTATTATGGTTAATGCAACATGTTGAACAAATACGTCCATACTTACATACATACGTGTATCTATTAAAACATTTATTTATTAAAATGGTTGAAATAAATTCTAATTTGACTATAAAATATGGTTTCAGTTAAAATATTTGGTAACAAGGATATCTTATAATGAGCGTTTGCTGTTGGTGGGAAAAATGTTTTTGGGAATACATTGGTTCGACAATGAACTTATTTTTGCATACGCTGGTGAATTCATTCATAATATTCATAATAATATCGAAGAAATAATTCAGTATTGAATTAGGTTATGTGCAGTCTTTGCGCTTATCAACTTCTTCGATAAATTTGTTCTTACCTGTGTCATCACAACACGCCGCTATGTGTGCTCCAGTGAGCTTTGGTATTCAAATTTACCACTCCAAACTACCTACCTACCTAGATTAGATTAAACATTACAAACATTCATTACAGCATCTTCTTGGTTAGATAGTATTCCCTACCATTCTAATCAGGGTCCAACATCGATCCAACATCATCTTACATCTTTTAGTGAATTAAGGCAGTTGGTTTCTGTCTGGTTTAACCTGCAGACTTTTACAATGAGCTCTTAAGGCCAGATACCCTAGTGCTAACTGTATGACTTCACTAATGGTGAGTAAAAATTTTCTCATTACTAAGATTACTTTATCGTGAGTGCTGGCTATTAACTTCCACTCTCATGCATTTGAATTGCCTGAAGATGATATGATATTAATCGAAAGTAAATGCAACAATGGGTAGAGTACTTCCTACCTTGTGGTGTTCCCAGGCTAAACTGGTACCAAGCTGTTCCTTCCCTTTATGTCCATTCGATAACTCAAGTGCTGATCATTATATTTATCCACTCGATTAAAGGAGGTTTAACATCTAAGGGTCCTAAAGCCTTCCTCATAGACTTTATCTTAACGTTGTTGAAAGCTCTTTCGGTATGCAAAATAGATGCCAGATAATCTCTACACTCCAGATTTTTCTCTGTGTGAAAAGAATGCTCATCAGACCTGCACTAGACATAAGCATGTTCAGACTTACTTATGAGTTGCGTAAAATTAGTGTTTTTATATGGAAAAGGAGCAGGATCAAGGCCACTGCTGTATTAGATATTCTATTAAATCCTGTTTGCTTTATTCTTCGAAATAAAAAAATTGCCTTCGTCTATGATGCTTCAATAGCAATTTTTATATTTCAATAAAAATCGTTTAAGCCGGTATCATGTTGAACCATTCTCTTGGGGTTATTAATGCGAATGTCATAAATATTGGCAAGTCTGGCGGTAAACTTTATTTACCACCCTTGGATGTAAAGCCATTGAAACTTCAATTACCTGACACAATTAATGTACCAGAAAAGAAAATGAAAAAAAAAAAAAGAAAATTGTAACGATTTTATTAAATTGTCAATGACTGCGGCACGTAGAAAAATAATTCTTTTCATATTTTTTTGTTTTCCTTTCTTTTATTCTTTTCTTTTTTATTACAACATTTTCTTCCTTTAAATCATAAACTGTCGATTTCACATACAATGAGTATTGCAACGCGTGATTCCTGTGGCAAATTCCTCAATGTCATGCTGTCATTTAAAATCAACAGAAATGGAAAGACAAAAATAAAAAAGAAAAAGAAAAAAAATATAAAGAAAATTGTGTTATCGCAGTAGAAAGATGAAAAGAGAAGGAGAGAGAGAGATAATAGAAAATAAAAAAGAAAACTTAAGGATGCATAAAGTCCTTAAAGTGGCAGGGAACGATGGATGGTCTACAACGTAGTGTTATGAATTGAAAAGAAAAATGAGTGCAGGCAGCCAGGCACTCAGTTGTTTTTCACTGGCCTAAGAGCCGGATTTGGCCAAGACAATTTGTAAACTTAAACTCTAAATGAACGTGATGAAATGTTACTGTAACAGCTTCTTGTTATTGGCATTAGACGTGTGCTAGTCGCACTCAAAACAGTGCAGCAGTGGTTAATGTCTTTTACATCCATCCGTCTATTCCATTCACTTCTTTTCTCTTTTTATTTTTTTGTCTTCTGTACAACACTTTACAAGTCTTTCTTTGGCTATACAGCTGTGGCTGACTGCCTTAGCTAAAGTAACAAGGCTATTGGCCTTTTGTTATGCGAGTAACTCGGAAAAAAAAAAAACGTAGCCTATATTGTGTTTTCCTTCAGTCCATGTTCATTCATATTTTCTTTCTACTTTTTGCAGGAAAAAAAACAAAGAAAAAAACTCATTTTTTTTCTGTTTATTGCCTGTCCTCTCTCCAGCTGCTTCTGGGCTTTTGCAGTCCTACAAATGCAGTTTCTTGTCTTCTTTTCATCAACATCGTCATCATGCTTTCATTCATTGTTATTGTTGTTCTTGTTGTATTGTACGTGTTTGTTTGGCCAAGTTTAAGTCCTTAGAGGTGTAAATTGAAGAAGCCATAAACAAAGACATTTTTCAACACAATCGACTAAAAGAAACACGAGTAAAAAGGAAGAAAAAATTTTCTCGATTTACAACCATTCATCTGGAAACTTATGAAGTTGAGTTGTTGTTGCTCAGCTTATACCATAGTTGTGTGGCTGGTGTTTTAAGCAATGAAATCAAAATATGATTGAAGTTATTTTGCTACAATTTTCACGGAATTGTTGTTGTTGTTGTTCTTTGTACTCGGCCATATGGAGTTTCTCAATACAATACTTCAAGTTAAAGTATTGTAGCAGACAAACAAGTAATAGCCACAGTAGTACTGATTAATTGAAAAATTATAACACTTGATGGGGACACTTAAGATGTCAGAGAGCATAGGGTATCCTTTTAAGAGCATAAGATCTTTGAATGGATAATACAAGACAGAAATACGTTACTATTGGAAAGAAATATTTTTTTATTTTAATAAGGTGAATAATTTCTAGGCATTACATACATACATACATAATTGGTCATTAAAATCCTTCAGTCAGGATTACGACCTAGCTTCTCACACCATTTATGTTGTGTGTGTTAATTTTTATACATGAGTGGCGGGACCTACAGGTTAATGTCAACGAAAATTTTTTTGAGAAAGTTGTCATAGTAATTGTATTTACTCTCAGAATTTTTGCCAGAAATCTGCCGAGAGCAAGTCGGCGGAGAAAAGTATGTTTTTTTCATATTTTCGTTTTGATGTTTGACCCGGAGTTTGAACCATAGCATTACGTCTAATAAGCCAACACACTACCTACTAGACTACGGTGACTTTTAGGCATTCATTTTTTAAATTTAATTTCCGGCATACTAACACCGCTATGAGTTGCATGGCCCTCCCGACGGGTTAATTTTTATTTATTTTTTTCAAATAAATCTGTCATGAATGGTGACTGGAATATTGGCTCCCAATACTTCCATGGTTGCCGGTTTTTCTTCATAAACTAATGGCTTAATATAGCGATACACAAATTAATCTAGAGGAGTTAAATTGCACTAGTAAAGGAGCCAGTGAACAGGATCACTTCTGGCAAGTTGCCACCAAATTGATGTTGCAATAAAACGATTATTATACGCTCTGTGTGACAAGCCGTGCTATCCTGTTGAAACCAAATATCGTTGATGTTCTGCCGATTTGTTTTTAGAAACTAATATGCCCTCTCCATGGTTCGATATCGCTCACCATATACTTACGATATGTTCATTGTCATGTGCATCAAGATTTTAAAATTTGCGCGCAACTCCTTCAATATACAATCGTTGGAGAGTGTAGACAAAACGACTGATGAAACCCTCTAACTATAGCAGGAGCTGTGTCAGATGCCATATGCGTAAAGATTTTAAACTTCAGTTGTAACTTCTGCACTTGATTGTGATAAAACACTTTGGGGACCGTAGACTCTTCTCAAATTCCATACTAAAGTACACAGATGGGTCAGCAAAAATTTCGGATCCAACGTAGAAATGTGGAAAGCAATGTGTATGTTGCCAAGTGCTTTCCAGAATAAAATTCATACAATTTTCATATAAATCACCAGCTTTTTGATACATATTGAAGAACATGATGACGCTTCAGAAGATCAGAGCACATAGATGTTCTGTATATAATCAACTGATGAATTATCAAATTTCGGACACTAAACTTGAGAGACCAGAAGTATGCTGTGGTAACAACATATTAATTGTCAATGGAATAATAGACTAGCTGGGATCATGAGCTCAGTTTAAAGTACTTGACATAATGCTCGGTTGTAGAGCAGACAAAGCAACTTATAAAAGTCTTTATCTACTTACTGTCAAAAAAAAGTGTACAATTCAAAAAAATATACATTAATAAATTACCGTTAATTTTTTTTTCAAATTATTTTATTGCCAGTTTTTAAAATTGAAAAAAGAAGAAAAGAATTAGAAAATTTTGGAAATATTGTAAAATTTTTTCGGGCACTCTCCTTAAGTGGAAAACTTGAGTTGAGATTATTAGAATTTTATCCATAGTGTACACTTTCTTTTGACGCTCACTGTATATGTGGATAGGTCGCTTCGATCTCAAACATCACCGTTTTACCAGAATTAATTGATCATTACAAACCTTCAGTGAGGACTATGACCTAGTTTCTCGCATCACACATGCTTTGTGGGTTAATTTTACACATGAGTTGCGGACCTACAGTTTAAAGACAATTCCAAACGACAGACTTCTAAGAAACATTACTGGCTATTTTAATTTGTTCTCAGAATTTTTGCCAGAAGACTGTTTAGAGGATGTCGCCAAAGGAAATATCAAACCAACCATCATATGAATGGAAAGTACGTGTTGAAACGGCAGATTATGGCGTTGGTATTTTGGTATACGTGTGATTAATAATCATCGACTATTTTGTAAAGAGAAAAACCATCAAGGACGTGTAAGACATAAAGTTATTGCAGAGTTCAAAGATCGAGATCGATTATGGATTTTGCAATAAAACTGTAAGTCTCTCGTCTGGGGTATATTCACCATAACATATGCCGCACGTTCGCCGGTTTGAAAAGAGAAAATCCATCAACAACGTCTAGTACGTAACGTTATTGGACTGTCTAAAGCACGAGTTAGCCTATGAGTTTTGCAACAAAACTGTAAGCCCTTCTTCTGGGATATATTCACCACAACAATTGCCACACACTCGCTGGCAAGTCGTTTGAATGAGATTTCACCAGTTGGCCGTAACTAACGCCTCTGAATTCTAAGAGGAGAAATTACGACAATTGAAAACTTTTTCTTATTATCCCCCTTAAGTTTTCATTCTTTTCTACTAATTTATTTTGTTTTCTTTAACAATAAAACTTAAGGAAAAACAAAACATTAAAAATTCTTAATAGTTTCTGGCGACTACGCCAGACAAAAAACCCACGACTGGAAAGAAAAAATTCAACAGAAAAAAAACAAAGGAATCAACCAACATATGATGGCGTTCCCAAGATAAAGTTCATGAACGCAAGTTATACTAGTAATACCAGCAATGTATAGTTAGTGTTGCCATTTGTATAGTTTTTCCTGATTGTGTTAATTTTCATTTGTTTGGCTTTTTCCCTGCTGTTGTGTTTCGCTCTTTTTGGTTTCTTAGGAAAGGCTCTTGTAACCCAGAGCTGTCATTGTTAATTTTATTGTCGTTATCGTTGCAAGAGGACAACAGAAGAAACAATTAAAACTACAACAATGGCTGAGGCAACAACAACTACTACAACTACAACAACAACAGCAACAATTATGGCATCAACATAAAGTAGTAAGAAAAAATAATAAAGTAAGTAATAACGACAACAACAACTGCCAAGTTTACAGTTGTTGGAAGTTGATTACTGTGCCCTATCCTACCTCAGTATATATTGCGTTTATGGTATGGTTTGGAAAATTTTTTTTAGAAAATTGTTCTGCTTTATAAAAACTGAAATCCAATCATGGTATAGTTTTCGATCTATAGTCCACGAACAATAGATTTCCTATCGTCTAGAGGTACACTCCGAAAGGCACTCCACATCTCATTCCATAGCAAAATATTTAGAGTCACACTAACTGTTCGAATGCCTTAATCACAGAGCCAAGCTTAATGGAGGTTCCATAATTGAATTCATTCACGTATCGAGAACAGATTCAGGACCAATGGTAAAAGATTTGGTCCCAAAGTGAAATATTCCAAAAATACTCGAAGATATCTTTAAAATATAAGTCTTCGTTATCGAGAACTGAATTCAGTTTGGACAGGGAATACAAAGAACGGAACGTAATGATGCTCTCTAATAATAATGCCGAAATCAAGCGATTTATTATAAGACTATCAAGAGAGGCTGAAACACAAAAAGCGTGATAAATTGAAGAAAAAAGGAAAGGACAACGAAGCCAAGCCTTTGAATTTTCCAAAAAAAAAGAAAAATAAATTAGTGAAAAGAATTTTCTCGATGGCTCTCTTGCTATTTTTTTTTCGGATTAATGGCTGCTCGATGGCGGCTTGCAATTTGTTTTCGGATTAATGGCTCCCCAATGGCGGCTTGCTATTCGCCTTACTACTATTAACTGTTGATAGTTTTTCGGATTAATGGCTGCTCGATGGCGGCTTGGTATTCTTGTTGCCACTATCAACAGTTGGATATTTTTTTTTTTTTTGGATTAATCCAATATACTATATACATGGATTAATAATAATAATCCCATTTGCTTATTGGATATAATAAAGTTGAAAAATCAAGCATTTTTACCAAATATGCCTTCCAAAAATCGGACAAAATTCAATAAAACTTAAAAAGATGTGGTGTTCGAACTTCATGGGTTGGATAGCTATTAGGTTAACGATTCCAAAACAGGTTTCCTTATGGTCGAGTATTACATATGACCGGAGATATAGCCAGCGATGCTAACTTTCTTTGGCAAATTATCAAGATGGTGTAAAATCGAATAAAAAATGGACCTAGTGGAGGAAATGGACTTATTGGGCTGATTAGCCATAGCCTCAACGATTCCAAAACAGGTTTCCTTACTGTCGTATGTTAATTTGGACCAGAGATATAGGCGACGAAGCTCACTTTTTTAATATGAGCAAAAAAGTAGGGAAATGAACTTAAAAATTTTAATAATTCTCATTGAGTTAATATGAATTTATATGTATATATACAACAAAATGTCATATTTTTCGCAAGTTGCATTCCTCTGGTTGATGAATTGCATTTTTTTGTAGATGATGTGCATTTTTTGTAGATGACTTGCATTTTTAATGACTGATTTTTTTGGCTGATGACTTGCATGTTTTTGGTTGATGACTTGCATTTTTTTAATGATGACTTGCATTTTTTGGTCGATGGCCTGCATCATTTTGACGATGACTTGCATGTTTTTCTGGTAGATGAATGACATATTTTTGGTCAATGACTTGCATTTTTTGATTAATGAATTGCATTTTTAGTCGATGATAGAAATATTATCTTCAGCGCCTATATTAGCTTCATGGACTATATCTCCCTTTCCAAATAATGCCTGACCGTAGTGAAAACTGTATTGGAATCCTTGATATCATGGCAATAAGATGCTCTTTTGAGAAAAATCTTTAAAATATTGTGGTTGAATTGCCATTAAGAATCACATTTTTATATAAAATCCAGGGACAGAAGATCAATGAATTTTGTGTTGGACTTTAAAAGATTTTCATGAGAGGTGACTCAGCAGCTTTCTGGCAAAAACTCGGAGAACAAATAAATGAAAAATCTGTTGTGCGGAGTCGATTTTAAACTGTACGTCCCGCCTCTTATGGATAAAATTAACACAAACATCACGGGTGGTGTGAGAAGCCACATAGTAATCCTGACTGAAGGATTATAATGACCAGGTGTGGTCATTATAATATGTATTGATGTATTGAAGATACATTTGCCATTAGAAAATACTTAAAATTTTTGTAAAATACAGTTTTTGCAGATTTTAATCGATTTTACAATTCAAAACCATCAACAAGACAAAGAACTGTATGTACCGCAGAGGATATTAATGCTGGAGCTGGGAGTATTGAAGGAGATGCAAAAAACCCGACTTACAAACGTATAAAATAAAGTTCGTATAAAAATAGAGGCCATACAACTATCGTTTGAGTTCCTTTTTTTTTGACTCATTTTAAACTGGAGGAAACCGTGTAGTGATGAAGCATATTTGTTGTTAAAGTTTCCATATTGAGAACGAAGGCAGTTTTCATTACTTCCATTAAAGTTCACTGTTTGTGTGTGTATATCATTATACTCTCCATAACAACGTCAGTGTGGGGGAATTGTTATAACATTTGCGTATCAACACCGAAGCTCAATACCTGTTTATGCTGAAACAGCCTGGTTTTCCTTGATGAACATTTTGTAAATGATTCTGAAGTTAAGATATCAAATACTGAATATAAGTCCCCATTCCCTTAGTATTCTTACATCGAACAGTGTTCAGGAGTATGCTATAACTGAGCCTCAAGTCAATGTTAACTCCAGGGTATTTTATACAATTCTGATTGATAGTTCCTCACAACTTAGCCGGATTGATACTGTCTACTTAGCCGGATTGATACTCTCTTAAGCCACCTTTATTACTTATGCAGGCCTGGTATTTATAGGCCCCTCAACAAAACTGCGCTGCTATAGATACTGAGTACATATTACTATTCTATTACTGGCCGACCATCCAGTCGCCCTTTTCTTTCAAATTATTTTCAATATTTTAATTTGAAAATGCCTTTCTCACAATAAAATTTTATTCATTTAAACGTGTATGTGTATGTGTGTGTGAATATTCAAAAGTGTCTACGTATGTATGTATTGATATTTTTTTTTTGTATTTCCATTTGTTTTCTATCTAAGTGAAGTTATTTTATTCAAGTTGTGCCCTCTCCATCTCTCTCTCCCTTAGTGCTTTTAATGTTATTGTTTTCATTGTTGTTGTTATTATAACTTAACAATAAGTACACCACTACATAAATATTTTATATTGTTGTAGTTGTACTTGTAATGCTTTTAATTTTGTTTAATTTTTTACTGTTTTTTACTCCAGAACTTTTCTCCCTTCTTTTGTGCTTTTTGTGTGCCCTACGATATTATCGGTAGACAGGGTATAATCGATTCAGTTTGAAGTTTGTAACGCTGCTTGACACACTTTATGAGAAAAATATTGATTTCGACGACTTCCTCTCAGCAGTCTTCTGAAAATAAAATTGCCATGAAAAGCTTTTCAAAAATCTTGTCGTTTAGGAGTCGAATTTAAACTGTGGGTCACGTGAGATGATGTGAGAAGCTAGGTTGTAATCCTGACTAAAGGGTTGTAATGATCAATTACGTAAGTAAGCACTACAAGTAGCTGCCTTTGTTGTACAGGTTATTGGCGACAGCAATACAAAGTTCGGGTCATTAATACTGTCAAGTCCTTTAAGTTTCTTATCCACAAAGTAGATCTCCAACTTAATTAGTATTTTTGCTCACTCATGACAAAAAAAAAAAAAACAAGGACAGTATGTGGCAAGTAGTGTGTCTTATAGAGCCTGTTTTGACCATCTGCCCATGTCTTACTTTATTTGTTGCATTGCTTTGTTGCAAAGTTATGAATTTCTTTACAAAGTATTTATGATGTTTGTTGTTCTCTATTCTATCTTTTTTCTTCCTCCTTGTTAATGTATTACAACAGTTGTTACTGTAAATATGTATGTGTATGTGTGTGTTTTTATGTATTTGCTGTTGCAACACATTGTCTTGTATAAAAATCCTTATGGCTGTTAGCAAAAGTGCTGCAAATGCCTGCTTTAGTTGGTTAAAAACTAAAGACTAAAGATTGGCATTAAGTTTGTAAATATTTGTTAACGTTGCATATTCTTCTTCTTCTTTTTTTTGGATTCAGAAGTTCCGAAATTCTTTTTTTTTTCAATATTTCTTTATTTTACTGCGTACAAAAAGTTTTGATTTACAAAGACAAAGTTTTTCTGTTGTTTAACAATATTATTGATTTATTCTCAACTTAATTGAAGGGTCTAATAATAGGGGCTGAAGCGTTTTAAAAAAAATTAAAAACTTTATAAAATAGATTCCAAAAATCATTTAAGCAGACATATCTTTAGCTGACTAAAAACAATTGAGACTAAGGACTTCTTTTTTGATACAGACGACAGCTACTTCCCAAAGATATTATCGAATTGAATATTCATCTGTAAAATTGCATGACTTTCTGTTACTTATTAAGGAGTGACTAATGTCCCTAAAGGAGATATGACGTCATTCCGGAATAATACAATGCTCTAATCAGAAATCTAGAGTAGTAAGGAGAACATATAATTGTTACTTGTTAGAAAGTCTCTGCTGTCCCTAAATGGAATACGAAGACATCCCGGAATACTACAATGCTCTAAGCATCAATCTAGAGTAGCAAGGAGATCAAATAGTTGGTGTACTCAGTGGATAGAAAATTCATGTGAAAAGCTCATAAAAAAGAGCATTTCAGTAAAGATCAATCACTGAAGTCTTCCAGGGAAAGTCTGGGTATGTTATCCTAGAATTATGTATGTCCTGGCTGTATACTTTTTGCATATTTCGTTTTGTCTGACCAGGGGCTTAAACAATGGCCTCACTAGCCAACACACTAGCTACTAAACTATGGCGACAGAGTAAAACAAGTATTGCTATAACTAACTTAATGAGAACTTGTCCAACAGAGACGCTGAATGTAGATCCCAGCTTTGGTGGCCATAGCTAGGATAAGAAGAGACAAGTCTAATAATACATTTATCAGGTGACTTCATGAGATTATGAATCTAGACACTGGCAGCTCCATCCTTAACTGTTCCTGGACAGTACTAGTAGACCTAATGATTTTTGGAAAATGCTTCGCAAGCAGATTTAGTAACTAAAGTGAATGGCATAACCCACAAGATACATATTCTTTAAAAAGCTTGAGCATTCTGCACTATAGAAAAGTGTTACGAACAAATATTGAAACCGGTACAGACATGTTTAATCCCGGAGTGTAAGTTACGAGTCCAAGGAGAAGCTCGCGGATATCTTCGAAGCAAAACTATATGCTATCGAAAGTTGCTTTCAATTCAACTTGATCAGAAAGTACAAAGGACGGCCTGTCTGGGTAGAGATCATGCAAAATGTTCAATTTTCCGTAACTCTGGCCCATAAATCAAGCTGAATATTTCAATGGCAAGGATTTTGTTTTTATATTCCATACGAAAACATTATGGGATTGTCTGGAAAAATTGGATTAGGTAGGGGAAATAAGGTTCCAATCTGCTAGTTCCAGGGCAGTCAAGGATTTTTTCTGAACCAATCTGTGGAGCCTAGCAAAATTGCGCGTACCTTTCTGCTGCCAATGAAGTTGAGCCTTTCTAGGTTCCATACCGGCTCTGGCGGGGTCATTAGCAATATCGTTATCGACTATATATCCTGGAAATCATATAAAAGTTGTCTTAAAATCATCCGAAATTTCCCTGGGAAAAGTAACGTTAGGCTTTTAAAGAGATTTTAGAGATTTTCAGGATAAATCTCACCTCTCAATGCTGGTTGGATTGACCCGATTTCAATAAAAATCGCCTGGGAAGCACTGTAGTGATCAGGCAGCCTATACGCACGTTTACCATCAAAACTCTTAATATGTATTCCACAACGTACTCTTTATACTCGTAATAAATATCAAGACTTCTACTGAGAAATTTCAGAACACAAGTCCCTTCTAGTTGGAATTCAAATGTTCCATTCAGAAAGTTATATGGATCTGCTCGTGTTCCTAGAATTGAAGCATGTCCGTTCTCCATACTGTGTGTATCTTGGGTCACCAGTCCCGAACCATTTGGGCTTCAATTGGTAGCAGACTGGACTGCGAAGTCTGACCGGAGACTTATTTTTGGTACCAAGGGTGTCGAGAGTACCAGAGACTTTTCTCTGCTTGGCAATTGTGAGGTTCTCTTGTGGGAGTAACGTGGTGGTTGTGGTTTATACCCAAATCGTGGGAAGAGCACAAGCTGGGTGTGGCGTTACTCTCTAAACGATTTTCCCAAAGGAGTTTAGCTAGTCTCCGACCCCTGACCAAGAAGTAAGTCATGTCCAAATGCATGGCTTTGAAGTGGTACTCACGTACGCATAAGCATATCATGGATTGAATCATTGCGCGTGGGAGCGTTGAACATGGCAAAACTCACGTTAAGCCCTGGACTAAAATACTTTGTGTATCAGTCTCAAGTAAGCTTGTTGAGCTTGCACATCGTCCACCATATAATAACGACTGATATTGGACGACCTGTTTTGGTTACATTTAATTTCATTTCGGATTTGAATCTGTCAGTCAGTACCTACAGTCAGTGTTTTCAGGGACTATTATTCGCAGCTAAATGGAGAAGACTTGAAGCAATTGCAAACAGCTTCTACTGTTATGCAATTTCGTTCTTTCGGAACCACTGGCTTTGTGCACTTTCCAGCAACACTCGAACAATTAAGTAATGTAATGATGTTGGAAATTTGTTAAGGAATTAAATGTCCTGGGCAAAGTAGTCCTTAACGTTTATTATTCTACATTAATTTTATTACTTTTTTTGCTGTTAATATTTTTTTCTTCTCTCTCTCTCTCTTACTAGAACAACATTATTAGCACTTCACAGTAAGAGTATTGGCCGGGCTATTATGGAAGCAGCAATAGCAACAGCAATATCAGTGCAGTATAATGCAGATGGTTGGATGAAGGCAGAAGGAAAAACTCAATATTTATATTCCAGCTATCCTGGTGATTGTGTATTAATGTGGAGATAGACATAGAGAGAGAGAGAGACAGAGTGTGTCCTGCATACAATTCCATTTCCAGATGCATAAATATTTCGGTGCCATTGTTTAAAGCGAGCATGAAAATTAAGACAATTGCTTAAGAAAAGTAATTTTAATTGTGCCAGAACCTTGCTTTCTGTTTCGGCGAATATGCTAAAATTTTTGAAAATTGCTTTTTGGGTTGGCTGCTGTGGAAATGAAGGCAAACATTTAGAAGAAATTCATGGCTCTTAAATAATTTCTGGCCAATTTCGTAAATTCTATGCAAATATTATGCTTTGTAAACGCTTCTGGATAGCAGGAGGCCTTATGTACGAGAATAGCCATTCAAAAAAAGCACTCTTTCAGGAGCTGCAGTTGTTGTTGTTTTTACTACACCACCACCAGTCATTTCTATAAAATAAAATATTTGTTTGAGACTCCTTTTCCAACTCCATTTCCATTTCAAACAGGCTGTCTTCATTAATATTCCACGTTCTCTCTACGTTCATTCGTTGTTTGTTTAAGAGTACACTGTCCTGTATTTATACTTTAGAAAACCATTATTACTGGCAGTATTTGCTTAAAAGATTTCTTTTCAAATTCAAAGCGACTAAAAAGCAAAAAGAGAGAGAGACAAACAAAAAAGGAAAAATGGAAAAAGGTTGTACGGTTGTATGGTCGTATGCTCATAATACTTTTGTTATAACGCCTGCAAAAACATGAAAATGATTGTAAAAAGGTATTCATGCCAAAGAGGGATGTTCAAAGTTGTTTTGTAATCTTTGGCTGTAATAAGAGCATTTCTTTAGTGGATTCATTTGGTCGTACATTCATTCATTCATTCATTCATTTAGTTTTTCAGTCAGTCATTCAACTAAAACTCCAAGTATTCCTATAAAATAAAAAGGGAAAGTATTCCAATGGTTTGTTTTTAAGAAGTTACATACCAAAGAGCGCGTTCCCATGTAGCGGATAATGCTGGATGCTGGACCTATTTTTTTTCCTCATCCTCGTCACAGTGTTTTGCATAAGCTGACTGCAGTTGAAGTCGCCTTAGTCTAGTAGGCAGTATGTTGTGTGTTGGCTTATTAGACATGAGGCCTCCATTAAAAGCCCATGTCGGACATCTCCAACTAAAAGAAATATGAAAAGAATATTTCTCCGGCAACTTCCACTCAGGAGATTTCTGGCAAAAGCTCTGAGAGTAAGTAAAATTTCCAGGAAAAGCTTCTCAGAAGTCTGTCGTTCGGAATAGACTTTAAACTGCAGGTCCCGGCACTCATGTATAAAATTAACGTACACAACGTAAGTGGTGGGAGAAGCTATGTCATAATCCTGACTCAAGACAAATTATATATGTATGTATGTTACTGCAGTTGTGCAGTCTAAAATTTTCTGCGGATCAACACCACATACAGGGGTGTTACCCTGTATCTTTAGAAACGGTTGAAAATGTACCAAAGCCAACCTAACTCTCAAAAGCAAGTGGATGCTACGCATCCGGTTCTATAAATGAAAGTCCAAATAACACTGTCATTTTAGTCAATCCGAACGATGAGTTCAGTAAAGTGATTCGCGAGATTAAAGTGAGCGAATTAAACTCGCGAAGATACATAGACGAGATATATTTTTCATGAAGTTTAGACAGTCTCATAGGAAACGGACTCAGGGGAACCCTCCTCCTAAATGTAGAGATGGCTATCAAAGCACTAACTTCCGATATAATTAACTCCAAAACGGTCACAGCTATCAAGAAGAGGTAGTGAATCGATATGGTGTGCATATCATATGTATACCCGGACACACTAACATTTTACGTAACCCTGGAACAGATAAAATGGCCAGTAGTTATACAACTATTAAATTCTACGAAGAATTCTTAATTTTGGAAACTCTTCGAAAGGCCTGCGAGCTTAAAATTGGCAATGAAGTCATAGATACCTTAAATATCAAACGGGCAACTTCAGAGAGGACAGAACTACAAAGAAAATATAAAAATAGTGGGCGCACAAAAAACCTGTTTTAACTCCAAAGAAGCACGCATAATATGGTTGTCGAGGTAATTTCGAGGCATTGCATTATGAGCACGCATGCAAAGGATTTCTGCTGAAAAAACTGTAGGGATGGGGAAGAAGAGAACACTTTTCTTCAGCTATTGCGTACATGTCCAGCCTTATGTTGCAGGAGAAATAAGCACGTTGATGCCAGAAAGAACTGTCATTCAATAATATTGGCAGACCGAGTCGCTTCGTGAATAGCTTCGATTGGTTTCGAGACTGGATAATAATGGAGCCAATGTGGCTGAAATACATCCACAAAACTTCTTAGGGTGGACCTCTATTTACGTACCTACCATACCTTCTATCGAATAAAATCCATGGCATGTGCAAAAAATTAAGTCTGACTGCAACTACTTAAGTGTCTCATAGCGACATCACATAGCCAATCAGCTGTGATAGACTTTAAGTGGTAGTATTCTATATTTTGTAGCCAAGATAATAGAGAATCTTAAATCAGTTTACATTCCATATTTTAATTTCATTTCAAACTATGATGCTCAGCATATGCTGCCTATTATAAGTCTTTCATTACACACAGTTGAAGGCTATTATAGTCAACTCTTGGCCTTTAGCTATACTTCCTTCTTATCAGTCATACAGCCACTCGCAAAGTGAAAGACTTTTGATGATAATCTTTTTGGAAATAGTGTGGTTTCCTGCAACAACAACAAACAAAAAAAACTTTATTCGTAAATCATGATTCATCAACACTTGGGGTTGCTTTGTAAAACTAGCGAAGCGTCAGGATATTCATACGCCTGTATATGTGGTTGTGTACCTGTTTCCGTATCGCTGTCTCTATTGCACTAAGTTTGTCTATTTGTGTGGTTGAAGGAAAAGAAAGAAAAAAGAATTTGAATAATTTTATTTCTCTAAGAAATTAAATGAAAGAAAAATTAAAGAAACGCAGCAAAAACACATTCAATTACAACAACTTCATGCGGTCGATTTACGCTGTACATTTTGGGAAGTTTTTTTTTGTAAGGTGATGGGCACATCTAAAAGCGTTGGTGTTGGTGTTGGCTTGTGCTTGTGAAAAAGCTTTTTGTCATACATTTTTAAGGAAAACTCTTTTATTAAAGAAAATTAATTTTTCTGTTTTTGTTTGTTAGCCAGGCAGCAAACAAAAACACAATAAAAAAAATACATCAAGAGAAAGAAGTTTCAATAGAAAGAAATAAAAAAAACACGAAATATTTTGCTGGCTCAGGATTTGCGTATCATTAATTTCATTCACTTTAAGCTGTATTTAAAGAGGAATAAACTCCACGCACTCGCACACATACACACACATAATCTTACACTTACATTCGGTTGTATTAAACAGGAAACGGCGGTGGCATTGGACGCAAAACTTTTTTTTTTGTTTTTCACCCTCCACATCATTCATTTATTCATTCAGCCAGTCATTCATCCAGTCTCACACTTATGCCCTCAGTCATCCAACTTTATACTCATACTCTCCTGTTGACGAAAGAATACTACAGGCAGGCGGGCAGGCAGGCCGGCATGCAAGGCAGCCAAGGCTGGCAGGCAGTGAAAAGTTTTTAAACAGCCATAGATTTGATTTAATTTTTGTTAATGTTCAAGTATCAGTCTTTGTCTGTCTGTCTGTCTGTTGTTAGTTGGTGGAGTGGTTATGGCGGGTGTCTGCAACGGTAGTGTTACCAAGTTTTAAGTTTTCTGTGGCAGGGGGAATTGACTTTTTTGTTCATTTTCAAAATAATTGTATCGAATGAATGTGTGTGAGTGAGAATGGCGTTTTTTATTTTATTATTTAAGCTTTAAAAGTTTAAACAGAATTAATGTTGAAATGTTTTCATTGTAAATTTTCTTTTCGAAATGGATTTAAAAGATTGTCTTAATAGAAGGAAGGGGGTATGGTTTGTTAAATTAATTACACTTAAATCAGCTTAATTTTCAAATAATTTAATTGTGTTTACACTTTAAAATACTTTACAAAAAAAAAAAGGAAAAAGGAAAATATCGAAAGCATTTAAATTTTAGAAGTGATGGGCAGGAAATATTTTTAAAATCTGCCTGCATTATAAATCACACTTTAATTTTCAAAATTATAAACAATCCAGTAGCGAAATTCGGCCAATAAAGTGAACAAATTTTAGAAAGGAGGGACATATAAAATTTAAAGTCAGATAATATTTTTTACAGAACATGTGGTGTGAGAAGCTAGGTTGTAACCCTGACTGAAGAGTTGTAGCGAACTATTATGTATGTATGTGGCATTCAAAATATTGACCATCGGAAGCTACGACTTGTTCTCATATTTTTGGCAATTAATGGAGTCCATTCCAAAGAACAAACCCTTGTCCTTAAAAGCCAATAATGAATCGAATAAATTTTCTATTTCCTGCTTTGAAGTAAAGCATACGCCAGCGAAAGCATTCTGCATCGTTCAAAGTCGATGGTAGTCAGAAGGGAGAAAGCTTGAGCTATATGGCGGCTGAGGTAGAACCTCCCATCTACTCTTTTCCAAATAGTTTTTGACCGACCAAGCGTTCTCATGATGGAAATTAACTGGCTCTACGTTTTTCTCAAATCAAACGTGTTTGAGATAATAAAGCTTTTGTTGTGAATACAGGATTATTCAAAAGGACCTAGTGTGTAGTTCCGCGTTCAACAGTACACTTACTTACAATCTGTTCTGCATTAATATATCTCAGAAGGAAACAGCATTTCATTTATCTAGTAATGCGCTTGGAGTTATCCTTACTGATTCTGAACGCAATTTTGAAGTTTGTCAGGGCAATAGGTTTGGGATATCTTACTCAACAATAGGTTGGGTTAGTGGGTAGTTTGCCGTTCGCAGACAAATTCACCATTGTGACCCATTGTGTTACCCGTTGTGAAGTAAGCCCATTGCCATGATCAGTCAGTGGTGTGTTTGAAATATCACAAGCTTCAGACGTTCTCTTACCCCAAAAACCGATTTCTTCTGTCTTGAAGTGCAGGCACTCGCATAAAAGGTGCTGTACCGATTCCTTACCTCCACATCATAATAGATTCTGCAGTAATCCTGGTAGGCAGACTGGTAATCCTGGTTGTCAGCGATACTGTCAATAGCGCATTATTCCTTTAGAATTTCACTTACAATGCAAACCGTCATCTTGTCGTACTCAAGTAGTATCCTGGTTCTCGCACTGTCCTCTGCTGCACACCGCAGTTTTGAAATTCGGCAACCAAGTATGTGGGACCACCCACGGTTTGTTGAATTCTACGCGGCTTTTTCCAATTTGGAAAAGTATTCTTGTAGGAGCCCATACATCCCCCTCCTCATACATCTCCAATGCTTTCCATGCCAGTTTATTCGCCCTTTTTGCCACAGTGATCCGGAACCCAGTAGAGGCAGGTGTTGTGTCGACATATACGGTGTAAATTGATTTTACGAAATGAGATCCCAGTGTTTTGATTGCTGCTTGACTGTCCACACATATGATCAAGTTCGAGGGTGGTAGGTTTCTGGTTTCAACCATACGTCCAGCTTGTTAAATAGCAAAGATTTCCAATTGAAATACGCTGGCTTGGTTAGACAATTCGTATAACCCGTTCAGTGCCAGTTTATCTGAATAGACACCAGATCCAGTTCCAAACATTTTATTGTTAGATATTGTTACAAAAAGTAATCGAAGTGCCGAAATATTATCATAAATTGATACAAAATCGTTACTCCTTACATTGCATCGAAAAAAAGTTGATAATTTTTGAATGTCAATTACTACCCGATAGTATAACAAGGAGGGCCCTAGAGTGGTGTAGTCAAGATTTAATAACGTGCGATCTATCAAAGAATGTCTGGAGATAGGTTCCTAGAATGACTTTACACAGAAAGCTTCAACAAAAATATCACCAAACTTTAAAAAATAGAAATGCTTTGTGGAAGCCATGTGGTTCCAAGAAAGGTAATGAAAAAATTTTTTTTTAATAATTCTTCAATTAAAGATTTGTGTGTGTTTTGGAAGTAAAATATATCGCTTGGAAATGTATGCAAAAAAGTAAATATCCTGCTTCAAATGATATTGTAAAGGAAATTCAAAATTTAGAGGAAACAGCAGAGAAACATCAGCTAAAGGGATTGATGGGCAATACAACAGAAGTCATATATTTTCATGGCTCAAAAGTCTTACTGAATATTATTTAATTTTATCTGCCTCATTTGGATAATTTTATTTTAAAGTTTTATAATAAAAGACACTTTTGTTTTTGTTTACAAAACAAAACAAAACAAATTTGAAATAAAATTTTATTTCCGCCCATTTAAATCAAACCCTTCTAAAATATTTTCGTACAAGTAAAAACTTCAATTCCCCATTCTAATTTAAACCAACAATCCCATTAGAATTGGTGTATAAAAAGCCAAAAAAAAAAGAAAACAAAACAAAATAGAACTTTTCACTTATTTTTACAAAGCAAATGGTGTAGAAGAGAAGTTTAGGTACTTGAGTTATTTGTTTGTTTGTAAGCAACATGTATTAAATTTTGTTTTTTTTTTGTTTTTTGCTTTTGGTACTTTAAGGGATTAAACCACAACATTTAAGATTTGCAAATACAAATACTAGGCATTAATATTTCAATTGTAACCCTTGAGTTCACTTCTTATTTTTTGTATTTCTCCAAGATGTCCTGGGAACATGGAGAATAATGAGACCATTATACTCCGGACAATACATACATAAAACAATTTCAATTATTTGAATTTATAAAACTAAAACCCACTTTTGGACACAGGAAAGAAAGGGAAACCAAAAAGGAAAACAAAAGAAAAAAAGGGGAAAGTGTGTGAAAGAAATAAAATATTTGTACATAAAATCTAACATTATGATGAACAAAAAAAAAACAACAACAACAACAAAAAAACTAAAAATATTTTAATATTTTATTTTTGTATAACAACAATACAAGTTTAACTGTATAATTTTATTTATATTTACATATCAAAAGTCATTTACATATACATTTATACATACGTATGCATACTCTACGGGGTCACTGTACTAGTGAGAGTAATGCCTCTGCTAATACTTCTGTGTGTTGATATTATAATGGTGTTAGTAGTTCCATGTTTGAATCCTTTTTTTCTTGCATTTGTTTGTATGTGTATAAGTGAAATTCCTTTTGGGACTTTTGTTGTTTGTATTTCTGTGTATCCTGTGTTATATTTCATTTGTGTTTAGTGTGGTGAGTTTATATTGTGTTACTACCGTTTGTATGGTATACAGAGCTGTATAGTTGGGTATTTATTTCACAATATTATTATCTTGCACAAAATTAAGCAATTTAAGTTAAAATAATACGCAATAATACACACACACATAAGCACCAAGGCACAAAAAAAATAGAAAACTTAAAAGTCATTTCAACTATAATAACTGTTACAAATTCAGACACATAAGTAAGTACACATATGCATATATATGTACATACTATATATATGTATATATACATATAACAGTACCTAACCGTTTTGAAAATATCTACAGTGGAGTTAAAAAGTAAGGGTGAGTAAAGCAGCAAAATAATGAAACGTATTTGTACTATTATTGTGCCTTCCTGAAGCGACTATCAAATTTTGCCAGCTGATAACAGCCATCCTGATAAAGCTACATAAATTGTTATTACAATCCTTCAGTCAGGATTACATCAGCTGCTCACACCGCTTATGTTTTGTGTGTTATTTTTAAACATGAGTAGCGGGAGCTACAGTTTAATGTAAACTCCGAACGACAAATTTTTGAGAAACTTTTCAAGGCAAATTTTTTTACCCTCAGATTTTGCAAATTTTTGTTGCAGATGTCTGATTTGGGGTTTGTACCGTGGCCTCACGTCTACTTCACACTTACTTGACTACGGCGACTTCTGTCAAAGTAGTTGTCACTTTTTCAGTCCGTTTTGCCCAATCACCAATGGATGGATTTAGCATTCAACGACAAATGTGTGTTCTGCACATTTTATAATCGCCATAATCATCCAAACGGGAGGATATTCGTAATGTGCTTCATAAATTCGAGTTCAGTGAAAGATCAGTAAGCGATCAACCAACACCTGTACGATATACAAGATTTGCTGAAAACCACGACTCTGTCCATTAGAGTGTGCCTGAGAATGCGAGACAGTCGATTTCGCATCGCTCATAAAAGCTAGCACTGAACTAAACCAGCAACTGTAGATAAACGATTTCAATCAACGGAGTGTGTTGGCTGAATGGACTTTGTAGTAGTTTGAAACTGAGCTTAATATTGAACGAACGAATCAGCTTCAGCAATAAGTTCCATTTTTGGATGAAAGGATACGTGAACAAATAAAAACCATTCCACTTGTATCCACATAAGACAAAGTATCCTCAGGGAACATATACCTTTGAAAAGGACATTAGTCACGCCATCAGACGAGCATTGTAGGTCTTTTGCCCTAGTTTGGATGAGCTAGACATCACTAACATGTGGTTTTAAGAGTATTCTTATCACATTAAATATTCTGCTCGTGCAATTTGGGGCATGGTCGCCTCATGTGGATGTAATTAGAACTGGCCACCTAGATTGTGCGATCTCGCTCTCTTAGATGTTTTCTTGTGAAGTTGTTTTTAGTAGAAGGCAAAGTTGCCGAAGAAATATTTCTCATATTGAAGTTATAACCACGGGCTCGCATCTAATAAGCTCACACACTACCTACTACGCTACGGAGCCATTTAAACTTGCTAGTCTTAATTTTTTAAGCAAGGATATGGTGGCGAATTCTGTAACATGGCGGAACTATTGCTACTGTTTTGTATTGGTAGCTTTTATGGTCATCTGGATCCAAACCCAGACCCCCAGAGCAACGTTATTCCTGGCAGAACGAAATATAAGAATTTTTGAACGTGTTTTAGAGTATTTGTAAGTGCTTGAATTGAGTAACTCAGACTGAGCACTGAGGAGATAACTCATATTCATTTGCAGTGTAATGGAATAAGAGGAAGTGAATTCTAGGAAAGAGGTAAAGGATATAGTGTGTTGTTTTTTTATATTTTAATAACGAGTGTTATAACTTTATCATTTTTTCTTTAAGTAACATGGGATCAAATCCACAACCCCAAGACTAGCAGATTAGCATACTACCGACTAGACTACTGGATTAAACCTGTAAGGTATCTGGATCCTTGCTAAGTTTGCCAAGCGGAAATCTTTGATATCAAGGAGATACCCCCTATCCTCTCTTTAGCAGAGGATGTCTTTTCCATTCTCTTCTCACTACTCTTGGGAAACTCTCTTTCGTTTCTTGCCCTGCATCTCCACATGACCCAAAAGTTTTATGTACTCAAATAGTGTTGCTCTAGCTCATTCTCCGTACTTCACGTCCAAGTTGAATGGAGTAAAGCTCCAAAAATTTCAAAAATAGCCACTAGTTTCAAAAATTTCACCCAGGGAACGAACAAACCCATTCCCGCTCTACTATCTGTTTTGTATAACAATACTACTACCGCTACCCAAAAAAAAAAATGGTGTATCATGTCGCAAATTATTCCTTTTTTTTTTTGGTTCTCTTCAAAGGACTATGAAAAATGCATGATTTGCCATGAAAAATGCCGGCTATATACGAAGAACAAAAACAAGGAAATACAAATTGATTCCACCATCATTCAGCTCTGGTACAAGATAGAAATAAACTTTAAATATCCAAGTTTCAATACCACTGTTTAATAAACCTCAATCCTTTCAGAATCTATTTTCATTTTTGCGGATATCAAGGGGACTCTCTAGGACTGACTGTCAACAGCTGATTGAATAGCGAAGCTAACTCACGCTCCAAGTAATTGTAATTTGTTTCTAACCTTATTATCCATCTAATATTAAGAGGCGTTCGATCCTTTAATTTGTCAATAAAATTTTTACCTGATAACAGCAGATATTGTTTTCTATGTTCTATTCCTGTGTTAGACTTTTGCCCTCCACTGCTTATATGTATATATGAGTATATGAACTCTCATTCGTACGCACGGGTATGTATCCTGTCCAAATTTTATGCATTTTAAACATTGAAATCTAAATTTCTCAAATTGTAGCAGACTCATCCGTAATAAAATTAAGCAAAAACAGAAAGAAAAAATGCCAAAAAAAACTGTCACCAAATAAAATTGTCCATAGAAGTTTTACAGTGTCTTCCACACATGTATTCTACATAGACAGGATCATGCATACCATAGCATACAAATACGTAGGATGTATGGTATGTGTATGTTTCATACACATGCATATAAAAATATTTACTAACACAAGAAAAAAAACGCCTTAATTACACAGACAGAAAACTTTAATTCCTGTGCTCTCTGCCGCACTTCCATTTCCTTTAAATAAGGACTTTAGTTTTGTTATGATCCTTAAAAAAACAACACAAATATAAAGTGAAGTATAGTTTACGGAATTGTATGCAAAACCATTAAAACATACCGAAATACCAGACCAAATTTGAATCATAAACCCCCCAACATTTACGCACCACAAGATGATGGACATGTAAATGAGAATGGGGGTGTGTTTGTGTAATTAAGTACATACCATATGTACGTGTGCATATAAATTTGAATTGGGTTCCTGCCAGTAGTTTATAAATTCTAAACTAAATTGAATTCTTTTTTTTTTTACTTAGTTGTCGTTGTTGTTGTGTTTCTGTTGGTATTTAAGTTTACAGTCTCTCGTAATCGTTTAAAATTTTCTTTCACTGGTTGTCACAATTAAATTTAATTTTTCCTTCCATATTTTGTCTTGTAGCTATAAGAGTTTAAATTTTTCCATTTATACGGACAATGGAGGTAGAAAATGAAAATGAAAATTTTCCAAATTGTGGTATACGAAATGCCGAATTCTTGTGAAAAATCCGAAATCGACTGCCTCGATTTTTCGTGCATGCACTTATAGTTGAAATCGACGTAGTCTAGTAGGTACTGTGTTGGCTTATTAGACATGAGGCTTCGGTTCAAACCCCAGGTCAGACAATCTCCAACAAAAAGAAATATTCCTTTGGCAACTTCCTCTCAGCAGATTTCATCAATATTCGGGTGTCTGTCAATCGGTTATTGAACCTATGAACTCGAATTTATCCACCATATTGCGAATAGTCCTCACTTGGGATGATTATGCCAATTGTAATTTGAGCGAAGAGCACTGTTTGTTGATCTAATAAAAAAATGTATTATTTAAACATAATGTTGAATGCGATATCCGTCCATGGTCATGGTCAACTCTGCCGCTAACTGCTTTGCGGATTTCAAAGCATTTGCTCTCTAAAATTTCCTGCTGGATTGAAATTTGTCAAGAGAGAGGCTATTTAATCTTTTATTAGTTTCTTCTTGAGGTACAGTATCCACAGCAACTCACTCCATAGAATGCTTCATGATTATCCTAAGGCTGTTAATGTATTGTACACAAGACATGTCGATTAAAATCCTTTTCAATTCTGTATGATAATGAATAACCTCTTCTGTGTATTTTAACTGCTCAGGATGGAAACGGAAACACTGACGAACTGGCACGGAAGGAATTGGAAATATCTGAGGAGGAAACGATATAGGGAATATATGCGCCCCTACATGAATACTTTTACAAAATGTATCTAGCAGGGGACACTGGGAGAATGAGAAAACAACTTGATTAGGACAAGAAAACGGTTCGCATTCTAACAGGATCTTTAAGGAGTCACTGCGCTATTGGCAGTTTCGCTGCCAAACTCTGTGTGCCCCACCAGGATTACTGCAGAAGTTAACAGAATGTGGAGGAAACTCAAACCTTTTATGCGAGTGCCATTCACTTCAGGGCCGATGTTATCGGTTTTTGGATGACAGAACGTTTGAAGATCTGGGCATGGTGGCGAACATGCGACTTAGGGAACTTCCCACCACTAACAAATCATGACAAGGGGCTTACCTCACACTGGGGGAAACAATTGGTCATATGGACCACCGAGTGAAGTTGCCTGTGAACGGCAAGCTAGCCGCTAACCTAATCTAACACTACTGCTCAGGAAAACATTAAACGAATTGAATTTAGAAATAGGTCTTCGATATTGAAAAATATTTAATTATTTTTTGTATTGTGTTTAGTATTTAATTTGTTGTTTTATTTATTTTAATTTGTTTAGTCCTTTAAAATAATACGTTTTTTTTTTGTCCAGCCCCACACTCATTTAACTTCAGATATCAGTTTTTAATCCCCAAAAGTTACAATTGATTGCAATCAAATGTCAGTGTATGTATGCAAATATATAAATATATTATGTGTTTGCAAGTGTATGTATAGATGGATGTGTGAGTGTTTAAATTGCTTTTATTTACATATCGAATATCAACATCTGTTTACAACAAATAGTTTATACGAGTATTTAAACAACATTTAGAATGTTTATTTACAATTTTGTTTTAAATTAACAGCAATGGCAATAGCAACAACAGAAACAACAACAAGATACTGTGATACTGTATATGCTAAGAACAGCAACAAATATACAGTCTTTTGTATTTGTAAAACGGTTTTGATATTGAAATTGAAAATGATTTAAACTCAACCATGTGAAAATCAATTAAATTTGACCACAACAGCTATTAAGTAGTTCTGTTGTTGTGTTATTGTGAGTTGAGTGTTGCAAGTAACATGTAAGTGTGTTTGGTTTCGTATTGCATGTTGCAAACTTAACTTAACAACGAGCACACTTTATTCGTACTTTAACCTCTGTCTGTCCCTTACAATACAATGCGAAACGATAATAAGCAAATAGAACATCTAATTACAATACATACATGGAAAAAGAGAGAGAAAGAGAGAGAGAGAGAGGGAGAAAAACTCTAGCTCCTTACAAATAAGGTGAAAGGGAATGTAAATAATGTGTGTGTTCCTGTCTGACCGTATAAACGAGCATTCAAGAGACTCCACTCCCTGTATACAGCGAATGGCCAGTGGATATGATGTATTTGCATATAAATTCTCTTCAACAGACAAAAAGGTTAAAGTGGTAAGAAACGTTATTTCGTAGTAGTAGTAATGGTAGCAGTGGCAATGGCAGCTACCACAACCCTAACGCAATAGCAACAACCACAATAATATAAAAAAAAGGTTTAACAGGATAATAGTTTTAAGTGGAGATGGTGTTGCAAAGCAAAAAACAAACAAAAAAACCTCTCGTTCGGTTTATATTAGAGAGTGAATTGCACAAATTCTTAACAATATTGTATGCATGTATGCGTATAAAATTTAACACTAATACAACCAACCACATATGTATACTAACACTGCTGCACATAACTTAAAGTCGTCATTTGGTTGTGAAACATATAAACATACCATGGGCGCCAGCACCACTCATTGTATTGTTTTGTGGCATTTCAGGCACACAGCCACAGCACTGTTAAATAAATGAACTCACACACCAACACACACAATACAATACAATACAACTCTATGAATACTTAAGAATCAATATATGACAACAACAACAACATATGAAAATATGTAAACGAGTACTACCGAACAGAGTGTCTTAATCATGGAGTTTTAAAGCGATATTCTAAGCGAGTTTTAAAGATATTGTCTATTTCCCCGGGAAAAGGGCCAATTTTTCAAAATTATACGTTATTGAGGCCCCTAAGCAGTGAGGCATACCCAGAACCTTGTGAGTCAACCGTTTATAGAGCTACGCTTGTCCCAGATCAAGCTTCCTGGGTAGGATCTACTCGACAGCCAGGTTGTACTGTCCGAATCTTAACCCAGGATGAACGAAACAGCAAATTTTTCTCTACCTCGTTTACTACATGGCCTCTGTTCTCTCGTGGTTTCGCCATCTGGAGAGGAGTATCCCTTAGTAAGGCGCCGCTTGCACTCTTTCTGCAGAGGTTGCTACTCGGAAGAGTAGAAAAAGAAAGTCACTTATTTGGCACTGCTCATCATTTGCTCAAAAGCCATATAGGAGTAATCGGAACTCCATTCTTATAATCCCAGACAAAACTGCTAGAAGTGAAATTGAAGTACATAACCCGGTATATAAGGGTTCCTAAAAGTCTTAAGCCAATCGACTCCTCCGAATGGTGTGCATTAGTGTCTTTTCCTTTTAATAAAACGTGCAAGCACATATGAGTCCAATGAGTTGGTCTATGTGAAAACGTTAAGTGATTATTTAACGGTGACGCAAACCAATCTAATCTAATGACAAACGACAAGCTTTTCTTTTTGTTTCATTGGGGCGACTTATATCTGAACAACGCTTGTAAATTGTAGGAAAATTGTATCAAAATAATGATTCCGTGCATTTTATGGCGTAAATAGTCATCACCTAGAGTGGCTAATTTGAATAACAATGGATCGTTTTTGAAGCACGTTTGCTCTTACTGAAGCTGTCGCCGCTGTGTAGGAAAGCTTTGACGAATATTCAAATCAATCAACTGTCGATGTTCTCAGCAACTGGGATTGTGAGCTTCCACCTTATGGAAGATTTTAAGAAAGAATTTTGTTTTGAAAGATTTTGAAATTTTATTTGCTGACACCAGGACGGAGCCACATGCCATACAGCGCGTCTGCATTGATTTACTCAAAGGAACTTTGAAATGTAGTACTCCTGATAATTGTTCATCAAAATCGTGCTATTTAAACCTATTGGATTATTTTCGGTTGAGCCACAAGAAAAAGGGGGCCAAATCGCATGATAACGGTGATCTCCACTCGAGACGTTCATTCACTTAAATTCCTCATATGGCATCTGCTGTGAGTCAACCACTTGCCGTTGTGTCCCGATCATACAGTTCAGGGCGTTTACAGTGATTGCCTCCCGTCGTTTTAAAAGGCTGGACTGATGCCGCTTCCAGTCCAAAATCTCCATCAAACACATAACAGACGTTCAAACAGAAACTTTTAAAGAATGCATAAAACGCTCTTGCATCTAATGTGGATAGGTATTATCTCCAATTCGGTATTTTGTTTGTTCAGAAGACGAAAGAAACAGAAAGACAGGGGGTGGGAGGAGATTGAAATAGTAAGAGTCGAAATCAGGCTGGACACTGACACATTAGGAGATTGAAATGCTTTTCTGCTTCCAATAAGGCAGTTATCTGAGACAATTGAAATTGTATATGGTTGTCCATGTGTTTTAAGGAGAGAAGATAACCAGTTATTTTATAATTCATACAAGTCTTATGTCCTCTTACTGCTCAAAAAGCTGTTACGCCTTGCATCACATTCGGAAACCATTTAGTTTAAGGAAAACAATGAGAAGCTGTGAACTGGCTAGTTGATCAGCAATGCAATTTCTAATAGCATCTCTATGCACTGAAACCCATAAAAGAGTTGCCCTTAACAGACCTGAACTTTAGAAATCCTTGGCATCCACAGACGAGGACGGATGTCGAAAAGATGTTTGTAAGGAAGTCGTTCATAATCTGGATGCAACAGAAAATTTAGAGATTTTCAGAAACAATTCGACTACTGAACAACCATTACACCGATTCCAAAACAACCATGATCTCCGCCAGGAAAACACTAAAGTAATCAGGCAGCCTATAGGAAGGATCCTTAATGCATTTTCAATGAAAATTAGGGTCAGTTGACAACTGATTCTTACACTATACTTGGTGTGGGTGTTCATTTTATTCAAGTGTGACTGAACACGAAGTTTAAAAACGACATCAATCGCCTGAGTTGAGAACCTTATTCATGGTAATTGGTTGCCCTTAGAATCAGAAGACTGTTGAAATGAAATCTCCGAAAGAAATGTTAGACTACGACGACAACCATTTCGAAAAGTATAATTTATCTGATTTCATTAAATTCTTCTTAAAATTGGCATCTACACCAGACAGATCTTCATGAGCTGTGCGACCAAAAACCTATTTTTTGTTCATATTATTGTAGTCTTGCGAACCAATAAATTGCTGCCATCTAGTTATGTGAGCTTGGTAATGTTGTGTGTAGCATATACCAACATTTATTGAATATTAATTTAAGAACCACTGCTTTACAAGCGCATTAAGTCATTCATGCAAAGTCCTTGTTTTAAAACCTTCATCTTTGTAGTTTTATTTGCCTGCGTACTATTGTACTGAGTTTTGTTTACCATACCAGCAGAGTTCTAGAAGTTTATAAATATTATGACCACGCCAATGATTCAATAAAACTTAAATGAAAATTGTGAGCACAAATGGACTTTTATTCACTTACCAAATTTATATACTTTCATACTGGCAATGTAAAACAGAAATCGTTTTCTGCAAAAGAATTATAAATTTTATAATATTTATCAAGTAAATTAATCATGATCCTACTAATAACTTTATGAGATTGATGATATTGATTTTAGCATTCATATTACAATATTAGTTTAGGATGAAGTGGTAGCTTTGGTTAGCAAAGCTCACTTTAGCACGCATAACAGCTCGTTGTGACGCCATAGGTACTATTTAGTATTGGAAAACTTTTTCAACAGAATATATCCGAATTCCAATGAAATCACGAAGTCCAGCATTGCCCTTGATAAATGATGAAACCACATTACTAAAGGAAAGAAAGTCTATCGATATCTGTAGATGCCAGATCGGTCAAGCTATCCAGACTGTTCCTGTAAGGCAACTTTCTACTCTATTTGTTGATGAAGTGTGTGATAGCCTGTCTCATCCTTTGTTAAGCTATTGTTCCTCAACAACAGTCGTTGCTGATGACTTTCATATGAACAGCAATGAGATAATAATTAGTAATCACTTCAATCATTATAAGCAAGTTGCCTCTATTTATTGTTTCCCAAGTGAATCAGAGAGCGGCCAGATCAATCATGTTCTGAAAGCTTTCAGTATCTATCTTACTGCATTGTCGTTTTAGGCTACCAAAATACCTCCAGGACATTTCAGAACTAATGCAGACAATGGTAACATTAGAATGTGTAGCCTTTTAATTGTTAAAGCACTTCTAATAACTATGGATGTCGTGTGAACAATATATAAGGCTTTTAGCCATGCTCAGCTTCTCGTAAAGATTATAACATATCTACCGTCTACCAGGTAATAAGTTGGCCAATTCACTAATCTACAGATTGCAGAAACTTGCACTTGAAAAAAACTAGTCCGACAAGCTAAATTTAATCCTGCCTTCTAGTGATTCAACAACTTTTTCAAAGCCCTACATAGATTTACGTCGATGGGTGGGTATTGGGAAGGTATCGTAACAGATACTGAAGCAAAACTCGCTCCGCGTCCACGGAAAACTGGTCAGGCTTGCCCATCATCGCAATGTCTAAAGTATCACTTCTGTTAGGGGAAGTATTGCGGATAACCCGAGTTGGTCGATTCTATGACGATTTCAGCAGTTGGACCTCTCTTACGGCTTAAATATATTGGACAGTCTCATTCATGCAACAATTAGAAGTGAGTGATCGTTCACAAAGTCATAGATGTGCTCATTAGGTGCTAGAGCTACTAGTTTTGAAAAATTACTTCAGTAATGAAACTTAATTTTCATATGACGGTTACATCACCGCGCAGAATTGCTACTGAAGGGCTTCGATAACTCAGGAGTAAACTATTCCCTGTGGAGAACCTCATACGAAGGCTGGTGTTTTCTCCTGGAATGCATTAGTGCTACACTTGCTATAAATATATGATCTGATGATACATTTCATCACTACGGAATCAAAATATTGTATTTTAGATGATACGCATTCTGAACTAGTGCTCTACATGTCTATCGTGCTCTGTCAAAAAACGGGTTACTAATCTCAGCTTATTGCTGAATAGTCCAGTGCATGACTCAAATAATGAAGTCATTGTAATAATCAATTCTGTTTGTATGTATGTATGACTCGAATCTCCTCATATTGTGTATGACCTCAAAAGTATATGGTTTAAGAAGAATCTTGGCGTTTATCCTCCCTTTTTCTTTTTTCCATATAAAAGAAAGTTTCTGCCTGCTCATTGCTATAAATTCTCACATGTCGTAGGACCCAGTATGTAGCCCAGAATGTAGCCCTATTTCCCCCTAGATGGACTATATTAACACCTACCTATGTCTGTAATATATTTCAAATGTTTTCAACAGCAATCCCATCCTTATCTATTGTATACTTACTGCCCTGCTTTTTGATTCAATACTTTGTTGTTTTAGCATTTGTAAAGCCCTTTTGCAAAAATTCTCCTAAATCCTAATGCGTGAAGTAAACTTGTTTTATTTTCAATAACATGACAGTAACTTTTCCTTCATAAATCCAATGTTTTTACTGGCAACAACAGCAAGAAAGAATAACTGCAACAAATATTACAGAACATTATCTCTTAACATGTAGAAAATTTTATTATTACAGGCATTACGATAGTATACTCGTGTATATGCCTGCATGCATGCATGCATCATGCATAATGATTTAAGTGCAAAATATCATCTGCATATCACACCCCTTTTTTTGGTAATAAAAATAATCATTTGCCACTAAAGGTAAGATAATCTTTAAATAAGACAAATACACTGACTCTGGCTTACACATACACTTACACTTTTACATACACAGACGATACTAAGATACTAAGCCATTAAGTTTCTTGTGTGTAAAAATGATTTTCATACAGGATATGTTTGAAGATATGAATGAAATCATATGCAGCACACAGAGGCGATTATGCTGGGGCCTGCATGTGCATAAAATGATTTGGTTTTGTTTTGTTTTGTTTTTCCTTTCTCTCATGTTATCCTTTTTGTTGTTCATGTTGTTTGTGTTGTTGTTCGTGTTGCTGTTATATTGTGATGTGAAAAATCCTGTGTGTAGAGCATAATTTCTCTATAAAATAAATATTTTACTCACCCGTATTTAGTCTTCTGTTTTGTTTATCCATTCACTGCTTATCTTTAACACTCCTGACCATTTTCACCTGCGGAAGAAGAGAGAGAGAGAGAGAGAAAATAACACGCACATCTTCATCTATACATGGTACATTGATAAGGATTTATACACCACATATCCACATATCTACACACATACACACATACGTATTTAAATTAAATCCTTTATTTGCAAAGATGTTTATAAATGTCCGTTATGACATTTACTTTTGCAGTTGTTGTTGTTGTTTAAGTGTTTAAATTAGAATCTCTGTGGCATGTGTATGTGTGTGTATCTGTTTATACACTACTTATGTATATATTTGTATGTGTGCTCACTAATTAAGTTATTTTACCACAAATACAACACAAGATTCTTCTTAAGTGTGTGTATTTGTATGTATGTATGTACATATCTAAACTGTTATGTTAATTGCAGGTGTGATAATGCGTTTGTGTTCTCAGTTGATAAGTCGGGGGGCAAAAGTCTGAAGGATGAAATAAATTGAGTAATGTATACAGTGCGTGACAAATATATGTCTTCATAAATATATCAAACAAGAGACTATATCCTGCTTTATAGCCTTTTCCCAACCATGACATAATGTACGGCATAAAAGTTATTTAAATGATCGATTCTGGATTGATCGCAGCACTTTATCCTTTGGTGATAGTTTTTAATCACTTTCTGGAAAATTTCAAGCGGTATATTGGCTGTATGTTGCGAATGTTAACCTTCACATGCTCCAACATTGGCGTATTATTTGCGTGCAGATAAGTTCTTTGACAAAACCCCACATTTTGATACCCGTCCTGAACTCTTCTGTGTGGTTCCTACTTGGCTTGAAGTCGACGTAGCCTATTGGATAGTGTGTAGGCTTATTAGATGAGAACCGCTGGTTAAGACATCTTCTTTCAAACACTCTGAGAGTAAATAAATTTGTCATGAAAAGTTACCCCAAAATCTATAAAAAATAATACATACAACATGTGTGGCGTGGGAAGCTAGGTTGTAAACTTGGCTAAAGGGTTGTAATGAGCAATTTATTTAAAAAAAATAAGTATGATCCTTAGCACTGTCTTGTCGAAATCGTATTCCGTTTCCGCATTTATAATCACCAAATGCAAGCCAAAAACGGTCGATTATCAGATAGTCACAGCGCTCTGAATAGACGTTAACGGAGTTTAAGGTCGCCTTCGAACGACAGGTTTGAAAATCTTAAAGTTTTTACCAGAAAAGCGAAGGAAGAACTATTTTTTTATTTCGGTTGGTACGTTATGTCTGTCACACAAAAAATGTTTTCTTTTGCTATTGCTATTGCTGCCACTGTATAAATCAGGCTGAATTTGACCATGTTGACATGGCTATGTTGACTTTGACGACTGCTGAGGTTTGACATACACCTGCGACTTGAAAAACCCTACAAAAGAAAACTCTACCGGGGTAAAATTACAGGATTTCGGTGTCCCGTTCAGTGAGATGAAGATTGCTTTCGAATTGCTTATGGAGAATATCCAATGTAGCATGAGCTGTAAGCTACGTAACGCCGCTCTGTTGAAACCACATATCGTTGATGTCTAGAATATCGAATTCAGAAGTTGGTAATCATTGATCTACAGAGCTCGTCGTTGACAGTGATATCTTGGTCAACTTCGTTCTCATAGAACTATGGACCGATGACGCCGTCAATCCAAAATTCACAGCAAACCGTGATTTTTCAGAATGAATTAGTGCCTTTTTGATCTCATGTGGATGGCACATAATTTAACATTACAACTCTTCATTCAGGATTACGACCTAGCTTCTCATACCACTTACGTTGTGTGTGTTAATTTTATATATGAGTGGCGGGACCTACAGTTTAAAATCGTCTCCGAGCAAAAGATTTTTGAGAAACTCTTCATGGCAATTGAAGATTTTGACAGAAATCTGCTAAAAGGAAGTCGCTGGAGAAATATTTACTTATATTTCGTTTTGGTGAAGATGTCTGAGCTAGGGTTTGAACCCTGGCCTTACGTCTAATAGGTCAACACACTACTACACTACACTGTGGATGTATGATGGCATGTATTGAAGTAAAGTTATTTATCTTAGCGGGTAATCTGCACTGAATTGATTTTATCACAAGAATTTTTAACGTTTCATTACTTATGACAGGCACTGTCATGGTATACGCATGTCATGCCAAACAGCTATTTTAATGATAATTCTTTGATTTAAATTAACAAATAATTTTCCAAAAACTAATTTCTAACATTAATGCAATGCAACGTACACAAACAAGTTTTAAATCACAATGATACGATGTATGTTGCCTGTGTTCATGTTCATGTTGATGTTTGTGTATTTGTATTGTTATGGTATGGATATACTGCCGTAAAATAGTTTATTTTTATTTAATCATGTTCCAGTTGGAGTTTTAAGGAAAAACCGCAAAATTATTTAGTCATTCTAATTAATTAGATTAAATGATTAAAGACTTTTATATGTACAGAAGAGACTTGTTGTGTTTTTTGGTTTTAAAAGCAATAATGTCCCCCCAGGCCGAAATGGAAACTGCAAATGCATTGCTTTTGGGTGTGGTCTTGTATTTTATTGTGTATTTAAATGAGGCACACGCTTTAGCAAATAATTTAAATGAAAAGAGTTTTTTTTTTTTTTCTATACAACGTACATACATATATATATTGATGAAAATGACACAACGCTCGCCTGAACTGGGTTCCAGGCCACTGTGGCATAACGAAGAGGCTGACAAACTTGCACGGAAGTGATCGCAGATGTCTGAGGAAGAGACGGTAGAGGGGATATAGGCTCTCCTACAAGAATACTTTTTTCAAATTGGAAAAGGCAGCAAGGAATTTAAACAATTGGTGTACCAACACGCCTCTTTACCAAATTTGAAAACTGCCGTATCCAACACTGCACAGAAGAAAAATCAGGGAACTACTTGAGTTCTACAAGAGAAGAAATCGCACTCTAACAGGAATTTTAAGGGGATACTGCGCTATTGGAAGTTTCGCTGACAAGCTTGGTCTGCCCCACCAGAATTACTGCAGAAGCTGCCAGGATGTGGAGGAATCGTAATCGGTACAACATCTTTTATGTGAGTGCTGTGCACTTCTAGACAGTCATCATCGGTTTTTCGATGACAGAACGTTTGTAGACCTGGACAAGGTGGCGAACGTGTCACTAAGTGAACTGGCCGGTTTCATTCGGAGCTCGTAGTAGTTCAAATCCACCATTAACGGATCATGACATCTCCCACTTACCTCACACTGGTTAACACAATAAGCCATATGGGGCCCCGAGTGAACTTGCCTGTGAACGGCTAGTTAACCACTAACGTAACCTAAATGCTGTGGCCTTTTGGAAGCTGAAAGCTATGTCTTTAGAAAAAGTTGTCTACACTTGAAGTCGACATAGTCTAGCGGGTAGTATGTTGGCTTATTAGACAAGACCCCTTGGTTCAAGCCCTGGTTCAAACATCTCGAACAAAACAAAATACGACAATAATATTTCTTTCTGCCATTTCCTCTCAGCTGTCTTCTGGTAAAAATTCCGTGAGTAAAATAAAATTTAGTCGCCGTAGTCTGGTAGGTAGTGTGTTGGCTTATTAGACGTAAAGCCCGGGTTCGTTTCCCAGGTCAGGTATCAAAACGAAATATGGAAAAAATATTTCTTTGGCGACTGCCTCTCAGCAGATCTCTATCAAAAACTCTGAGAGTAAATAAAATTGCCATGAAGAGCTTCTCAAAAATCTGTCGTTCGGAGTCGACTTTAAACTGTAGGTCCCGCCATTCATGTATAAAATTAACCCACACAACATAAGTTGTGTGAGAAGCTAGGTTGTAGTGACCAATTATGTATGTGTATGTAAAATAAAATTGCCATGGAAAGTGTAACAAATATATCAATCGCAGTTGATATTAAACAATAGGTCCTGTCTCTCATGGAAAAAATTGACACACCCAACATGAGTGGTGTCAGAAGCTAGGTTGAAATCCTGACTAATGGATTATAATTTGCTATTCTACCCTTATTCTATTGTAAACATTTTTGTTTTTGCCAATATTATTAAATTTTATTTAAAGTATGTTTTAAATTTTGTTTGTTTTAATTGTTGCTCTTATTGGCTTTTTGTGTTCGAATTCTATTTTAAATGAATACCTTCACCCATTTTAATCTTCAATTAATTAATTCACATTTTTAGGCTTTTAATTCTATTTATTTAATTGCACCCTACACCACTAAATTTGGTGTTGATGACTGGTTGAATAAAGCTGACTCTTTAAGTATATTTTTTTTTATTTTTTTTTTTTATTGACGTTAAATTTACAAGATGTGTCGCAATAATTGTGGTTAAATATGTTTACCGTGGCATACAACTTGTTTACATGGTTTATAAAATGTTTCACTAACTCAAAGAAAATGCCTGTCAGGAAACTCGTTCTATTCGACCCATACGTTAGGATACGGAACTGTTAAATGTCCGCTAAAGAAGTTGTTGACAAGGTTCCAGATTCTGTACACAGCCTATATGTACACAGCCCATATGTACATTGTACATAACACTTACTTAACTTAAATGGTCATTACAACCCTTTAGACAGGATTGCAACCTAGTATCTCAAGAGTCACACCTATGTTGTGTGTGTTACTTTTATCTATAAGTGGTGGGACCTACAATTTAATGCCGACTGCAAATGAAAAATTTTGTGAGAAACTTTTCATGGCAATTTTTTTGCTCTCAAATCTCTGTTGAGAGGAATTCGCAGAAATAATTATTTTTGTTTTTTTATAAATTATCGTTTTGTTAGGATATCTGAGCCAAGGCTTGTACCAAGGACCCTCGCCTAATAGGCCAATGCACCTCTTACAGACTACTGAAAATATGTCTACCAATTCCACATTGCATAGGATATAGACATAGATAGGAATTGTCTCACTGTCATAAAGAACGTTGTTGCCAAGAAAATACAGTCAGTTGGAAGTAGATTCAGTAGAGTATTGAGAGACACGGAAGTGCTTGTCCTCCATATTCCCAGTGCCATTCACCGTGCTATAACTTTGTAAGTGACTATCAATCGTATTATGGGCTTAGTTCCCCGCGAAAACAAAAGCTTTTATAACACATCTAGCAGTTATGCGTTCGTAATCACACCTAAGTACCTAATATTATTGGATACTAGCATAGATTCTGAAACATAATACTTCGTTCTAGATCCTGATGGCCCAGGTTGCAGTCTCTGAAGGAATTCATTCTTTATAATGCTTGGATTGAACGCAAAACATTCCCTCGATGGCGATAACCACTTCCCTCAGAATTGAGTTGTAAACAAGGAGCTACAGAAGGGGAAATAATCCTTCCTATGTATGTATTACTCTTTCCTTGGCTTCTAGCCTATGGAAGTAGTGATTGTCCCACATATTGGCGCAGTAGTTAGGCAATTACCAATAAAGTCCTTCACCTCAAGATAGAGGCAGAGGTGTTCTCTGGCAAAGATGTGAAGATTGCTGAATGCGACTACTTGATAGAAGCATGCAGTCAATTTTTATTGTCTCAACTTCGGAGATTACTTAGTGATGCTGACCGTTTTATTTAGGTTGTCTACATGCCTGGGTTAAGTAAAGCTAAGTACTTTACGTAATGATGCTGAGTACCTTATTGGTATTCTCTAAATGCAGGGGGATTACTTAATAAAGCTGAGTACTTTAGTTGGGCTGTTAACACGCTACGTAATGATACTGAGTACCTTATTTGTAGTGTTTACAAGCCAGTTATCTCTTAATATCCTAACTACCTTATGTAGAGCTGTCTAAGGTGTTAATAGATAGACGTAAAGGATGGTGGTTGAAATTTCAGATACTCTAACCATATCATGACTATCGTCATGGCGATTAAATAGCTACTCAGTAGCGGAATTCTTCCTAAGAATATGCTGGTATACTATGAAGTAAAGTAACTTCCGAAAATCATATGACCATGAGTGCCGATTATTTTTGAGAAAAATTACTCTGAGGTTTCATAGGGAAATACATGGAAACCATGTTTCGAACGCACTGTGATGTGATTATTGTGCAAAATCCCACTCCTTGGCTTGCGCTTCCTGAGAAGAAGAGAGGACCTATTAGATTGCTAAGTTAAGCAGGCTGAATCTTAATTCTTCAATTCAACGGTACGTATACTTTCTTTAATGGGGCGCAATGAAGGGTATTTCGAACATCGCAGGGTACAACAAATATTGTGCTTTAGAACGATATAAAGGCGTTCATAATTGTTGCCAATTCTCTATATTGTTTACACTTGAAATTATTTTAATTTCCACTAATCGCTGGTATGTGCAAATATTTTAAATTTTTAATTAAATTTCTGTAAAGCGTTTAAAAGCAAAAAAACAAAAATTATTTTAAAAAATTTGCATTTTTATAATCGAGGCAATTGGAAAATATTGGAAAATATTGTTTTGCCAACAAAATGCTTAAAGCGAAAATTGTTTATTAAAAATTTAAATATTCTATAAAAAACGGAAGAAAGAGAAAGAGAGATATAAAGAGAGAGAGTTTAAATATAATTTTCAAAAATAAAAAAAAAACTTTAACTCACATACACTATCTTTTGCTGTTGATCACAAACACATGCCTGTGTTTTATTGTATAATCGCCTTAAGAAATTATTTTTATTTAAACGAATACACACACAGGAACAAAAAATTAAAAAAAAAAACTCACACACACTATCAAAATATAGGGAAATTGCGTGTTTTGCATATAATCTATGAAATAAAAAATAAAAAGCAGAAATTATAGATAAAAACAAGCATTTTTTCAACTTTTGTTTTTGCTTTTGAACTGCAACCATGTACGTGACTGTGTTAGCCCTGTGATAATGTTTTGCCCTTTTGCATGGCGTATTTGTGTTCGAGTGTGTGTTTAATTTCTTTTTTATACATTGTTTTTGTTACAACAATAAATTATGCAAAAAGTTGAAAAGAAAAAAAAAATAGGAAAAGAAATAAAGGAGAAGAGAAAACGTTTTTAAATGACCAACAAAGTAAACAAAGTACACACATATGGTCAATAGTGCATGGCTATCTGGAGTTAGGGTTTATAATAGGGAAACTCCTAAAAGGTTTTTTCTTTTTGGATTCCCCTTTATTGCATAAGTAATCTGGACAAGCTCAATTTACGCCTGTGTCTGGCACTGGTTTTTCAAAAAAAGTTTTCAATTCCAACTGCCTTAGAACCTATTGATCTGCAACTCCTTAACGACTCGCATCAAATCTTATTTATTTTGCACTTTTTAAAGACAACCCTTTAGTCAGGTTTACAACCTAGCTTCTCACACCACCCATGTTGAGTGTGTTAATTTTATACATGAGTGAGACGCAGAGTTTTAAATCGTTTCCAAACGGCAGGTTTTTATGAAACTTTTCATTTCAAATTTATTTTCTCTCCGAGTTTTTATCACAAATCTGTGGAGAGGAAGTTTGTTGGAGTTGTCTGATCTGGGGTTTGAACCATGGCCTCACGTCCATTAAGCCAACTCACTACGTACTAGATTGCGGCGACTATGGTACAGTAACCTGCATAAAATTTTGTGATCTTGAGTTTACGGAGGTTGAACAATGACATTAAAATTATTTCATCGTTTAGATATCCTCGCCACATGCCAAATATTAGCTTTTATCTGATCAGCCAATCACCCACGTGTACATATGAAACGGAGTCTTCCATGAAGACTCCCATCGGTGTACTTACGGAGCTGGCAGTCTATGATGTGTTACAGGGCATAGGTATCCATATTGCTTCGGTTAATTTGAATATTGTCCACTCGTTTTACGGTAGCATTAAGGAACTCACTAGTAGCATTAAGGCTCTTACAATATTGCCAGACTCTGCTGAACACGTATGGACAAGAAGAGAATTGACTCACTTCTGTCCTTAAACCACATGGCCATCTATCACACAATAGTGATCCTTACGGGCCATTGTCCTTTTGGTAGGCATGCCGAAAGACACAGCACTCCGACTAATAACTCGTCCAGGAGCTGTGGGCCAGAGGAGTGCGAAGATAATGTCTTGCAACTCATCTGGTAGTGTCCTGCTATTGTCATAAAGAGGCGGATATTTCTGACCTCTCATTTTCTGATATCGTTGACCAAGCTCTCTAATATAAAGATTGCTGCAATAGCAATACTTATTTTGGAATCGGGATGGTTTTATCTAGGGAGTGGTTGACACTCGGGTAGAATTAATTGGGTAGAATTAATTAATGGTTTGCCTTCGTGAGGATACGCCACCTAACCTGACTTAAAGAAGAACCTTCGCATATAAAACAAATCAATTTTCTCCTTGCAAAATTTGTTGTAATTTGTTTTAATTTGTATGCACTTCTCACACAATCTTCCGCTTTAACCACTTAGTTTACTGTTTTTACTTCCTTTAAAAATGAATACCACCTTAATGCGATTGTATTTGCGATATTATCGCATATCGATTTTGATTATTTTGCTAAAATGTTTTTGTTAAGTGTGAGAGGCGAATGTGTGTGTGTTCGTTTGTTGTGTGTGTGGGCATTTGTTTGTATTTAATTTCCAAATAAATGTATTTGCATATGTAAGGTCTAGTAAATACAACTAAAAACCTCCTGGGAAGTTTATGTTGTTTTTTTTTGTGCATTTGACATAAACGTTTATGTGGAGCTTGAAACAGCAGCTATAAACTAATTAGAAATCTATGAATGTGAAAAAGGAATCAATCCTACATTTGGACTCCAATTTAATTAAGCTTATACAAAGACTTTTAAGGTAAAATGTTTGAAATGTTAGACTACAAATACGACTAACCAGTTGCAAACCCAGGAGAAGTGTTTTATAACGCCTTTAAAATTTTATAAATTAGAAGACTTGAATCCTTTACAAATAATCTCATCCATAAAGCCACCTGAACTCAGCCAGCGTCCGACTGACCCAAAGATAGATGAGTTCAAAATGTAATATTTCTGGTGGCATGATTATAAAATGCAACGAAAACAACCATTTCTGAAGCTCATGATTATGGGAAATGAAAAATGAGTCAAGTGTGGCAATAGTATACGAAAAAAATGTGTATGAAGCAGGGAGAATCTCGCCAAAGCCACTAATATCTTTGGAAAGGTAAGATTCTACAACCTAGTCTTGCGATTTGATTTGATCTCTTATATCAACAACCAGATTGAAGCAAGCAGTTCAAATAAGACAGCTGGAGATAACCACCAGGAAAGCTGAGACAATGCAAGGCAACATACAATGACTCGACATAAACTATGAAAGCTGGGATGGAAGTTTTGATGCATCCACATTATTGTCCACACTTATTATTAGACGTGAGACCACCCTTCAAATCCCGGGTCAGACATCTCGAAAAAACTTTAAACTGTAGGTACCGTCATTCATGTATAAAATTAACACACACAACATTAGTGGAAAGTGAAACTTGAATGTAATCCTGACTGAAGGGTTGTAATGACCACTTATGTATGTTATGTATGAAAGTAGGTCGCAATTATGACCAACTATGTATGCATGTTATCGATTAATGTATGTATGTTATCGATTAATGTTTGTATGTTATCGATTAATGTATGTATGTTATCGATTAAAGCTCAATAAAAATTTATGTGAATAAGGTTGGTTTCGAATATAAGAAAAATATGTCTCAAGGGAAAGGTTTTTGTACCAGAATTATCCTGAAAAACTCATTACAACTTCTACCAATACCATGACACAAAAAAATTCAACAGAGGCTGATGTTTCTATCATTCAGAACCAGCTACAGGCTGCCAATCAACTGCTTATTTGAATCAAACTTCATTTACAAATTGAAGCAAAGCAAAGAGAAAAAAAATGGGAAGAAAAAGATGAAGGAAAAGAGGAACGTTAATGATACTAACTAATTCATCTCAACTGAATATTTTGCAAGGATTTCAATGAAGTGGTCTCAGAGTGTAATTGTATGTCGTTTGTTGTATGTTTTCAACGTTTAAGCATGTTTATAATTGTGTTTATATAGCCAAGTGTATGCAGGATATGTAAGTATAATGTGTGTATATGTGTGTGTATGCATATGTACATGTATTTGTATAAAAATTTCATTTCAGTGGTTTTCATTTAATCGAAGCTAAACAACAAAACTGTTAAATCATTATTATAATTATAATTATTATTTCTACAATGACAACAACGGCTACAACAATAACTTGAACGATAACTATGACCACGAGCAGTAACCACTACAAATAATATTGATATACAAGCATACATACATTCATACACATACTCTCTGTCTCTCTTATGGTATACCCTGACGTACTATATGTATGTATGTATGTATTAAACCATAATTATATGTTATTGTCATTACTAGCATTGCTTCTGCTATTATTGTCATTATTATTTGGTTGTTGTTGTTTGTTTTGTTGTTTTATTTGCATTATCATATTATTTATTTATGCAAATTACTCTGGTTCATTGTACAACAATTTGTTTCATGTCAAAATATTTATACGTTAAAAATAAATATTATTTGTAAACCAACAAAACGGAGAGAGAGAAAGAGAGAGAGAGAGCGAGTGAAAAAAATTAAATTCTATTATTAATTATTTTCATTACATTATTTTATTGTTTTTATTTTTAATTTTAATTTGTATTTATTTTTAAGGTTTTTTTTTCTCTATTTTCTTGTTGTGTTTTTAATACAAATATTATTAAAAGCCTCTTTGTTTGATTTTATTTTACAAACAACAATTCGTTTGTTAAATAAAATATACACAATATTTTATAATACATTTATAATGAAATATTTTATACAACCAATTTTTTTATGACAAATTGCTTTTGGAACAATTGTTTCTATCGATGAGCATTCTCAGAAATATGCCCTTATGCCCTGTGCCAATAATATTTGCAAATAAAAGAGAGTTCCTTTGCTTTTAAATGAGTTTTCATGTCAATTCATTTGCCTTTACTATTTATCTTAAACGGAATTTAATGCTTATTTCAATACAAATAGTTCAATTTAATCCCATTCTACCACTCGTTCCGGAAGACATACAAATGTCTCCCTAGAAAACATTTATAGCGAGTGAACTGTACGGGCGATGCCTAGGGCATTATTTAAAGGCGTAAAGTACACTTAGTTTAATCCTCTCGGAGAATTTGGAATCCACAAAAAACGCCAGATAATTTATCCTCCTGTATAGAATTCGCTAAATGAAAAGTGTATGGTGAGAAATTTAAAAGTTAAATTTTTTTTTTATTATTTTATTACTATCATTATAAACAGCTTTAAAATATAAAAAATTTTAATATCTTTACAACTTACGAGATATTACCAAAAGGTAAAGCATTAAGAAAAAACAATTGAATTAAAAATTATGTTATGAACATTTATAATACATGTTTTCACAACTTAAGGTAAAAAGATAGGAAAAATCTTATTTCTAAAAACAAAAATAAAAATATAAGAAATTTTTATTTTACCCCTTTTTTTATCTTCAAAGATGAAGGTAGAAAAGACCTAAACATGCAAATTTCTTATTAAAGCATAGTTTGAGTATCTGTTACGATATTCGAATCTTTGTGTTAGTTTATCAAATACCGTTGCGATCAAGTCTTCGTTATAATTTCTGTGGAATATCTTCGAGGTAAATTATAAATGATCTTCAAGTTTTTGTTTTGAATTATTTGCAGCTTCTGTAAATAGCTTTTAGCACATTTAGTTGACCATACTTGACATCCATAGGTCAATATTGGTCTAATACAAATTTCAACGGCCACTGGAAGTTTTGTTAAAACTTTTCAATAACTTTAGTTTGTTTGCTGATAGATAAAGAAAAAATGAAAAAAACAAAAAAAAATTTTTTGTTTTAAAATCAGTGAAGTTTGTTTTTCGTAATACAGTTGCAGTGCATTTTACTTTCAATGCATGTAAAAATAAAAACTAAGCCGTATGAGTTACATGTAATACGTTGCTTTATTCATAACATATTGCTCATACGTATAAGTGCTTAGTGTGAGTTACATGTAATACGCTGTTGTATTAAAAAAATATTGCTCATACGTATGCATGTTTATTCTTTCACATCTGTAAAGTATGCAGCATTAAATTGAAAAAGAGGCAAAGAATTGAACAACATGGTGGGTAGGACATTTAAAAGTTTAAATTTAAAAATGCAACAAAAATGCAACAAAAAAAAAGGTTTGAAATTTTGCAAAATTTATTATTTTGTTGTGGAGTACAATTGTTACGTTTCGAAATGGAATATTATTTCATTCATATGGCTGTCGCGGATGGCCTCACAGTGCCTCATTTGATCGGACCAATTTTCGTGCACTTTTTCGAGTGCATCGGGGTCGTATCTTAGCAATGCCATCACGAATGTTGGCCTTCAAATGCTCAATTGTCTCTGGTTTATCGGCATAACAATTTTCTTTAACGGCTCCCCTCAGAAAATAGTCCAACGGTGTCAAATCGCATCACAATTTCGGCTAATTAAACGATCATCAAACGTTTGACGCAATCAAGCGATTGTTGCATCAGATGTGTGGTAAGTTGCACAACCTTTTGAAACCAAACATCGTTCATATCAATACCATGAAGAGCGGGTTCAAAAACATCGGTATCATGATCCGATAGGAGTCTCCATTGACCGTAATGATAATATGGGCAAACGATGCCTTCACTCGACAAGTCGCACCAAACAGTCACTCGGAATATAATGAATTATGTAACAGAATAGAATGAGATATGTATTGCCAGAATTGAAATAACCGATATTCAAAACAGCTAAACGACCCACCTGATACATATCTTGCATCATCGATTGAAAAACATGAGTTCTGTTTTGCGAGGATAGATGCCTAGACCACAAATCATTCGCATCTAATGTGTCTCTTTTGACTTCGTCAACCACATGGGAATCCACAAGTGCTTGAAGTCCTCTAAGAAAAACTCTGAGAGTAAATAAAATTGTCTCCGAAAAATCTGTCTATCGGAGTGCACATTAAACTCTATGTCCTGCCACTGAAAAATAAAATTAATACACACAAAATGGGTGGTACGAGATGATTGATGTGAGAAGCTAGGTTGTAATCTTGACTAAAGGGCTGTAACTACCAAATAAGTAAGATTCGTATTCGCATTCAAAATTAATAGGCAGTATTGCTTAAGAAATTTAATTACATTTTGAACATCTTAAGCAAGAAATGCAATCGACAATGTAAATTTAAAAGATATACAGTAAAGACGCTAATAATGTACAAGGTTTCATGCTTGTATTCTATAAGTTATATATGTATTTTCACATGTCCTCTTATTCCGTGACTGTATTAGCACTCCACATAATTAAAACAACAAAATATGTATTTGGGAGAGAGTGAAAACACTCCCTCGCAATGAATTAAATTATTTGTGCTTTAAAATTGGGTCATGCTTAGAGTATCATGTTGATTAAACCAAATCTCCTTCAACTTTTTATTAAAAATAAAATAAAACAAAACAAAACAAAAAAGCGAAAAAAATTATTAAAACCCACAACTACTGGTACGTTAGGAAAAAAGTACCAGAAGAGAAAATGATTAAGGGACTAAAACAACAACAACACTCCAAATGCATGCACTTGCAACAAAATACTAAAAAAGATTAAAAATGATTAGAAAATTAAAACAAAACAAAAAAAAGGAACTGACCTACAGCTAAAACCCAGTAAGAGAAAGCAAAGCCCAAAAGAGAAGCTAAAAGTGAAATCGAAAAAAATGCATCATGGCAACATTAACTGACAAAGTAAGTGGCAACTGCCAAAAGCGTCATAAATATCCTTCTATATGAGCACATAAAAAATTGCACTTCATTTCTGTTTTGTTTCTGATGCACATGACCATACGTCGTAAGTACGTATGTATACTTACGTACTCTCTGGTAAACAATCTAAAACTTTCTGTAAATTTTAATTGACATTATGAAAGAAAGAGAAAATATTTTTAAAAAAAATTATGCGTGTTTATATGTATGTGTGAGTAATTCTCTAAAGCAATAATGTGTTTATTTAAAACGTCTACAGTATAAGAGACTAAAAGTGTAACACTTAAGTCGTTATTTCATATTTAAGTATTTATTTCAAATAAAGAGAGATATGATAACGTAAGCATTCAATAGGTAGATAGGTAGAGATGGCTGTCCATCCAAGAAGGTTGATTGGTCACACTTAGGCTTTATTGGGCTTTTTGTGATACCAAAGTTTTCCATTATCTGTTAAGCCCGGAACCACCCGGAGCTCAGACTGCCAACGGCAATGCGTGACAGTTCCTCCAGATCGTTTATATTGTAGGCATCAAGATGCCTTTTGCACCTACAATACAGGACATGCCGGGCATGTACCCAGTGATTGCAAAACAGTCTCCCTCTCTTTCTTATCTGCAGAAAAGTGTTCAAGACTAAGACATGCGCATAGCATGAGTGACTATAATGCAAAGTCTCGTAATGAGCCCGACAACCAGTAGTTTGGTAGTGAACGTGCTTTTTTGGAGTTTAAGAATACTTGTTGTGTGCTCTTCATCCAGTTTTGCCCAGATTTTCTGCGTCGTTCTGCCTGTGTAAAAGGCCGACCCACTATTTTTGATGGAACCGACGATCGCCTTGTCATTATATACTTAATTGTTACAAAAGTATTTCCCAAACTCAAGAATTTATCGGAGATTTCAATGGTTGTGCCAAGCCTGCCCAGTTCTTCGTCTCCATGTGTTCAATGCTTTCGAATCTAGAGAAATATTTCAGACATCGGCGTTTCATCAAAAAAAATCAACAGTCTTTAAAGAGACTGTTCGATTGAATTGTTTCCGTGTGTTAGGCACTTTTGTTTCAACTAAAAACAAAAGGCTCCAAAAGAACATTGTAACAATTCTCCTAACTTCTGCAGCTTCTAGAGTCATAAGAAGCTTGCAGTTCTTCCGATCTACCAGATCTCTAACTATGGATAACCTCTTAGCTAGTCTATCCAGTTCATAAGCTTACTTTTCTTTTAATTCCTGAACTACGTATGCCTCCTTAGTAAGTCTAACCCGTTCATATTACCTATTAAATCCTCAAGCTTGCAGTCCTCTTGGTCTACCAGTTCCTTAACTTTGAATATCTCCTTAGCCAGTCTATCTCTTTCATAAACCCTATTTGACCTTCAACCTTACAGGCCTTTGGATCTTCTAGTTCCTTAACGAATTGACTATGCAGACATTTATTCCGTACATAACCTCCAGACAGATAGGGGCAGTGACAAGGAAAACCTCCTGCTAATGCTTAAGAGAAGTTTGGCACCCGCAGTATTAAGCTTTAGCCATAAGGTTCTTCTGACCCGACTTTTCTGATCTCCATCTCAATGCACGATTGTAAGTGAATTCAACCTTTCCTCCATAACACCGAACAAGGAGACTACTGGTGGTTTCACCAACTACTCTCCTGTCCTTTTCATAGTAAAAATAAACACACACAACATGGTTGGTGTGAGAAGCTAGGTTGTAATCCTGGCTAAAGGATTGTTATGACTAGTTAAGTAACTGAACGACATCAGATGAATATAATCCATGGATTTTTCCGCAGCAGGTTGTTTCATGTATTGAAGGCTATTAAGCATTTCCAATCAAAATTTGTTGCGTTGCTCAATTTTGTCATCAACTGCATGGTTCCACAAATGGGAGTTACTTTCAAAAAGTGTATCTGTGTATGTGTGAGTAATCGTGTATAAAATACAACAAAAAGTTTTTGTTGTATGACTTCATGTTTGTTGCTGTTCTATGTTTGATTATCTCTGTTGTCGCATTCGCATCAAATAATTCTCACTTCAATGCAGTAAAAAAACGAAATGAAAACAAGACACCATCAGCTTCAACAATTTTTGTTCGAAACTATTTTTAACAGCTGAGCAGAAACAAAATTACTCCGTTGGGTTTTGTTGACCAATTCCATGCGATGGCTTAAATCAACGCGAATCCCATTACTGAATTATGTGTACTTAAGTAGTTTGTTTGTTATTCACACGTTGTTTTTTGTTGTTATATGGCAACGAGTTTAGAGGGATTTGGTTATTACACCACCAACATGGGCATTGGAAACAATAATCTTCATTTAACCAAGAAAGATACGGGTTCGATATTAAGCTGCCCTTACGCCGTATCGTCTTTAGGTTTTGGTTGGATCAAATAAAGTCACAAACCCTATCACCAGAATAATTTTAAACATGACTGGCGGGACCTAAAGCTTAAAGTCGACTCGCCAGCTGTACCATCCTATCAGCTACCCAGCTATACAAGCCAGCTATACTGGCTAATACGCAGGCAGCATTTACCCTGCTAGCCAGTTACCCAGCTAGCCGAGTACAAAGGTAGCAGCCACCCCGCTAGACAACTACACAGCTAGCCAGGTACCCACCTCCCCAGCTAGCCAGCTATACTACCAAGCTCGGCAGCTGTATCATCCTACCAGGTACCCAGCTATGCTAGCCAGCTGCCCTGCTAGCCAGGTACCCGGGTAGCAGCAACTCTGCTAGCCAGCTACCCAGCTTGCCAGGTACTCAGGTAGCAGCAAGTCCATGTTCAAGTCCAAGTAGGGCCCGAAAATTTAACTTTAAAAGTCTAAAAGACCTTTTTTTCATCACTCACACACGGTAACAGTTTTTCTGTTTAAATTTTTCAAATTTCTTGTCGACATTTTTTGTCAAATACCAGGCCAATAGAATCACGCAGCAAGCAAATTTCGGTAAACAAAAACGTAAAACGCTTACAAATCTTGATCCATTTTTGTTTACTGAAATTTGCTTGCTGCGTGATTCTGTTGGCCTGGTATTTGACAAGAAAATGTTGACGAGAATGTTGCATAGAAAAACTGTTTCTATGTGTGGGTGAATAAAACCTATTTTACATTTTCAAGGTCAAATTTTCGGGTCTACTTGGACCTACGCTTAGACTCGGACATGAACCTTAAGGTACGACTTCTGATCTTTTCAATGGCACCCATTTTACTTCAATAGGTCCTACCGATCCAGAGTTATAAGAGGTAAAACATTTCTATTTACCGACAAAAACCTATTTTACACTTTCAAGGTTAAATTTACGGGTCCTACTTGGACTTACGCTTGGACTTGGACATGAACCTTAAGGTACGACTTCTGATCTTTTCCATGGTACCCATTTCATTTCAATAGATCCCATGGATCCAGAGTTATTAGAGGTAAACATTTCTATTTACCGACAGTTGCTTGCTGCACGATTATGTATGCCTGGTAACTTTATTTTGGCACGATCTGGAAGTATGGCCTCAGACCTTTCCAATGACACCCATTTCATTTTAATAGGTCCCATGGATCCGGAGTTATAAGCGTTTAAACATTTTTGTTTACCGAAATTTGCTTGCTGCATGATTCTGTTGGCCTGGTATTTGACAAAAAAATGTTCACGAGAATGTTGCATAGAAAAACTGTTTCTATGTGTGGGTGAATAAAACCTATTTTACATTTTCAAGGTTAAATTTTCGGGTCCTTCTTAGACTTACGCTTGGACTTGGACATGAACCTTAAGGTACGACTTCTGATCTTTTCAATGGCACCCAATTTACTTCAATAGGTCCAACCGATCCAGAGTTATTAGAGGTAAAACATTTCTATTTACCTACAAAAACCTATTTTACATTTTCAAGGTTAAATTTTCGGGACCTACTTGGACTTACGCTTGGACTTGGACATGTACCTTAAGGCACGACTTCTGATCTTTTCCATGGCACCAATTTTACTTCAATAGGTCCGACCGATAAAGAGTTATTAGAGGTAAAACATTTCTATTTACCGAAAAAAACCTATTTCACACTTTCAAGGTTAAATTTTCGGGACCTACTTGGACTTACGCTAGGACTTGGACATGGACCTTAAGGTACGACTTCTGATCTTTTCAATGGCACCCATTTCATTTCAATAGGTCCCATGGATCCAGAGTTATTAGAGGTAAAATATTTCTATTTCCCGCAAAAACCTATTTTACACTTTCAAGGTTAAATTTTCGGGTCCTCCTTAGACTTACGCTTGGACTTGGACATGAACCTTAAGGTACAACTTCTGATCTTTTCAATGGCACCAATTTCATTTCAATAGATCCCATGGATCCAGAGTTATTAGAGGTTAAACATTTCTATTTACCGACAGTTGCTTGCTGCACGATTATGTTTGCCTGGTAACTTTATTTTGGCACGATCTGAAAGTATGGCCTCAGACCTTTGCAATGACACCCATTTCATTTTAATAAGTCCCGTGGATCCGGAGTTATAAGCGTTTAAACATTTTTGTTCACCGAAATTTGCTTGCTGCGTGATTCTGTTGGCCTGGTATTTGACAAAAAAATGTTCACGAGAATGTTGCATATAAAATCTGTTTCTATGTGTGGGTTAATAAAACCTATTTTACACTTTCAAGGCTAAATTTTCGGGTCCTACTTGGACCTACGCTTAGACTCGGACATGGACCTTAAGGTACGACTTCTGATCTTTTCAATGGCACCCATTTCATTTCAATAGGTCCCATGGATCCAGAGTTATTAGAGGTAAAACATTTCTATTTACCGACAAAAACCTATTTTACACTTTCAAGGTTAAATTTACGGGTCCTACTTGGACTTACGCTTGGACTTGGACATGAACCTTAAGGTACGACTTCTGATCTTTTCCATGGTACCCATTTCATTTCAATAGATCCCATGGATCCAGAGTTATTAGAGGTTAAACATTTCTATTTACCGACAGTTGCTTGCTGCACGATTATGTTTGCCTGGTAACTTTATCTTGGCACGATCTGAAAGTATGGCCTCAGACCTTTCCAATGACACCCATTTCATTTTAATAGGTCCCGTGGATCCGGAGTTATAAGCGTTTAAACATTTTTGTTTACCGAAATTTGCTTGCTGCGTGATTCTGTTGGCCTGGTATTTGACAAAAAAATGTTGACGAGAATGTTGCATAGAAAAACTGTTTCTATGTGTGGGTGAATAAAACCTATTTCACACTTTCAAGGTTAAATTTTCGGCTCCATCTTGGACTTACGCTAGGACTTGGACATGGACCTTAAGGTGCGACTCTGATCTTTTCAATGGCACCCATTTCATTTCAATAGGTCCCATGGATCCAGAGTTATTAGAGGTAAAACATTTCTATTTACCGACAAAAACCTATTTTACACTTTCAAGGTTAAATTTTCGGGTGCTCCTTAAACTTACGCATGGACTTGGACATGAACCTTAAGGTACGACTTCTGATCTTTTCCATGGTACCCATTTCATTTCAATAGATCCCATGGATCCAGAGTTATTAGAGGTTAAACATTTCTATATACCGACAGTTGCTTGCCGCACGATTATGTTTGCCTGGTGACTTTATTTTGGCACGATCTGAAAGTATGGCCTCAGACATTTCCAATGACACCCATTTCATTTTAATAGGTCCCGTGGATCCGGAGTTATAAGCGTTTAAACATTTTTGTTTACCGAAATTTGCTTGCTGCGTGATTCTGTTGGCCTGGTATTTGACAAAAAATGTTGACGAGAATGTTGCATAGAAAAACTGTTTCTATGTGTGGGTGAACAAAACCTATTTAAAATCAATTCAGTTTCAAATCTGCATAAATTACCAGGCGAACAGAAATTTCAAGAGGTTACTATATAAAATAAAAATATATATAAGTATTGGAATCATCCTGTTATATATATATGCTTTTTAAAAATTTAGGCCGACCTTTAGGATGAACAATATAATCCACATACGCACGCACACTTCAATGACCGCGTAGTCAGTTTAATTTTATTGGACTCCTTGAAACATGCCTGAATATTGGAAATATAGAGAAGAAATAGTAGCTTTATACACCCTGTTTTGATTTTTAATCGCCGGGTGTAAATTTTCGTGTCCTTCTTAGACTTACACTTGGATTTGGACATGGACCTTAAGGTACGACTTCTGATCTTTTCAATGGCACCCATTTCATTTCAATAGGTCCCATTGATCCAGAGTTAATAGAGGTTAAACATTTCTATTTACCGACAGTTGCTTGCTGCACGATTATGTTTGCCTGGTAACTTTATTTTGGCACGGTCTGAAAGTATGGCCTTAGACCTTTCCAATGACACCCATTTCATTTTAATAGGTCCCATGGATCCGGAGTTATAAGCGATTAAACATTTTTGTTTACCGAAATTTGCTTGCTGCGTGATTCTGTTGGCCTGGTATTTGACAAAAAAATGTTCACGAGAATGTTGCATATAAAATCTGTTTCTATGTGTGGGTGAATAAAACCTATTTTACACTTTCAAGGCTAAATTTTCGGGTCCTACTTGGACCTACGCTTAGACTCGGACATGAACCTTAAGGCACGACTTCTGATCTTTTCAATGGCACCCATTTTACTTCAATAGGTCCTACCGATCCAGAGTTATTAGAGGTAAAACATTTCTATTTACCGACAAAAACCTATTTTACACTTTCAAGGTTAAATTTACGGGTCCTACTTGGAGTTACGCTTGGACTTGGACATGAACCTTAAGGTACGACTTCTGATCTTTTCCATGGTACCCATTTCATTTCAATAGATCCCATGGATCCAGAGTTATTAGAGGTTAAACATTTCTATTTACCGTCAGTTGCTTCCTGCACGATTATGTTTGCCTGGTAACTTTATTTTGGCACGATCTGAAATTAGAGGTAAAACATTTCTATTTACCGAAAAAAACCTATTTCACACTTTCAAGGTTAAATTTTCGGGACCTACTTGGACTTACGCTAGGACTTGGACATGAACCTTAAGGTACAACTTCTGATCTTTTCAATGGCCACCCATTTCATTTCAATAGATCCCATGGATCCAGAGTTATTAGAGGTTAAACATTTCTATTTACCGACAGTTGCTTGCTGCACGAATATGTTTGCCTGGTAACTTTATTTTGGCACGATCTGAAATTAGAGGTAAAACATTTCTATTTACCGAAAAAAACCTATTTCACACTTTCAAGGTTAAATTTTCGGGACCTACTTGGACTTACGCTAGGACTTGGACATGAACCTTAAGGTACGACTTCTGATCTTTTCAATGGCACCCATTTCATTTCAATAGATCCCATGGATCCAGAGTTATTAGAGGTTAAACATTTCTATTTACCGACAGTTGCTTGCTGCACGAATATGTTTGCCTGGTAACTTTTTTTTTTCACGATCTGAAAGTATGGCCTCAGACCTTTCCAATGACACCCATTTCATTTTAATAGGTCCCATGGATCCGGAATTATAAGCGTTTAAACATTTTTGTTTACCGAAATTTGCTTGCTGCGTGATTCTGTTGGCCTGGTATTAGACAAAAAAATGTTGACGACAATGTTGCATAGAAAAACTGTTTCTATGTGTGGGTGAAAAAAACCTATTTTACACTTTCAAGGCTAAATTTTCGGGTCCTACTTGGACCTACGCTTAGACTCGGACATGGACCTTAAGGTACGACTTCTGATATTTTCAATGGCACCCATTTCATTTCAATAGGTCCCATGGATCCAGAGTTATTAGAGGTAAAACATTTCTATTTACTGATAAAAACCTATTTTACACTTTCAAGGTTAAATTTTCGGGTGCTCCTTAAACTTACGCTTGGACTTGGACATGAACCTTAAGGTACGACTTCTGATCTTTTCCATGATCCCCATTTCATTTCAATTGATCCCATGGATCCAGAGTTATTAGAGGTTAAACATTTCTATATACCGACAGTTGCTTGCTGCAGGATTATGTTTGCCTGGTAACTTTATTTTGGCACGATCTGAAAGTATGGCCTCAGACCTTTCCAGTGACACCCATTTCATTTTAATAGGTCCCGTGGATCCGGAGTTATAAGCGATTAAACATTTTTGTTTACCGAAATTTGCTTGCTGCGTGATTCTGTTGGCCTGGTATTTGACAAAAAAATGTTGACGAGAATGTTGCATAGAAAAACTGTTTCTATGTGTGGGTGAACAAAACCTATTTAAAATCAATTCAGTTTCAAATCTGCATAAATTACCAGGCGAACAGAAATTTCAAGAGGTTACTATATAAAATAAAAATATATATAAGTATTGGAATCATCCTGTTATATATATATGCTTTTTAAAAATTTAGGCCGACCTTTAGGATGAACAATATAATCCACATACGCACGCACTCTTCAATGACCTCGTAGTCAGTTTAATTTTATTGGACTCCTTGAAACATGCCTGAATATTGGAAATATAGAGTAGAAAGAGTAGCTTTATACACCCTGTTTTGATTTTTAATCGCCGGGTGTAAATTTTCGTGCCCTTCTTAGACTTACACTTGGATTTGGACATGGACCTTAAGGTACGACTTCTGATCTTTTCAATGGCACCCATTTCATTTCAATAGGTCCCATTGATCCAGAGTTATTAGAGGTTAAACATTTCTATTTACGGACAAAAACCTATTTTACACTTTCAAGGTTAAATTTTCGGGTGCTCCTTAAACTTACGCATGGACTTGGACATGAATCTTAAGGTACGACTTCTGATCTTTTCCATGCTACCCATTTCATTTCAATAGATCCCATGGATCCAGAGTTATTAGAGGTTAAACATTTCTATATACCGACAGTTGCTTGCTGCACGATTATGTTTGCCTGATAACTTTATTTTAGCACGATCTGAAAGTATGGCCTCAGACCTTTCCAATGACACCCATTTCATTTCAATAGGTCCCATGGATCCGGAGTTATAAGCGATTAAACATTTTTGTTTACCGAAATTTGCTTGCTGCGTGATTCTGTTGGCCTGGTATTTGACAAAAAAATGTTCACGAGAATGTTGCATATAAAATCTGTTTCTATGTGTGGGTGAATAAAACCTATTTTACAATTTCAAGGCTAAATTTTCGGGTCCTACTTGGACCTACGCTTAGACTCGGACATGAACCTTAAGGTACGACTTCTGATCTTTTCAATGGCACCCATTTTACTTCAATAGGTCCTACCGATCCAGAGTTATTAGAGGTAAAACATTTCTATTTACCGACAAAAACCTATTTTACACTTTCAAGGTTAAATTTACGGGACCTACTTGGACTTACGCTTGGACTTGGACATGTACCTTAAGGCACGACTTCTGATCTTTTCCATGGTACCCATTTCATTTCAATAGATCCCATGGATCCAGAGTTATTAGAGGTTAAACATTTCTATTTACCGACAGTTGCTTGCTGCACGATTATGTTTGCCTGGTAACTTTATTTTGGCACGGTCTGAAAGTATGGCCTTAGACCTTTCCAATGACACCCATTTCATTTTAATAGGTCCCATGGATCCGGAGTTATAAGCGATTAAACATTTTTGTTTACCGAAATTTGCTTGCTGCGTGATTCTGTTGGCCTGGTATTTGACAAAAAAATGTTCACGAGAATGTTGCATATAAAATCTGTTTCTATGTGTGGGTGAATAAAAGCTATTTTACACTTTCAAGGCTAAATTTTCGGGTCCTACTTGGACCTACGCTTAGACTCGGACATGAACCTTAAGGTACGACTTCTGATCTTTTCAATGGCACCCATTTTACTTCAATAGGTCCGACCGATCCATAGTTATTAGAGGTAAAACATTTCTATTTACCTACAAAAACCTATTTTACATTTTCAAGGTTAAATTTTCGGGACCTACTTGGACTTACGCTTGGACTTGGACATGTACCTTAAGGCACGACTTCTGATCTTTTCCATGGCACCAATTTTACTTCAATAGGTCCGACCGATCCAGAGTTATTAGAGGTAAAACATTTCTATTTACCGACAAAAACCTATTTTACACTTTCAAGGTTAAATTTTCGGGTCCTCCTTAGACTTACGCTTGGACTTGGACATGAACCTTAAGGTACGACTTCTGATCTTTTCAATGGCACCCATTTCATTTCAATAGATCCCATGGATCCAGAGTTATTAGAGGTTAAACATTTCTATTTACCGACAGTTGCTTGCTGCACGAATATGTTTGCCTGGTAACTTTTTTTTTTCACGATCTGAAAGTATGGCCTCAGACCTTTCCAATGACACCCATTTCATTTTAATAGGTCCCATGGATCCGGAGTTATAAGCGATTAAACATTTTTGTTTACCGAAATTTGCTTGCTGCGTGATTCTGTTGGCCTGGTATTTGACAAAAAAATGTTCACGAGAATGTTGCATATAAAATCTTTTTCTATGTGTGGGTGAATAAAACCTATTTTACACTTTCAAGGTTAAATTTTCGGGTCCTACTTGGACCTACGCTTAGACTCGGACATGAACCTTAAGGTACGACTTCTGATCTTTTCAATGGCACCCATTTTACTTCAATAGGTTCTACCGATCCAGAGTTATTAGAGGTAAAACATTTCTATTTACCGACAAAAACCTATTTTACACTTTCAAGGTTAAATTTACGGGTCCTACTTGGACTTACGCTTGGACTTGGACATGTACCTTAAGGCACGACTTCTGATCTTTTCCATGGCACCAATTTTACTTCAATAGGTCCGACCGATCCAGAGTTATTAGAGGTAAAACATTTCTATTTACCGAAAAAAAACCTATTTCACACTTTAAAGGTTAAATTTTCGGCTCCTTCTTGGACGTACGCTAGAACTTGGACATGAACCTTAAGGTACGACTTCTGATCTTTTCAATGGCACCCATTTCATTTCAATAGGTCCCATGGATCCAGAGTTATTAGAGGTAAAACATTTCTATTTACCGACAAAAACCTATTTTACACTTTCAAGGTTAAATTTTCGGGTGCTCCTTAAACTTACGCATGGACTTGGACATGAACCTTAAGGTACGACTTCTGATCTTTTCCATGCTACCCATTTCATTTCAATAGATCCCATGGATCCAGAGTTATTAGAGGTTAAACATTTCTATATACCGACAGTTGCTTGCCGCACGATTATGTTTGCCTGGTGACTTTATTTTGGCACGATCTGAAAGTATGGCCTCAGACCTTTCCAATGACACCCATTTCATTTTAATAGGTCCCGTGGATCCGGAGTTATAAGCGTTTAAACATTTTTATTTACCGAAATTTGCTTGCTGCGTGATTCTGTTGGCCTGGTATTTGACAAAAAAATGTTGACGACAATGTTGCATAGAAAAACTGTTTCTATGTGTGGGTGAATAAAACCTATTTTACACTTTCAATTCTAAATTTTCGGGTCCTACTTGGACCTACGCTTAGACTCGGACATGGACCTTAAGGTACGACTTCTGATATTTTCAATGGCACCCATTTCATTTCAATAGGTCCCATGGATCCAGAGTTATTAGAGGTAAAACATTTCTATTTACCGATAAAAACCTATTTTACACTTTCAAGGTTAAATTTTCGGGTGCTCCTTAAACTTACGCTTGGACTTGGACATGAACCTTAAGGTACGACTTCTGATCTTTTCCATGGTACCCATTTCATTTCAATTGATCCCATGGATCCAGAGTTATTAGAGGTTAAACATTTCTATATACCGACAGTTGCTTGCTGCACGATTATGTTTGCCTGGTAACTTTATTTTGGCACGATCTGAAAGTATGGCCTCAGACCTTTCCAATGACACCCATTTCATTTTAATAGGTCCCATGGATCCGGAGTTATAAGCGTTTAAACATTTTTGTTTACCGAAATTTGCTTGCTGCGTGATTCTGTTGGCCTGGTATTTGACAAAAAAATGTTGACGAGAATGTTGCATATAAAATCTGTTTCTATGTGTGGGTGAATAAAACCTATTTTACACTTTCAAGGCTAAATTTTCGGGTCCTACTTGGACCTACGCTTAGACTCGGACATGAACCTTAAGGTACGACTTCTGATCTTTTCAATGGCACCCATTTTACTTCAATAGGTCCTACCGATCCAGAGTTATTAGAGGTAAAACATTTCTATTTACCGACAAAAACCTATTTTACACTTTCAAGGTTAAATTTACGGGACCTACTTGGACTTACGCTTGGACTTGGACATGTACCTTAAGGCACGACTTCTGATCTTTTCCATGGTACCCATTTCATTTCAATAGATCCCATGGATCCAGAGTTATTAGAGGTTAAACATTTCTATTTACCGACAGTTGCTTGCTGCACGATTATGTTTGCCTGGTAACTTTATTTTGGCACGATCTGAAAGTATGGCCTCAGACCTTTCCAATGACACCCATTTCATTTCAATAGGTCCCATGGATCCGGAGTTATAAGCGATTAAACATTTTTGTTTACCGAAATTTGCTTGCTGCGTGATTCTGTTGGCCTGGTATTTGACAAAAAAATGTTCACGAGAATGTTGCATAGAAAAACTGTTTCTATGTGTGGGTGAATAAAACCTATTTTACATTTTCAAGGTAAAATTATCGGGTTCTCCTTAGACTTACGCTTGGACTTGGACATGAACCTTAAGGTACGACTTCTGATCTTTTCAATGGCACCCATTTTACTTCAATAGGTCCGACCGATCCAGAGTTATTAGAGGTAAAACATTTCTATTTACCTACAAAAACCTATTTTACATTTTCAAGGTTAAATTTTCGGGACCTACTTGGACTTACGCTTGGACTTGGACATGAACCTTAAGGTACGACTTCTGATCTTTTCCATGGTACCCATTTCATTTCAATTGATCCCATGGATCCAGAGTTATTAGAGGTTAAACATTTCTATATACCGACAGTTGCTTGCTGCAGGATTATGTTTGCCTGGTAACTTTATTTTGGCACGATCTGAAAGTATGGCCTCAGACCTTTCCAGTGACACCCATTTCATTTTAATAGGTCCCGTGGATCCGGAGTTATAAGCGTTTAAACATTTTTGTTTACCGAAATTTGCTTGCTGCGTGATTCTGTTGGCCTGGTATTTGACAAAAAATGTTGACGAGAATGTTGCATAGAAAAACTGTTTCTATGTGTGGGTGAACAAAACCTATTTAAAATCAATTCAGTTTCAAATCTGCATAAATTACCAGGCGAACAGAAATTTCAAGAGGTTACTATATAAAATAAAAATACATATAAGTATTGGAATCATCCTGTTATATATATATATGCTTTTTAAAAATTTAGGCCGACCTTTAGGATGAACAATATAATCCACATACGCACGCACTCTTCAATGACCGCGTAGTCAGTTTAATTTTATTGGACTCCTTGAAACATGCCTGATTATTGGAAATATAGAGCAGAAAGAGTAGCTTTATACACCCTGTTTTGATTTTTAATCGCCGGGTGTAAATTTTCGTGTCCTTCTTAGACTTACACTTGGATTTGGACATGGACCTTAAGGTACGACTTCTGATCTTTTCAATGGCACCCATTTCATTTCAATAGGTCCCATTGATCCAGAGTTAATAGAGGTTAAACATTTCTATTTACCGACAGTTGCTTGCTGCACGATTATGTTTGCCTGATAACTTTATTTTGGCACGATCTGAAAGTATGGCCTCAGACTTTTCCAATGACACCCATTTCATTTTAATAGGTCCCATGGATCCGGAGTTATAAGCGATTAAACATTTTTGTTTACCGAAATTTGCTTGCTGCGTGATTCTGTTGGCCTGGTATTTGACAAAAAAATGTTCACGAGAATGTTGCATATAAAATCTGTTTCTATGTGTGGGTGAATAAAACCTATTTTACACTTTCAAGGCTAAATTTTCGGGTCCTACTTGGACCTACGCTTAGACTCGGACATGAACCTTAAGGTACGACTTCTGATCTTTTCAATGGCACCCATTTTACTTCAATAGGTCCTACCGATCCAGAGTTATTAGAGGTAAAACATTTCTATTTACCGACAAAAACCTATTTTACACTTTCAAGGTTAAATTTACGGGACCTACTTGGACTTACGCTTGGACTTGGACATGTACCTTAAGGCACGACTTCTGATCTTTTCCATGGTACCCATTTCATTTCAATAGATCCCATGGATCCAGAGTTATTAGAGGTTAAACATTTCTATTTACCGACAGTTGCTTGCTGCACGATTATGTTTGCCTGGTTACTTTATTTTGGCACGATCTGAAAGTATGGCCTCAGACCTTTCCAATGACACCCATTTCATTTCAATAGGTCCCATGGATCCGGAGTTATAAGCGATTAAACATTTTTGTTTACCGAAATTTGCTTGCTGCGTGATTCTGTTGGCCTGGTATTTGACAAAAAAATGTTCACGAGAATGTTGCATATAAAATCTGTTTCTATGTGTGGGTGAATAAAACCTATTTTACACTTTCAAGGCTAAATTTTCGGGTCCTACTTGGACCTACGCTTAGACTCGGACATGAACCTTAAGGTACGACTTCTGATCTTTTCAATGGCACCCATTTTACTTCAATAGGTCCGACCGATCCAGAGTTATTAGAGGTAAAACATTTCTATTTACCTACAAAAACCTATTTTACATTTTCAAGGTTAAATTTTCGGGACCTACTTGGACTTACGCTTGGACTTGGACATGTACCTTAAGGCACGACTTCTGATCTTTTCCATGGCACCAATTTTACTTCAATAGGTCCGACCGATCCAGAGTTATTAGAGGTAAAACATTTCTATTTACCGACAAAAACCTATTTTACACTTTCAAGGTTAAATTTTCGGGTCCTCCTTAGACTTACGCTTGGACTTGGACATGAACCTTAAGGTACGACTTCTGATCTTTTCAATGGCACCCATTTCATTTCAATAGATCCCATGGATCCAGAGTTATTAGAGGTTAAACATTTCTATTTACCGACAGTTGCTTGCTGCACGAATATGTTTGCCTGGTAACTTTATTTTGGCACGATCTGAAAGTATGGCCTCAGACCTTTCCAATGACACCCATTTTATTTTAATAGGTCCCATGGATCCGGAGTTATAAGCGATTAAACATTTTTGTTTACCGAAATTTGCTTGCTGCGTGATTCTGTTGGCCTGGTATTTGACAAAAAAATGTTCACGAGAATGTTGCATATAAAATCTTTTTCTATGTGTGGGTGAATAAAACCTATTTTACACTTTCAAGGTTAAATTTTCGGGTCCTACTTGGACCTACGCTTAGACTCGGACATGAACCTTAAGGTACGACTTCTGATCTTTTCAATGGCACCCATTTTACTTCAATAGGTTCTACCGATCCAGAGTTATTAGAGGTAAAACATTTCTATTTACCGACAAAAACCTATTTTACACTTTCAAGGTTAAATTTACGGGTCCTACTTGGACTTACGCTTGGACTTGGACATGTACCTTAAGGTACGACTTCTGATCTTTTCCATGGCACCAATTTTACTTCAATAGGTCCGACCGATCCAGAGTTATTAGAGGTAAAACATTTCTATTTACCGAAAAAAAAACCTATTTCACACTTTCAAGGTTAAATTTTCGGATCCTTCTTGGACGTACGCTAGGACTTGGACATGAACCTTAAGATACGACTTCTGGTCTTTTCAATGGCACCCATTTCATTTCAATAGGTCCCATGGATCCAGAGTTATTAGAGGTAAAACATTTCTATTTACCGACAAAAACCTATTTTACACTTTCAAGGTTAAATTTTCGGGTCCTCCTTAGACTTACGCTTGGACTTGGACATGAACCTTAAGGTACGACTTCTGATCTTTTCAGTGGCACCCATTTTACTTCAATAGGTTCTACCGATCCAGAGTTATTAGAGGTAAAACATTTCTATTTACCGACAAAAACCTATTTTACACTTTCAAGGTTAAATTTACGGGTCCTACTTGGACTTACGCTTGGACTTGGACATGAACCTTATGGTACGACTTCTGATCTTTTCCATGGTACCCATTTCATTTCAATAGATTCCATGGATCCAGAGTTATTAGAGTTTAAACATTTCTATTTACCGACAGTTGCTTGCCGCACGATTATGTTTGCCTGGTGACTTTATTTTGGCACGATCTGAAAGTATGGCCTCAGACCTTTCCAATGACACCCATTTCATTTTAATAGGTCCCATGGATCCGGAGTTATAAGCGTTTAAACATTTTTGTTTACCGAAATTTGCTTGCTGTGTGATTCTGTTGGCCTGGTATTTGACAAAAAAATGTTGGCGAGAAATTTGAAAAATTTAAACGGAAAAACTGTTACTGTGTGTGAATGGTGAAAACCTCCTTTAAAATTTGAAAGTTAAATTTTCGGGTCCTACTTGGACTTCAACATGGACTTGTTGCTATCTGAGTACCTGGCAAGCTAGGTAGCTGGCTATCTGGGTATCTGGCTGCGTACCTGGGTAGCATGCAGGCTAGCTGGGTACCTTGCTGGCTGTCTGGTAGCTGGATAGCTAGCTAGCAGGGAAGCTGCGTAGCTGGGCAACTGTCTAGATGGGTAGTTATACAGCTGAATAGAAGGTAGCTGGCTACGTACCTGGCTAGCAGGGCAACTAGATAGTATAGCTTGGTAGCTGGTAGGTTGATACAGCTGGCGAGCTGGGTAGTATAGCTGGCTAGGTGGGGAGGTGGATACCTGGCTAGGTGGGGAGGTGGATACCTGGCTAGCTGGCTTGCTGTGTAGCTGTCTAGCTGGGTGGCTGGCTGGCTGCGTATGTGTCTAGCTGGGTACCCATGTAGAAAGCTACCCTGTAGCTGGGCTTGCTTGCTGGGTATCTGGATTGCTGGGAAGCTGCCTAACTGGGTAGCTTGCTGGGTACCTGGCTAGCAGGGTACCTGGCTATCTGCGTACCTGGGAAGCAGGGTAGCAGGGTAGCTTGCTGCAGGAGTAGCTTGCTGGGTAAGCAAATGGCATGAGGGGTAGCTGGCTAGCAGTGCAGCTGCTACCTGAGTACCTGGCTTTAGCTGTCTAGATGGGTAGCTGGCTAGCTGCGTACAGTGGCTCCCACCTTATTTCAACCAGCACCTTTAAAAAAAATTTAATAAGAGTTTATAGAATATGTTTAAAATTTAAACAAAAAAGTTTTATTCAGTCTCAAATTTATGGGCAATTTGTGATCAAAACGTCCGCCAACACCAGATTTCGCCAACACAAGAATGACCTTATAGCAGCTCTGAAAAAGAAATGGGGAAAAATAACTCCCCAAACCACTAGAAAGTGGAATCAATGCAAAAAAGGCTGAAAGCTGTAATTAAGCAAATAGGAGGTCATACTAAATTTTGAAATTAAAACTATTAGTTAATTAACCATTTTATTGTTTGTTTATAGTAAGTAGTTGAAATAAGCTGTGACTAATTGGGTTCCTATATTTTTGGTTTTTAGTTTGTAAGTTTTTGTTTTAGTCTAGTAGATAGCGGTCCTGTTTCATAAGAGCCTGTGTTTCAAACTCTAGTTCAGACAGCACAAACAAAACGAAATACGAAAAAAATGTGACCTTCTGCTCTCAGCAGTCTTCTGGCAAAAACTCTGAAAAGAAAATCAAATGCCTTGAGAAGTTTTTTTAAAATTCCGTTGATCTGAGGCAACTTTAAACTGTAAGTCCTCATGGTTAAAATTAACACACACAACATGGGTGATGTTTGAAGCTATTTTGTAATCCAGATTGAAGGGTTGTAATTACCACTTAAGTAATGTTTTTTGATGTTTTTTCCAATAATCATAATTTCTTTACAGGCCAGCTTTAATTTTTATTTCATTGGCATGTAGACAGCACAACACGCAGTATACGAGTAATAGCTAATGCGTAATAAATCTATCGCCATATCTTTTAACGAAATTCGTGGTCGTAAAAGATTGATTGTTATACACATAAACCAAAACGATTTAATATCTCATTTAAATCATTTGCAGTTGAGTCAATGATTTTATTTACTAACTAAACTAACTGAAGAAGTACGTTAACCTTTTGAAATCATTATCATTTGGCATATTGACTCAACGCAATCAAAATTAAGAAATCAAAATATTTTCGAGAAATCGTAATAAATTTTGTAAAATTTTTAGCATCAATTTTAATACACAACTGATTATCAGTTAAAGAGCGTTTAAACTGTTTAAGCAAGTAAAACAGATTTTATGGAACAACTTGAAATGGGTCATTAAAATAAACAGTTTTTTAACTGTTGCTTTGAAATCTAAAATTGAAAATAAAAAAAAATTTAACTTTAATAGCGGAAATGTGTGCAAATCACAATAATTAGTCTAGTTTTGGTTTAAACCAAACCATTTTGCTCTTTTCTCTTTTTTATGCCTTTTATGGACCAAATTGTATAGAAGGCCTATAAAAAGAGAATTAAAATAAAATCAAACAAAATAAAGAAACAGGGTTAATAAACCCTTTAAATGATGTCAAATTTAAAGGGATATTAAATATCATTTGTTATGAAACGAGTTGAGAATATCGGGTAGAAGCAAATTTTATTTTCCGGAAATTATTTTTCCTTTTTAAGGTAGTTGATGAAGACTATAACGTGCTCTTACCAACATCACTGATGCCATAAACTTACCAGACGAATATACCGTATTTGCATTCGGTGAAGCCGGTTCATCACAGGCAGTCTATTCTAATAAGGCCGTGTTTTATCCCCATCGCCACAAAAATTTCATTCGTTATTATTGTAGAACAGTTTCACCACTGCACAGAATCATAAATTTTGTTCGATTTTGTGATAACACGGTCGTCACTTTGAACAAGTCTTACATATGACCACATACCCACATATGTACATACATAATTGGTACTTTTGTAGGAACCTGTGACTATCTGCTCCCAAATAATGTTTTTCTTTTCACCACTTGGACGAAAGAAGTGAGGAGACCACTAAACATCGAAACATCCAGTAAACTTGGGGTCACTTTCGATAATCTACTATACTTCGCCTCACATGTGACCAACATCAACGTCAAAGTGAAAATGAGAAACAGGGTCCTGAAGGCGATATCAGGAACAACATGGGGAAAGGACAAGGAAACTATCATCACTACCTACAAGGCTATTGGACGATCCTTCCTCAATTATGCTGCTCCAATCTGGACTTCTTGAGCGATACACAATGACGGGTACTACAGACGACGCAGAATAATGCCTTGCGTATAGCGCCAGTATGTGTAAAGATGTCAAGTATAGACCACCTTCACGAAGAGTCCCAAATATTGTCAGTGAAGGAACACAACGAGCTACTGATTAAACAATACCTCTTAGCTTGCTATTTACCCTCCCATTCCAACCATCATATAGTCATGGACGACAAAATTCCTCACCGTATTAGACACGACTTCAGAATCTTCAACAAGGACATCATACGCTTTATACCTAAAATAGTGGACCTCCAGTGGACCGCTAGTCAGTAAGGGAAGCACAGCGCTCCCTACACCAAATGACAGTGACGACAGCAATGAACGAACTTAGCCACAATAGGGTTCTCAATCAGAATCCACCACCCAACTCGGATAATGAAAGGCAGCTACCCATGGTTACTGGAACCATCCTGGCCCAGCTAAGATCAGGATGGTCGAACATCCTAAACAGCTACAGGACAAGCATCATTCCAGGGACCTTGGGTCGCTACCCCTCATGCAATCATACACCACATCATGCGGTGCACCTCTTCGGTTGCCCCGCAAATCGAACAACCCCTCGATCTATAGATTTGTGGCTGAACCCAACACTAGAATCGGACTTTTTAGGACAACCGATCACGTAACCATGACTACCAACATACTCAACTCACAACTAATAATTCCATCCATCTCTACCAGAATCACATAGGCATACAATCAAGCTCATAAACCTAATTTTCTTATATCCACAGGGAGACACTTCCGGAGACAACAGCAGAACTGTTACAACAACAACAACATTTTTGTCAGGATTATACATGAGTGGAGGAACCTGCAGTTTAAAGTCGATTTCGAAAGTCATATTTTTGAGAAACTTTTCACGGCAATTTTCATTTACTCTCAGCGCTTTTGCCAGAAATCTGCTGGAGAATTTTTATCCTATTTCGTTTTGTTGGAGATGTCTGACGCGATGGTTTGAACGTCTAATAAGCCAACACACTACCTACTAGACTACAGCGACTACACACTTTATTTTATTTATAAAACCCTACATTTTCAAATATCTGGCTCTGACTCTATGCAACCCCTTATGTAATAATTCTTCCTCTTGGTTTTAAGAGTGTCATGCTTTAAATCGAAGCCCCAATACTGCCTCTTGTCCTGTACTCTCTTATGTTTTTATATCCTTTCACACTTACATGCTACATGTGTAGACTCTTTTGTGGATTAAAACCAAAAATTCGTTGCCTCATCGATTGTCCTGATTTTTCAGTTCACATAAGTGTAAGTGTAAGCATATAAGTGTATACATATAAGTAAGTGTGTGAGTGTGTAAAATTTTCCATTAACAGAAATACAAAAAAATAAAAGGATTTTCAATTTGTTGTTCATTTTATTGTTAAGATTTTAATAAAATGTATCTGTTTTTACCACATCACCACCTCCCTTCTCGAATTCCTTTTCTTCTCTCATTTATTCTGTGTTCCATTTTTTGTTTTTCTTCTTTTATTTGCATTTCCATTTTATTTTTATTTCCTTTAATTCTTATTACCGTCTATATTGCCTGTTACGGCTGTAGATAGTGCCCATGCCATAGCCAGCGCCCATACCCTATTATGGTCATTGTGAGGCCATTAACATACGAAACCCCGAATAACTGAAGCAATAATGCCATCTTGTCTTGTCTTGTCTACTGTTCTGCTGTTCTGTGTCTGTGTTCTTTTGTTCTGTTGTCGTTATTGCGGATTTGGTGTGGCAGCAAATTTCGTAATGCAATAAAACAAAAACCAAAAAAAAAAAAAAAAAAAAAACGTGAGGAGACTAAAGTTTGTTTTTAAGCCGTAATAAGGAAATCTTAATAAAGTTAAATAACTTTTATGGACATAGGAGGAAATGTCGAAAAACGCTAACACAGAGAGTAAGAGAAAGGATTCAAAGTAGAATGTAAAACAGACAGAAACAGAGACAAAACGGTTAAAGTACGATTTAAAAGTGACATTAAAGTTGAAGAAGAATAAAAAGGAAATAAAAACGAATTTCTTTTTAAATTTTAATGAGAAACTTAACAAACTAAGAGTGAAACATATAACCTAAAAATAGGGAATTTTGCAAATTCTATGCCTACTTTTATTTATGGTTTGTGTCTTTAATAACTTATGCGGCATTTTGCCATTTATTCTCACCAAGCTTTTGAACAACGATTTTTTACTTTGCACAACAGTTGGGCTAAAAATTCGTAAGCTAACACACAGATGGTGTTACTACTATGTGGACTTTCATTAAGTGCTTCCCAATTTTAAATTCAAATAAAACAAAGTGTGTGTGAGACACCTATTGATTCCATTATTTGTGGGATATTACACAGCTTCTCTGGGTAGAAGTCTAGTAGATAGTGTGTTTGCTTATTAGATGTTCGGCCGCGGTTCAAACCCCAGGTCAGACATGTCCAACAAAACGAAATATGAAAAATATTTCTTCAGCGACCTTCTCTCAGCACATTTCTGCCAAAAAACTCTGGATATAAAAAAAATTTGCCATGAAAATTTTCTCAAAAACTGTACGTACCGGCACTTATGGATGAAACTAACACACAAAACATAAGTGGTGAGAGAAGATAGGTCGTTGTCCTAACTGAAGGGTTTTAATGACCAATTATGTATGTATTTATGTCCAATTAAAATGACTATGATTTACAGTCAGGTGGCACTATTAGTCCATATTGCCTTCGAAATGAATAAGTAGCTGCCGTAAATGGCATGCACGATCAAGCCATGCCCCAAAGACATTTGATTCCAACGAGTTACCGCAACTTGTCGTACAGCATGCTTAACAAACGATTTATAACGAAATAAATCGTTCATGCGTTATAAACCTTGCTTTTATATGGCATGTTAAGTCATTGGCTATGACGACAAATCTGTAACTCTTGAAGTATTGCAAGCAATTGATTCCCCCTAATAATTGGTCATTGAGCCAGGATTATAATCTAGCTTCTCACACCACTTATGTTGTGTGTGTTGATTTTTTATACATGAGTGACGGGAGCTACAGTTTAAAGTCATCTCCGAACGACAGATTTTCGTGAAACTTTTCATGGCAAATTTTATTTGCTCTCAGACTTTTTGCCAGAAATCTCCTGAGTCTAATTCGAAAAGAAATATTGTTTCATATTTCGTTTTGTTGAAGACGTCTGAACCATGGCCTCACATCTAATAAGCCAACCTGCTATTGAAATCTAGTTTGCTTGTCGACCTTTTGCATTTAAATTCAAATCCTTAAACAAATTATCAGCGATAACAATCAAATTAAATTCAAAGCAAATTTTCTTTTATTCTTATTCTAAACACAGCTTATTATCCTTAAAATCTTAACACAGTCAATTGTTCTTCAATTCTCTTTAAACAATTTAAATAGAAACTTAAAGTAAATCATCATGGTTTTAACCCAGATTTAAATTGTCATGAATATTTTATTTTAGCCACAAAAGAAGAAGAATAAAGAGGCGAACAAAAAATATAGCAAATAAACAAAGAAAGGCAAGAAAATGAAAGCAAAATAACCCAAAAACACAAAAACAAAAGCAAACAAAAAAAGAAATACAAAATAAAACAACAGGCACAACCATTACAACAGGCACAAGGACATTCAGGAAAAAAAACACTTAAAAAGCAAAACAAGCTGATTGCCTGGCTGGTAGGCAGGCAGTCAGTCATTCGGGCAAATTATAATTTGCAGCATAAAATTGAGGACAACATTTCCAGGCTAACACACAGTTAATGGTAATCCTTCTTGACTATTTATAAATTCTTTTCTACTTCAACACCAATCACTAGCGTCACCTACATACATACCTCTCCCTGCCTTTAGCTAATGTGCTTGTCATGCCATCTGCCACCCACCCACTACCACTTCTACTCATTATTTAAATGCATTGGCGTCACACCGACCACAATCAACACCAATTTGGCGGAACTAACGCGATAAATTTTATTGTTTATTGATATTCTTCTTCCTTTAAGTCGAATATTTCCTTATTTTCTCCATTCTATTTTATTTTTTAATTATACGCTGTAGGGTTTTATTTGAGATAAATATAAGCGCAAAAAATTTCTTACAGGCCAGTTAAAGCACGAAACGATCTTGAAATATAAAAACAATGAAAGACTGTGTCTAGTCATAAAACCTATAGTTTGAGTGACAATCCGCGACCAACCGAAATAAATCTTCCCAAGAAATGTTGAAAAGCTGTTAAGCAATCGAACCATTAAGAACCCTCATTATAAGACGTTAGATAGATCGCTTTATTGAGAGTGGTATGCCTCCTATACATTTTATCTGACTTGATGCCAGATCACTCAATGCAAATTTTCTACAAATGCCACTTAGAAGTCGCTATAGTCTAGTAGGTAGAGTCTTGTCTTACTACACGTGAGTGCCCATGGTCAACTCCTGATGCAGACATCTCAAACAAAACGAAATACGAACAAAAACATTGCTTCGGCGAATTACTTTCAACAGTCTTCTGGTAAAATCTCTGAGAGTAAATAAAATTGCCATAAAAAGCTTCTCAAATCTGTTGTTAGCAGTCCGTGTTTCAATTTTAGGTCCCGTCATTCATGGATGAATGGTCTGAACGGTGTGAGAAACTGAATTGTAAGCCTAACTAAAGAGTTATAATGTTCAATTAAGTAATTATGGCAGATCCAGTCTTCTTGTACGCCTCTCTACTACATAATGGCCTCTACTATCCCAATCTATCACGCTTAGGTGTACTCTGTGATTAGTAGTCAATGAAGAATATCTCCTGCGATCATACGTACATATCATAATTGGTCATTACAACCCTTCAGTCAGGATTACAATTTAGCTTCTCACACTATGTGTTATGTTTTGTGTATTAATAAAGTTTAAAGTCAACTTTGAACAACAAATTTTTGGGAAACTTTTTCATGGAAATTTTATTTACTCCCAGAGTTTTTGCCAGAAATCTGCTGAGAGGAAGCCGCCAAAGAAATATTTGTTTTCATATTTCGTTTTGTTGGAGATGTCTGACCGGGAGCTTGAACCGTGGACTCACGTCTAATAAGTCAACACACTACCTAATAAAGTACAACGATCATAGTATCGCTGTTTGAGGACGTGTACTGCCATGTTGGCAAGTACAACTTCAATCGGGATTCGTTGAATCCGTTGAGGCCCTAGATAAGTAACAGAAAAAAATTGGAGAATATGAAAAAGAAAAAGTAATGTAAAGAAAAGGGAAAGTTATAGATAGAAAGGAAGACACCATTTAGCTGGCCCAATGTCACTATAAATCTCACAAGACCCTTAATGTAGGTCAGTGACAGAAAGTTCAAATTATAAAAGAATCCTCTGCTAGGGTATTACGCCTCATCATGCTAGATACCAGAGAATTACAGAGAAGGTGTTCTATAGTCTTTAACTTCTTCTCATGAGAACATATCCCAGACCGTTGTCAGCGACCGAACCTCGCAATGCCTCTTCGGAAGCCTAGTTAACAGTCTCAGACTCAGGATTTATTCAACCATCATCCTCAATAGAAGGCGGAAGACTTCTTGACACTCAACACCTCGATCTTTATTCCCAACGTTTCTGCACATTCTACCTCATCCACATTGCGATAATCTCATAAAGGTAGCAGAGTTAAGGCTTAGAATCAACCACTACGTCGCCTACAAATTATGAACCTAATCTAGCGAGTGCATTCGATATCTCCTTGGCACGTATACCATTATGGTATAAAGGGCTCTCATGAATTCCTTACAACCATGAACAACTTCTGATTTACACTGGACTGATCCAATCTTGTCAACATAGATAACGACAAATTCCGCATTTGAAGAGGTTTGGCCATCTGCAGGCTAAAAAGCCATCAAAGTAGTAAATGTTTCCACATGAAAGACGCCAGAGTTATTATCCAATCTAAAGTGAAGCTCGATTCTGATATTCTTACAGAACAGCCTTGCTAAGCACAAACAGATACCATATTTCGACAGATAGGGTTTGAAGCATGGGCTGTTGTCCTACTACCTACCTACTAGACTTTTACGACTACAACTATGTTTCATCACTGAAATAAAAAGGCGCAAATGATGATGCATTATCAGTACCCCTAGAAGACAAGATTACGATGTCAGTGGCATTGCCATGTGCTGACAACCACATGAGCATCGCAGTGAAGAAATCGAAAAAACGACAAAAGATTAGAAACAAAAACTTGGATCGATATTATTTATATGGTGTGGAGACGTGTCCGTTCCACTTTCAAGCCGACAATTCTATGTGAGTTGTTCCTAGTGCTTGGCTAAAAAATCCGCTCTCCATTTTTAAAACTTCTTTAAAAATTCTGTCATTTTCAAACTTCTAAAAAGAAGGATCCCATACTGCCGTGTCAAGGAACTACAGAAAATCGTAAACTTTGCCTTATAATTGTATTCTATTGAAATCACTTCAATTTCTAATCAACTTCTGTGTAATGAAATGAAATTATTTCCATTTTTTTTCTATCAAACTTCAATTTAACTGACCATCATTTGGTCCCATTATAATGAATGAATTTGAAATAAAAATACCCACAGAGAAATAAGATCTGAGGAGAACACTTAAATTCAAACAAACCTTACGCGGGGGGCGTTAATAATTTACAAATTGTATACAATTTATAATGAAATCAACAGCTTAACAATGAAACAAAACCGCAGATAAAATTAAATCCATGCGATTGCCTTAACCGCCACCTAAATGTGCCGCTTTCCCTACATTTCAATATTGTTTGAAATGAAAAAAAAAGAAAAAAACCAACCAACAGGGTTTTAGTGAATTTATACTCACTGCCCCTAAACAATTGTATTTGAATGAAACCATATTGCCGTGTTACATTATTAAGGGGAAAATACATTTAAAATTAAGCATAACCATGGAAATCTGTTTTCTTTTGTGTAATTGCCTCATCACCAACTCATCATCATTATCACCATCACCATTACCGACCGACCGACTGGCATCAACGTCATTATTTTCATCATAATGAGCAGAACAACTCATCAGGCTCATCATCCCTCCCTTGATTGTTTACCATCAATTCAATGTCAAACTCAAAACCGTAACAAATTATTTCAGGAGATTTTACCATTACGAACTCTCACCATGTACCATAGAGAAGAAGAGAAGAAGAAGTGAGTGGTGTGGGATTGAGAAAATATGCTGTGAATGGAAATCAAATCAAATCAAATTTTATTTTATTTAACCGTCTAATGGAATACATTAAATTCTTCTTTATTTTCATACTTTTTTCGTTAGAAGGCATAATATTTTTGCTTTATTGTTCAACAGTAAAAAGAAAACAAGCTTGTCAGCATACAAATTAGCATTTATGCGCTGTCTTTGAGAGAAGGCATATAAAATTTATTTTTCTTTTTAAGGCAGTTTCTTATTGGCAACTGAAATACGAGGCCTATTTGCTTTGGTACAGAAAGAAGGGCTGGAAATCTTAAAAGATCTTTGAAATTCAAAAGTTTTCTTCCAAGTTCAATATTTGATTGATGAATTTTTAAATTAGGTTAACTTATAAAATTGTCACAGTAGGCATGGAATGATTTTCGAATTCCCAAATAATTCCCTTCTTATTCTTCAGTCTAAGCACCTAAATCCATGTTTAAACTGCAAGCAAGTAAGTAGAGGTGAATGTCAAACCAAGATGTTCGAATAGACATACTTTGGCCTTATAAGGTCCATTGTTATACCACAATTCTCCATTTCACCAAAACCTGGAGCATTCGGATCTTCTAATAAAGCCATTTAGACTTCTAATGTCCATTACCAACCAGTTGTACTGTCAGCATTGCAGACTGAACCATACTGTTACTTTGGTGTTTGCGTAGAGTGTAAGACATTATATCCCCTTCTCGTCTACAACACACTCGACTAAAGTTTCCAGTGTGTTTGACTTCTCGTACTGATTATCAACTGAGTGCTCTATAATTAGTCAATCTTTCTTAAGCGATCTTCGCAGCACTTCATTCACATTTTTAATGAAATTGTCTGCAGCAAAACTATCAAATCCATTTTACACATATTATATTATCATCCTACTAAATTTTTAGCCAGGATCGCAACCTAGCTTCTCACACCACCTGCGACGTATGAGTGTTTATGTTATCTATGAGTTTTTGCCAGAAGAAGTCGTCGTAGTCTAGTAGGTAGTGTGTTGGCTTATTAGACATGAGGCCAAGGTTCAAAGCCCAGGTCAGACATCTCCATCACTTTATTAGAAGTCGTATTCAATCCTTAAGCTTTATTTTCTCCAATAAAAGGGCAGAAACTAAAAATTTCATTTACTCACGTCAATCTGCTGCACCAGTGACTTTTTGGCTATATTTACTCCGATACATGATTCTATATAAGGACAAAAATTAAGACAATCTCCATATTAGTTTACTTTGTAGTTGGTTATTTGGTAAATTCTTGTTACAGTTTATAAAAGTTTTCCTTTTTGATATGTTTGAAGAAATGAATTACCCTATCTCGCAGAATGCCTCTATTTTGTAGAGAAAACCGAACCTGAACCTGCACTTTATATGGAAACATTACAAGCTTCTTTCAGGGTGTTAGTGTATTTTTTTTTCAGAGCTGGTGGCTCTTTAACAGCTCTACAGTCTGTCTATTTTCTAGCTCTTGCTCGTATACAGAGCTTGATATTGCCACTAAAATTATTAACAAACAAACTGAATAAGGTAAGGTTTTCGTACTAACGGAAATTATATTTCGCAAGTGAACATCAATTCGAATAAAAAGGAAAAATGTTTCCTATTCTGTATTGTCAAAGAGTTAATTTGTATATTAAATATGCATGGAATCACCCATATTGTTAAACAGATGCTGAACATACTTCCACAATGTTTATAGTATTGTAACTTGAAGCAACAACATTACTTCAACATTTGAAGAAGCCACATCAATATGTTGTTTCAACATTTGATACTATGAGTGTTTATATACATTGTTGGGTGTATTTATACATCAATGCACAAAATATTGCTGCATCCTTTGCTTATATACTTTGTTTAGGGTTTTTCTACACAATATGAAGAGTCTTTTACAGCATGCTGTGTTGTAATATTGAGGCAAATATGTTTATATACATTGTTTATCTGTATTTGGTTATCGTTTATTGAAACGAAGTGGCAGTAGCAACTAAATGTAAAGATTAAAATTATTTTCTAGAATCTCTCCTGGCATTATGGTATAAATGCTGCAAAGGACTCGTCGGACCTCCTATGCACTTATTATGACTGTAATGGCGATTAAGATGCTCTTAGAACTGCATGCTCTACTGCATTATTCTCTATACTCAAATAGCTATCACCAAACAGAGGACTGTAAACTTGGTAATGAGACTGAGCGCTACAAGATGAAGGAAGACTTTGGGAGACATATTTTTGGATCACATCTAGTCTGGGAATGTAAAAGGCTGCTAAGAGGAGGCCTTAGGTTCAAAGCCCAGGTCAGACATCTCCATCACTTTATTAGAAGTCGTATTCAATCCTTAAGCTTTATTTTCTCCAATAAAAGGGCAGAAACTAAAAATTTCATTTACTCACGTCAATCTGCTGCACCAGTGACTTTTTGGCTATATTTACTCCGATACATGATTCTATATAAGGACAAAAATTAAGACAATCTCCATATTAGTTTACTTTGTAGTTGGTTATTTGGTAAATTCTTGTTACAGTTTATAAAAGTTTTCCTTTTTGATATGTTTGAAGAAATGAATTACCCTATCTCGCAGAATGCCTCTATTTTGTAGAGAAAACCGAACCTGAACCTGCACTTTATATGGAAACATTACAAGCTTCTTTCAGGGTGTTAGTGTATTTTTTTTTTTCAGAGCTGGTGGCTCTTTAACAGCTCTACAGTCTGTCTATTTTCTAGCTCTTGCTCGTATACAGAGCTTGATATTGCCACTAAAATTATTAACAAACAAACTGAATAAGGTAAGGTTTTCGTACTAACGGAAATTATATTTCGCAAGCGAACATCAATTCGAATAAAAAGGAAAAATGTTTCCTATTCTGTATTGTCAAAGAGTTAATTTGTATACTAAATATGCATGGAATCTCCCATATTGTTAAACAGATGCTGAACATACTTCCACAATGTTTATAATATTGTAACTTGAAGCAACAACATTCTTCAACATTTGAAGAAGCCACATCAACATGTTGTTTCAACATTTGATTCTATGAGTGTATATATACATTGTTTGGTTTATTTATACATCAATGCACAAAATATTGCTGCATCCTTTGTTTATATAATTTGTTTAGGGTTTTTCTACACAATATGAACAGTCTTTTACAACATGCTGTGTTGTAATATTGAGGCAAATATGTTTATATACATTGTTTATCTGTATTTGGTTATCGTTTATTGAAACGAAGTGGCAGTAGCAACTAAATGTAAAGATTAAAATTATTTTCTATAATCTCTACTGGCATTATGATATACATAAATGCTGCAAAGGACTCGTCGGACCTCCTATGCACTTATTATGACTGTAATGGCGATTTAGATGCTCTTAGAACTACATGATCTACCGCATTATTCCCTATACTCAAACAGCTATCACTCAAACTTGGTAATGAGACTGAGCGCCACAAGATGAAGGAAGACTTTGAGGAGACATATTTTTGGATCACATCTAGTCTGGGAGTGTAAAAGGCTGCTAAGAGGAGGCCTTATGCCAAAGTAGCAGATTGAATTATTTCGTGTATCCATTCATTGTGCCGTTTCTGGCAACGAATGAATTGGCAAGATCAGCATCAGCTTTAGACGATATAAAAAGATAAATCGGTGAGACCACCAATGGCTTTCATTTTTGGGGTTTATTGAGGAAGAGTTTGATTCACACGTAAACTGTGCATGTACATCTCATATAGCCGTTAATTCTATCCCTTTGAATGAACAGAGAATATAAATCTCCTGTATATTCGTACTTCATTGTCATGATAATTTTGATGAATTGGTGAATTTTTTTTAATGCATATTTCGATTACTTTTTTCTTTTTCTTCTCTTTGCCTAGAAAATCATTTAATTCTTCTTTTTCGTTTCGATTTTCCTTTCATTTGCATAAATTTAAATCTTAACAATCGAACGGAAATGCTCTGCTGCTATTTATGTATGCCTTCTGTCATTTCGATATTAATTTATGCCATCTTTTAAAATTGTTTTGACACAAAACTCTTGCTCATTTTTGTTAAAGTTGAAATCTAATTGCGAGGGTTGTTGCATAAATGTAAACTAAAGGGAAATTAATTTGCAGCATTTTGAACATTTATTTATAATGTCGATAAGTATGACCGCATTGGCACTATATCCCATGGTCCCAGTCAACACCTCAGTGCAACAGGACAGCGGCTCAGTTTGAATGTTAATCTACTGGGATTTCGACGAAACTAAAAACATGATTTCTCTTGAAACTAAAACACGTACATTCCGGATAGTGAGTAAAGGACTAATCTTCTGTCGCACATTGAAAACGACTGAGTATAAATATTCACTTTCTGACAGCCATGTGTCTATTAGGGCTTTGGGTTCCTTTAAAGCCAGATATATTGGCTACATGAATCATCACTATTTACGTTTCATATTAGGAACTTTCCAACTTTAGATAAATAATACATACATACATAATCGGTCATTACAACACTTCAGTCAGGATTACGACCTAGCTTCTCACACCACTGATGTTGTGTGTGTTAATTTTAAATATGAGTGGCGGGACCTACAGTTTAAAGTCGACTCCGAACGACAGATTTTTGAGAAGCTTTTCATAGGAATTTTATTTTACTCTCAGAGTTTTTGCCAGAAATCTGCTGAGAGAAAGTCGCCGAAGAAATATTTTCATATTTTCGTTTTGATGTCTGACCTGGAATTTGAACTCGGGCCTTACGTCTAATAAGCCGACACACTATCTACTAGACTACGGCGACTTCAATAAAGAATACATTTCGTTAATGATTTTTGAATAGCTTTTGACACGGGAAACATAGCCAACGTTAAACAGTTGGAGTTACCAAAGCTATTATTGGACAGACTCCCACACCATTCATGTTGTGTGCTTTAATTTTATCTATGAATACCGGCATCTTAAGTTTAACGTCGAATCTAAACGAAAAATCTCATTTTATTTTTATAGTCTATGTATATAGAGAGACATTTAAGGCTCTGAATTTTAAAAATTTAAAGACCATTATAAAGAAACCATGGTCTAGCCGTGGCCACGGTTCAAACCCCAGATCAGACATCTCCCACCAAACAAAAATTATTTTTTCGGAGACTTCCACTCAGCAGTCTTCTGGCAAAAACTCTGAGAGTAAATAAAAAAAATTGCCGCGAAAAAGTTCCTATAAAAATCTGTCATTCAAAGTCGACTTTAAAATGTAGGTCCCGCCCGTGTGTTAACACACACAACATAAGTTGTGTGAGAAACTAGGTTGGAATCCAGACTGAACGGTTGTAATGACCAATGAATTCTCTGGTGTATGAAGCTGTATTACTCGTGTTTGTTGTCAGGCACTTGAGTGTCGTAAAATTTTCCGTTTTTTCAGTGCACTTTACACACATCCATTGTAGATATTTAGGCAAACTTTTTTCCATGCTTAAGACACTTTTCAATATAATTTTCAGGCAATTTATTTATGCCATAATATTTAATATTTATTTATGAAATTTTCTAAATTTTCTTAATTTATGGTACGTTATTGTTAGTAATAGCATCCCTATTGATGTATATACAGTAGCAGCAATTAAGCAAATTTATTTTATTTGCCTTCTATTTAAGCAATAATTCTATTGTTGTTGCTTAATGCATAATTTCATTTCATTTTAATTTTAATTTTTAAAATCATTTGATTCCAGAAACTTTCTTCTTCAGTTTAGTTTAGTTTGAAAAAGCATTTGCATTTGATAACATGCCTATGAAGTATGGTGGCTTCTTTTATTAGACGGGATAATCCTTATTGGTTGGTACCACAACACAAGCCTAAAGACTGTTTATTTGCCTTGCTTTGAGGATGTGTATGCTATTTCAGGATTTTAGGGAATTTGAAAATTTTTATGTAAATTTCTTGTTGGGTTTGATTTCTTTGAATTCCGGTTTTTTTTTTGTATTTTTGGTATACGAAAGGAACACCACTTAAGGCTAAAAACCATACAGAATTTTTCTGCCTTAATTTAATTAACAAAAGAACAGAGAAAGAAAGCAAGCAAGCAAGAAAATGGAAAAAAACAAAAGGAACACAAACAAGTCTTTGGAAATCTTAGGCTCTAGTCCCCTTAGAAGACAGTAGGTAGTAGACATTAGGCAGCATAGTTGCTGTAGGGGGCTTACAATATGCGAGTAATTCTGTTTGAAAATTTTTGTTTAAATAAATAAAAGCCCTTGGAAAACTTACTTAGAAAACAAATCAAATAAAATTAAAATACGAAAATTTAAACTGAATATATTATTACTTAATAAGCCAACAACAATAACAACAACAACTACAAAAAAATCAGCAAAAAAAAATATGCAAAGAAAAGGAAAAACCCAGAGACAAAGGCCCAACACACGTTTCGCTTTAAACATTCAACTTAATTTTGTTAAAATTAAAGAGCCAGCGTAGGAAATAAACATTTTTTAAAACAAAGAGGCCTATTATGTTGTATGTTACTTAACATTTCTTTTATTTTTTTTTTTTCTCTGTTTTGTATTCCGTTTTGTATTGTTCTTAATACTCTAGGCGCCTTTTAGATTTATTTTATAATTTTTTGTTCGCTTCTTGCCTTTATTTCGCTTCTCTTAAGGTTTATTTACATATTGCGAGTAAAAGAAATTTTCAATTTATTTATACTTTCAACATGAACTCGCGTATCATGTTACACGAAATCATGTCAGAATCATATCAGCGTTTAAATAATTCATACGGAAAACGTGATAACTTTCTCTACTTAAAAAAACTTCATTAATTTAATAACGTATTTAAAATAAAACATATTTTTTTTTTGTGTTTTTCTAAACATCGTCCTAAATATTAATATTTTAAATTAAATGGGGGAGGGAAAACGAAAAATGTTTGATTTAAAATTTTTTAAAACATTTTTGCAAGTAAAATAAAGTGCTGGTGACCCAAAACTCTTGCGGTTTTAATGACTATTATTTTCTAACGATTCGAGAATTAAAATTATAAATTAGCAATCGTTTTCTTCACATACATACATACATACACATACATAATTGGTCATTACAAGCCTTCAGTCAGGATTACGACCTAAATTCTCACTACCACTTAAGTTGTGTGTGTTAATTTCATACATAAGTGGCTGGACCTACAGTTTAATGTCGATTCCGAACCACAGATTATTGAGAAACTTTTCGTGGAAATTTTTATTTACTATCAGGGGTTTTGCTTGTACTGTAGGCCCCAGTTTAAAGTCGACTCCGAACCACAGATTTTTGAGAAACTTTTACATTCCAGTTTTGTTTGGCTGGTAGAGTTTTATTTACTCTGGTAAAGATTTTGGCAGAAATCTGTTGAGAGGCAGTCTCTGAAGGAATATTTCTTAATATTTCGTTTTATGTTGGAGATGTCTGATCTGTAGTTTGAACCGTGGCCTTATGTCTATCAACCCTAAACACTGCCAACTAGACTACGGCGAATTCGGGTGCTAGGTTATAATCCTGACTAAAGGGCTGTAACGTTCAATTAGGTAAGTAAGTAAAAGAACGTGGTATGTAGTGGAGTAAAAACGTAAGGCGATAACGTATAAAAGCTTATGTAAGAGGGTGGAGAGAGCATAAGCCAGGAATAAACACTTATGGCAGTTACAAATGATATATTGGGCAAATAAAGGTAATTGTACAACAAAAAACGTGTATTATGACCGGACGTCTGCATGAATGTTTGGATCTTTCACAGTTACAGCAGTTGTTTTGATTAAAATAAGGAAGGCGACCGCCGTGCATATTCTGTGCGTTTATTAGCTCTGAAGGATTACCGCTGACAGCACTTTGGAATACTGATCATCACGTATCTGACATGTAAAGAGGTGTTGAACTCGCTTAAAATAATAGGAAGAATCCGCGAAAGTAAACTGGCTATTAGGTTTCTACTCAACGACTCCAACTTACTTTTCACGTGGCACAATGGTCCGTAAATAAACCGGCTAATAGGGTTCTACTCAACGACTCTGACTTACTTTTTTTCTTGAGACAATAGTCCTTAAGTAAACCGGCTATTAGGGATCTACTCAACGACTTCGACTTAACTTAGTCATCCTGTAAGTGTCCTTATAGTATAATTCAAATAGTTGAAATCATTACATTTTTTTCCTGAGCCTTCCATGTGACCACTTCCACAATAGCAGTGTACTTTTAAGTGTTTGTGTGTTACAATATAAGCAAATTTAATATGCGTGAGTACAATTCCTGTACATGAGAATATCTGCATGAATATATTGTATTAGTTTAACAAATTTTCATTCTCCCTCTCTATTTCTCTCGCTCTGCCTTTTCCTTTCTGTTGTTTACCATCAAATTTGTTTATTTCCTTACTCGTTAGTTTATTTGTTTTCCCGTTGCTGCTACTATTGTTGTTGTTGCTGTTGCGATTGCTTCTGTTGTTAATTTCTAAGTTAATTAAGTATGAAAATAAAAATTTGTATGGAAATTAAATGTTTTTTTAATTTTCTGTCACTAATTGCAAACGTTGTAGTTTTGTGGTTGTTGTAGTTGCTTTTTTTTCTGTCATGTCAAATTAAATAATTATTTAAAATTTACACAATTAATTAGAAGTTTGTCACATGTATTTGAGATTTAAAGGGGCGGAATATGGTGGATACATAAATATTTACATACTCTAGGGTATATGCATGAATTTTACACTTGTTGTTGTTGTAAAGTTTACAAATTTAATAAATTCTGCTAATTACCATAAAGGAAAATAAAATAAAATTTTAGTTTTAGTTTTAGAAGCTTAAAACATGAATTTCCTGTATAGGAATTGCTTGAGGGCAGGTAATTATAATTATTTGTTCAAATTTACCTCCAAACCATGATTTTTCACATTCACTTCTGGTTCCAAGATATCCACTAGCGATAATTTTGTGAGAAAAGAACCTCATCGCTGTAGAAAAATGTGTACAAAAAATACCTACGACACTGAAAAGGATCAGCAGACTTTAAGTATTGTGTGGATTGCAATCTAATTTACTTTCTTTACAATCCTTTAAACAAATTAACTTCTCACGCCACCCACGTTTTGTGTGTGATAATTTCATATATGTATGGGCGGCGTGACTTACAGTTCAAAGTCGACTTCGAATGACAGATTTTTTGAGAAACTTTTTCATGGCAATTTTATTTTGCTCTCAGAAATCTTCTGAGAGGAAGTCGCTGAAAATTTTTTTTTCATATTTCCTTTTGTTGGAGATATCTGAGCTGGAGTTTGAATTGTTTTCTTACGTCTAATAAGCTAGACTACGGTGAATTCCCTTAAGTCAAGACTATAACCTTGATTCTAACACCACCCATATTGTGTGTGCTAAATTTATCCATGAGTGACGGGATCAACGGTTTAAAGTCGATTCCGAACGAAAGTAACAAAACGAGCCTTAGTAACA